>CM053584.1:347142194-347261243 GCA_028627135.1 Pseudochirops cupreus | reverse complement strand
TTCAGGGATATCATCTACTAACAGAGAGAGGTGGGCATCAGGAGGATGCACTCACACAGATAGTCTCAGATCACTTCATATAGATTTGTACCTGTTTATGAATTCCTCTAAAGAAAAAAAAACGAATCCAAACAAACCCAAAATTAAGAGAGAGAAAGAGAGACACAGAGAGAGAGACAGAGAGAGACAGAGACAGAGACTCTCCCAAGTGAGACCATGTGGTCTCCCAGAACATAGCATGAATGGACAAATGTAGTGATCTGGCTTAAAAGATTGCTTCCTTCTAACTCTCTCCCTGACTTCATAAGCAAAGAATTTCATAACCAAAGAATATTTGGAATTTATTTCAATATAAATCTTGATTGAATGGTTTTAGCAGAGTGTTTAGTGATGCTGTTTAGAATTTAGAAGAAAGGTAAATGAAAGCTCCTATGTTCTTTTCAACATAAACTGAACAACAAATTTATGTGTTCATGTTTAGTAAGTTTTTAGATAACTTTATCTGTAAATATAGTTTCTAGAAATCTACCTAGGTGTTTTAAAAAATTGTTCTAATTCAGATTACTCAGAAAAAGGATAGATATTTTAAAATACATTTTTATATTTTGGCAGTTAAGGCAAAGGAAAAAGAGAGACAAGTATTTGCATATCTTAGCAGCTAGAACTTACCTCATTAACGTTGATCTTTGACTTTGCAGAAGATTCTAAAAAGGCACAGTTACACCACTGTCTTGCTAAATTCTGACCCTGTTCTTTGCCAACTACTCGCTCATCTTCAAGGTCACATTTATTGCCAACCAAAATCATTGGAACCTGAAGGATAAAAAACACTGAAATGAGTATGAACATATTGGCTATTTATCCTAACGCCAGACATTTAGGTAAAATTCCATAAAGCCTTTGCCTTTGCGCTTGCCTTTTAATACAAGTCAAAAAGAAAAGTGGAAGAGAGATATACACCTACTTGTTCTACATAAGGTAATACTAAAATTCTCTTGCGTGTTGCTGTTGGAGCTGTTTCATTTGTGTCCGATAATTTGTGACCCCATTTGAGGTTTTCTTGGCAGAGAGGTGATGCCATTTCCTTTCTCCAGCTCATTTTACAGATGAAGACTGAGGCAAACAGGGTGAAGTGACTTACTCAGAGTCACACAGCTAGTGTCTGAGGCTGTCTTTGAACTCAGGTCCTGACTCCAGGCATGGCACTCTATCCTCTGCGCCACCTACCTGCTCATCTTTTAAGTGCAGAAATAAATGAATCACTGATAACTAAACCCTAAGCAGAAGGTCACAGGGGACAGAAGCTTTTTAGAATTTCATTTATTGAGATCCAAATCCTACAACCCAACCTTCACAATGTTTTAGACTCAAAAATCCAACTTTAACTATAGCTCAATGACAAGTTTTTTGAGATTATATACATTCAAATATGAAAGAGAAAGTTTCAGTGTGCTGTTTATTACTCTAGTAATTAGCTCTAATCTAGCATATTAGATCACAACCACATAAACAAACTACATATTAACATCATAAGGGGATCCAAAGCAAAACAAAACCACAAGCATATAAGTATGGAAAACATCAATCTACCAAACTTGAAATAGCACTATTTCATTTATACTTTTAGGACAGTCAATGTATGCAGTTCAACATTCCACACAGTTTAGTTCTTGGAACAGTTTAGGATTATTCTGGCCCAAATATTAAAAAAAAAAAGCCAGCACTCAGGTTAAATGAACCACAATCCTCACTAAATGAAGATCAAAGATGATTTAAAATGCTACTAAAATATATACCTACAGTGATGCTCTCAAAAGCAGTAATTTAAATCTTGAATTGATATTAGAAAAATTCTAGGGATTTATTTTACTTCCTGAGGCAATATAGCCAGGTAAGAGGTAAAAAAAATCAATTAAGTGTATAGGAAATGTCTAGACCACTCCTGAACTTACACATCAGCTCTTCTGCAGGACATTCATATCCTGCATATCTAGCACTAAGCTAGATAAATTGAAAGATGACCAGCTGCAAATGCAAGAAAGCCCGAAGAAAGCAGCTCTCTCAAGTTGCTTTAGCAAACAGCCAACTATTGCTGACAAGGAGGGGAAAATACTATTAATAAAGACAGTTCAGCCCCCGGGGTTTGTGTGCATTAACAGAGAAAAATAAATTTAATATGTACAATCAGAAATCCGCCTGACTCAGGATTAGGGACAATGTCCCACCCACTGTTCTGAGTTCTGCTCTCTGGGAACAAGCAGGCCAAGCAAGTCCAACCCCATTTCCCCATGACAGTAATCATGTATATCCTCCACCATATCTTCTCTTATCTACAGCAATGTCCCCAGCTCAAGTATGAAGATGGAGGAAACACTTAATTTGGAGTCAGAGGCTTTCTTACTACTGGTGTCATCTTGGATTCACTCACTTACTCATTCTGGGCCTCAGTTTGCTTTCCTTTTCTTTTTTTTTGGAGGGGGGAAGGTGGGGCAATTGGGGTTAAGTGACTTGCCCGAGGTCACATGGCTAGTTTTTTGTGTTCTGTGTCTGAGGCTGGATTTGAACTCAGGTCCTCCTGACTCCAGTGCTAGTGCTCTGTTCACTGCACCACCTAGCTGCCCCTGGGCCTCAGTTTTCTAATCTGCGAAATGGCATTAAATGAGATTACCTCTATGGTACCTTCTAATTCTAATTCTAGAATTTGTTTAGCAGCCCAAATTTAAAGGCCAGTTTGGGAAGATCAGGGAGTAATGACAATAAAAACAAAAAAGCTCCTTGTGTAGGCTTGACCCTCTTGTTCTCTATACTTTAAGTTTCTCAGGACTTCTGACCTAGTATAGCACTCCACAGAATTACTGTGAGAATCAAATGAGATAATAAATTACAAAGCTCTTAGTGCAGTGCATGACACACAGTAAGTACTAATGATAATGATGATGGTGGTGATTTTTATTATTACCACTGTTAGTGTGAGACACAAGAACAGCGTAAGGTGACAGAAGCTCACTTGAGCAAATTCCAGGGAAAAGGTTTCATCAAAAAAAACACATTTCAGGAAGCCACAACTCAACTCTCACTAAAGAAGACAAGATTTTTATTCCTTCATTGTGGAATGGAGGAACAATGTTTCTAGCATTTAATGTCAGCAATGCTAATAGTGGCATCTCTATGCCACCACCTCATATCAGCATAAAGACAGAGGCTTTGAACCTCTTATGTGAATTAGCCATGAGAAAGAAGGTAACTTATTCATTAGGCCATGGTTGGTTATGAGTCATATAAATTTCTTCCTCATGCAACATTACCCAAGGTTAAAGATCTGAACAGACACATGGGGATCCTATTAATAATTACACAGAACATAAAACCATGGAATATAAAAAGCAAAGGTACAAACAGATTCTTTCTTTCTAATTTATACCAAAGAGAAATTCTTTGCAGCTCAAAAGACAGTTAACCTGACACAAATTTCCCTTGTGCTAAGATCTAATCAATTTATATAACAATGTGCTTAACTATCTATCTAAAAGTTTAATTAACAGACAAAATAGCTAAAATAGTTATAATTCTGATTACGTAAGAGAAAAGACAGCATATTTAAAATCTAGTTAATTAAAACCCTCAAATAACTGAGGGAGAAAGAAAAAATAATAGTAAAAATTATTCCATTACTATTAAGAGGCATTAATTATGCATCTAGTTTTGGGATTTAAACATTGACTCTCTTCATGAAATCCTCCTCAACAACTCTCACCTACAGTAATATCTCTTTTCTTCACTTCCTTTTTGTGTCTTTAGAGGACATAACAATTACACTAGTGTAATTATCTGCCTCATACAATTAAGCACCTCATATAGGATCTCATCCTTCACTGCTGTGAGGGAGTCTTATAATTTATACTCTTCAAGTACCTAACATTCTGTACAACTGATTGATAAAAAGAAACTTGCTTATCTAACCATGGAAGAATTTTAGTGCTCAGAGGGGATAAAAAAGTATTACTTACATCTTCTGTATCTTTAACTCGCAAAATCTGTTCCCTCAAGTCCTGTAAGTCATTAAACGTGGACTGAGCTGTAATAGAATATACTAGTGCAAACCCTTGGCCATTCTTCATATACAGATCTCTCATTGCTGTAAATTGCTCCTATAATAAAAAATGAATGTGAAAACAATTACAAAATTTGATTTGTTAATTACCTGGGATCTTTTTTAAATTAAAAGAATTTAAGAATCATTCAGTTATTTCATGGCAAAGAAAATAAAATATAACTCATAGATTTTATTAAACAAATCTTTTCCTATCTATGTGAAAGAAATGCTTTTGTTTCTCATCCATGGGACAAATCATATAACTTGAGCCACAGAAGAGTTATATAAAGTAATCCGCTTCAGTCTCCCTGCTCTTTCACAGAAGTGTCAACCAGTGAGGATTTTTTTAAAAGAACAGTGCATCTCCCCATCTACATCTTCCACCTCATGCTACAGAAACTCAGACCACGAACTACATTTTAAAAAATGAATTAAAAACATGTTTGCAAAAGTCATAGTATCTTCTGGGCTGGGTTACCTTCTGAGAACTCTTCCAACTCCTGAGCTATAATCCTATGATCAGTTTAAACCATTCAAGAGAGAAAGTCATATATTCTTTTCTGTAAATCTCCACAGAGAACTGACAACCTCTTTTGGTGGCCCATACCAGTGTTTAGCACCCCAACAGTCAAGAGGCTCTTATATTAAACTAAAGTATCTTCTATTTTACTTAATTCCTATTTAGTTTTGTTTAGGAACAGAAGGTAATGCAATAATTGTAGAAATTACAACTAGCCACATGTAAAACAAGCTAGAAAATTATTTTTAAAATAGAACGAAATCTGAACAAAGGATGAACAGGTATGTATTACAGAATATTTGAAAATCTACATGACCCGGGAATAAGTAGTGTGGAAATATTGCTTTATATGTATGGACCACATACCTTGGTCTAAGCATCACCTGTTTCTCAGGTGCTCTGTCCCTTTATTAATACATAGCCCCTTCCCTCTCAAGTGTTCCTGGGCCATTGTCCTACCTTGGATCCAGTTAGCTCTGCTTATGCCTTCTCTTTCTACCCCCCACTTCCCCCCAAGCCTCTGTTCTGCCTAACTCAGGCATCCATTCCTGCTCATTCTCAATCTTCAGGATTCTATAGTGTTCACTGCTTCTTTGGCTGCCACCATAGTACATTTCTGGAAGGCATAGGTAGAAACTTCTATCTTCAGATTTCCGGGGCATAGATTTTTAAAAATTACATTTTATAAACTCCTGTGATATTAAAGTCAGTCAGCCTCCAACTTATTTATCATCTGGTTAATATTAAATAATTTGGTGGAAATAATCAGCCTATTTAATTACAAATGTTAAATATACTACTATGACTGAATCTTCCCAGCTATCTGGCTGCAAGGCATTATTTATTTAATCACACTATTAATATAAATTGCATCAGCACCTGTAATATTATGTCTACAGAAAAATGCATTCTGAATTCTAAGCAATTAACTCACCAAGCACAGAAACACACACTATTAGTAAGTTGGGGAAGTATGTGTGTATGAAAAACAAACTATTGTATGAGTGGTTTGCTGATAAAGGCAACACAACTAAAACTCTCCGGTTAATGCTGAAATAAAATAATTTTCCACCCAAATCCTAAAATGTTTTTGCTTTGCTTGTAAATAGTTCATTACAACTTTTTTCAGAAATGAAGTTGCTGATATTTAAAAAAAAATTATCATCTCTTAATAAAGATGAATGATTGTGGTTCCAAGTTAAGTCTCTCTTTAAACTCATAGTAAATGTTTTCTATCTGAAGAGAAGCTCTTGGTATAATCCTCTCACACTTAAACAACTCAGTTAAAGGGAAAAGAAACAACACGCAGATATGAGCACAACATAAAATAATATGGTGTTATATAGGAATTAAATATACCACAGAGGACTTAACATACACAAGAGAATTTAATCAGTCATAAATTAGGAAGATTCATTTTTAATCATAACAATGATTTTTCTTCAAGGTGGGATTAATCTAATAACAATCTTTATTCAACATCCAAGTTATTAACTCAAAGTTTCATAGAAAGATAAAACGTCCTTACTGTCCCTGCTGTGTCAAGGATTTCAAGCATACACTGTTGGCAATCAACTTCAACTTGCTAGAGAAGAAAAAAAAAGGATGGGATGAGAATTAGGTGGCAACATCCAACTTTTCACACCATTTCCTTCCCATCTTTACAGAGTATCTTATTCAATTATAATTTACTAGTGGTTTAAGAGCCCCTTAAAATGAACCTCCTGTTCATATCTATTTGACAGGTTTCATCTGAAACTGTGTGTGACGTTATGCATACCCCATCCTATTACTCTCATGATGTACAATTTTCCCATACAGAAAGCATTCTCTCAAATACGCAATGGAAAGATCATTGGACCTGGAGTCACAGAAGCTGGGTTCCAGGCCCAGTTTAGCTATTTACTACCTATGGCATTTAACCTTTCTGGTCTCTGTTCCCTTCTCTGTAAAAAAAAGGAGCTGGATCAGAGGACATGAAAAGTTCTAATTTGTGCTTTTATGATCCCAAGACGAGGCTAACATAGGAACAGGTCTTATGATACTCTAGACCAGCAATTCTCAACCTGTGGGTTATGTTCAATTTGTAACAGTGAAAATACATCCTGCATATGAGATATTTACATTACGATTCATAACAGTAGCAAAATTACAGTTATGAAGTAGCAACGAAAAAAATTTTATGGTTGGAGGTCACCATAACATGAGGAACTGTATTAAAGGGTCGCAGCATTAGGAAGGTTGAGAACCACTGCTCTAGATACTGCAGTACTTCAAGTAATGATGTTTCTGAGGAACCGCCTGCATTCCAGTAGTTTACTTCACAGTCTTACTACTCCAAACACATACATACACAAACACACAAAAAATGCCAAACCTTCTAAAGTACCTCCTTGCTACTATTTTTATAATTGGTTTTGAATCAGAGCAGATCAGCAGGGATGGAAATTTAACAATACTAGCTGTTTACAGGAACCCTAATCTGCATGTCGGAACCCCCTTCTTGTGGTGCTGGTGACAGGAAAGACAGCAGCAAAGTGACCCAAGAAAGGTTCAAGTAATATATAATTAATTTATGACAGTGTAGAATTATTCCATAATTTTCTCAATTTAGTTAGTGTAAAACTTCACATACATTTTATTTTTAGTGACAGATATATATGTATTGTCAATTCCACTCACTGAAGATTTCATTCAGCAAAAATTATGGCACTCGTTTTACAATCATATCATGACAACTTCCTACAGAACTTCTCTTTCCTATCCGTAGAAAAATGGTCTCTGATTTGAGTACTGCTCTCTCCAATGATCTTTTAACACGTCTCTTTTCCATTCCTCATATTAACATAAAAACAGGAGGAAAATTGGTAAAGACTGCCACAGGACTTTATAGCTACACAGTATGGTTATTTGCCAAGACCAGACTCGTAATTCTTAGCTTTTTAAGGGGACAAGGTAATACTTGTAACAATATACAATATAATACAAGCAACAAAATAAATAAAAGGCAACTTTATAACCATTTAATGATTTCAAGCATGACCATTATGGAAATTATGAAGAAATAGGTAAAAATCAAAAGTAGACCTATCATAAAGATGCTGAAGTACTTTTTCCTCCACATAAAAATTTCTTTCAGAAAAATGTGAATTTTACCATAGTTTTAAGGTGTATCCTTCTACTTAACATTTAATTCTAAAATCTTTAAAATAGCAATGGACCATTGAAAAGTGGTAAGATCTATGAATCTAAGAAAGTTTTAAGTATTTAAAAATATATTTATGACTCATGCAGAGAATTTGTATCTAGCTTAAAAATAATTTGTTTTTTTTGTAGGAATTTTGTGTACCAAGATTTCAAGTTATAAGAAAACAGCAGTGAAAATGTTTGAGACATGTTCTATTGCTTACTTTTCTGTAGGAGTCTTCTATTGTAGGGTCATATTTTTCAACAAAGATTCCTTGGACAAACTGTACTGTCTAGAAAAATAAAAGTAGAGAAAAGTTAAGCATCCAAGAATCAAACCTCTTGACAAAAGTTAAAAGTTAAGAAGAGACCACAGTTCAATTAAATCACAATTTTTGTAGTTTTTGCAGCTCTTTAATTTCTTAAGCTTCTATACTATGTCATAGTATATTATTATATTATATTATTATATAATATTATAATATTAGAGTAAGGTAAATCTAGTTCAATATATAGCATATTTTAAAAAGAGGACCATATGTAAGTATTCAATGAAATCATTTAAGTCAACATATTTAATCAGGGAACTGATAATCTATTTCTTTGGAGAGACAATTCTGGGCAAGGAATACACCTAATTTATGTACCTAACTGGACAAATATACCATCCTTAAACTCATACCTCTGCAGTACAACTCTGAATGACCAAAGTGCATCTCTGAAAATCAGAAGACACAGGAATGATAGTTACCTTCAAGCCGAATACACATCCCATGGTAAATTTCACTTGGTTCAACTCTGACTGTAAAAACTAAATATCACTTCACTATTTAACAGCAGTGAAAAAGTGGAAAGTCATTTAAATGATCAAAAATACTGTCACCTCTATATGCGGAAATGTCTAATATACAGAAAAAAACTGGGGGGGGAGGAGATAATAATGAGGAACTGAAGTTTACTGAATAGTGGGATGACATGGTGCTTCACAAAAATCAAGCTGATAGTTGTATAGAGCATAGACTAGATTGGAGAGAGGCTTGAGGCAGGAAGAACAACCAGGGGGATTTTGAAATAGTCCAGAAGTGGTACACCAGGGCGGTGACAGTGTCAGAGAAAAGAAAGGGGAATATAGGAGAGATTGAACATAGTAGAATTGGCAGATTAAATTAGATATAGGGGTTGACAGAGATTGAGGGGAGTGAGGGAGTTGAGGAAGCCCCACTGAGTGATGGGAAAAAAATTTTTTAAAATATTTCATGAATGAGTACATACTAGGTACATGTCCAAGAAAAATTAAAATTCATTTTTATGAATTCTCCTATCACCTTATTCTTAATACACCTACAGGACCTAATCTTAATCTGCTAAATTCAATACTTTTCTGAATGAGTTAAAACTGGGGCAAAGAAGCCAACAGCCCTGTGTAAAGTCTTAGGAATGATATTGTTAAAAGTTGACTGCACTGTTCTGAGATTTTGCTGAACTTTTCCTCTGTAAGAATTATCTAGGCTGGAAACATGGTACCTTATGTCTTCTAAGAAAATGAAAAAATACATAGATCACAAAAATTCCCTTAGTTTTAAGAAACTTTGCTTTTTTTGAATAGGTTAGATACATTCATACCCCACTTCATCCAGAAGAATATAAACTTTCTCTCAAGGAACCAGTAGTTTTCAAAGGAATCTTATCATATATAAAACTGAAATGTCAAATAAATCTTCTTCTACCTTTGTTTGTAGCTATCTGATCATTCTTTCTCACACTCCCTCCAGGGATCATTATCCATCTACCACCTCTTGGCATGGGCATCCTTCAAGGCTCAATTCTGGGACCTCTTCTCTCCTCCGTCTATATATTCTCTGCCTTGGTGAACAAACACAATTTCACTACCTCTTTCTCTTCTAATCCTTGTGATAATGAACTGCCAGATATATAAGAGTAAACCACTCTTGTATTCACTTACTTCACCCCTCTCATGTCCCACTGGAACTCTGCCCATTATGTCTTCTGGAACTTCTATCCCAGTTACATACTTCTCTTCATTTTAGACCTTTTTCTCTAGGGCTCTTTTCATCTTTACCTGTCAGGCATACTTGGCTCCCCTCAAAATAACACATTAAGGGCAGCTAGGTGGCACAGTGAATAGAGAACCCTGGCCCTGGAGTGAGGAGGACCTGAGTTCAAATTCGACCTCATACACTTAACACTCACTAGCTGTGTAGCCTTGGACGAGTCACTTAATCCCAACTACCCTGCCTTCCTTCCTCCAAAAAAGAAGAAAGAAAAAAAATAACACCACATATTTAGCCACTCTTTCTAGTTTTCTCTCCTAAGTCCTGGAAGGTGAATCACTAGACTCTTTGGTCCCCCAATATCACTGCCATACTTTCTTTACTGCCACTACTCAACAATCTCTCTTTTGAGGTTCACTCCACTGCAATCTCTCACAAAATCGAGATTTTAATAACAGGTATCTACTAGCTCCTAATCATTCTCCTTTCCTTCTCAAGGAGTTAGGTACTTGCTTCACAGTTTCCCTTTACAGCCCAACTCCATATAATCTGGTATCTACTCACAGACCCTAACTAACCTCTCAATCTCATACAATTCAAACTCCTATAATTTACTCTTCTGTACTTTGTCTTGGTTAACAGCCTTGACCTAGCCATCACTCACAAGATCAAAAACTCAAATCACTTTATGAGATACCAGTTTTCTACAATCCCCTTCTCCCTATGCCTTTCCTCTCTCTAAACTTGTTCTTCTCCCTCACTGAGATCACTAATCCCTCCATCCCTCAGTACTCTCCTAGTCCATGAACCCTGCTCTAAACTCACTTGTCTCCTTTCTCAATCTTGAACTTACAGCTAACCAGTTCAATTCTGCAATGTCTTCTACTCTTGAATCCCTTGCCCTATTGTTCTGAGGCATACTGCAAGTGGCCTCTCTTGGCAGTGAGCTGTCATCCCACCCCCAACCCACTCCTTTTTGCTTGAGCCTTCCCCCTCAGATTACCTTAATTCACACTGTATCTTCTTAGCATGTAGTTTCCCCCATTAGAACATTTCTGCCTTTCTTTGTATTCCCAGTGCTTAGCACAGTGCCTTGTAATTAAAGTACTTAATAAATACTTGCTGACTAAGAATCCTGCCAAACCCCAACCAAACTCCCACTTTCCACCTTCACTCTTACTCATGTATTGTTGAATGGAGCTAGAAGAAATCATGAAACCAAGAGGAATGAGATCACTACAAATTTGTTAATCTAATCTCAGCTGGGACCTCACTAAAGAAAGATAATCTTTAAGTCCTCCTTAACTGAGTTCTTCCCACTCCCAGGAGGTCATTCCAAACCTTTTCTCCTCTCCTCAAACCTCCAGTTCCTCAATCTTCTGAGCTGAAGATCTAGCTTCATCCATTACTGAGAAAAGAGAGACCATTCTCTGTGGAATCCCTTTCCTCCTCATGAAAACCTCTTGACAAAATCTCCCATTATCCCCTTCTTTACTTTTGTCTCTGGTAAGGGCCGACCTTTCTCATCAGGGCCAATTTCTCTGCACGTATCCATTCTCCCTGACACCCAAACTTCAGTTTTTTCCTATTGACTGGCCTTTTCCCTGCTTACAAACATACTCTAGTCTCCCCATCTTTAAAATACCTTCAGTAGATCCTACCATCCCCTCAAGCTATTATCCTATATCTCTCCTTTCCTTGTCTGCTAAACTCCTGGAGAAAAGAATCTATATTCAATGGTTCTGCTTCCTTGACTCCTACCGACTTCTCAACCTTTTGCCATCTGGTTTCAAACTTCGTCATTCAACCGCTACTGCTCTCTACACCTTACTGATGATTTAACTGCAAAGTCTGACAGCCTCTTATCTTCAATCCTCAGTCTGCTTGACTTCTCTATCACCAGACTCTACTGACCACACTCTTCTACAAGGGAAAGGATTAAGAGAGAAAGGTTGAGAGAGAGGGGGAAGGGAATAGAGACAGAAGAGAAAAATAATTCTTTCCTTGCTAGAAGGAAACTAGAAGTTTCATAGCTTTCTCAGTTTCCTTGGTTGGTTCATCACCCATATCATGCCCCTAACTGTAAATGCTCCTCAAGGCACCGCTCTGGATTCTCCTCTCTTTTTACTCTTTCATTTGATGCAGTGATCAACCCTCACTGGTTTAGTTATCATCTCTATGGAGATGACTCCCAAATCTACAGTATATTTATCCAGTCCTACTCTCACTCAAGTTATAGTCACACATCTACAACTGCCATCAAACTGGCTTCCCCACAGGCATTTTCAACTCAACATATTCAAAACAGAATTCATTACCTTTCTCCTTAAACCCATTTCTATTCTAAACTTCCCTATCAAGTAATACCATCCTTCAAGGCACCCAGGTTCACAAGTTCATCATTCTACTGTCAAGTACCCATCTCACCTCATCTAACAGGGTCAATTAGTAGGCAAATCGTGTTGTTTATACCCCACAGTATCTCTCATTCAACCTGTTCCCATCCTCTGGTAGTTTAGGCCCTTATTATCTCTCACCCTATCTGGTGTCCTTGTCTCAAGTCTCTCCCATCTCAAATCCATGCTCCACACAGATGATAAAGTACATTTGCTAAAGTGCAGGTCTGAACATCTCATTCTCCTCCTCAATAAACTCCAATGGCCCCCGAGTGTCTCTAGGATAAACTCTTCTTTTAGAGTTTTAAGGTGCTTCACAAATTAGCTCCAATGTACCATTACGACTTCATTAGCCATTATTCTACTTTCTGCATGCTATAGCCCAGCCACACTGGCATACTTGGTGCTCCTCACCTAACACTCGTCTCTGGCCTTCATGCCCTTTTCTCTCCTGCCTCTGCCTCTCGGGATGCGTTTCTCTCAGGACTCCACTCAAACCTCTCTCTTTCTACATGAAACACTTCCTGATCACCCTTGCCCAGAGCCCCCCTCAATTAACCTTGCATTTATTTACTTATTTATATATGTGTTGTCTCTTTAATGTAACAAAAGCTCCTTGGCAGCAAAGACTCTTGCTTTTGCCTCTCAATGCCTGATGCTTAGCCCAGTTTGGCATGTATAGATAGGAACTTAAATGTCTGCTGACTGGTGATCTCATCTATTCCTATATTTTCAATGATCTATACTGATGATTCCCAAAATTTATTTATTCAACACAAATGCCTCTGGATGAACTTGATTCTTACTCTTTACTTGGATGTCTTTGGACTTTTCAGGCCAAAACTTAAACACATCCTCCAAACATCTCTATTTCTAAGTGGTCACTGAAACTCCCCTTCCTTCTCAACGACAATATTTAGGGTTGTCCTCTCTTAATTCATCCTCTCCCTTTACTGATACCACTGATGCCCAGAACACCTCATTCAGCCTTGTTTCCCACTTCTTCACCTTAGTTCCAGTCCAGTGTGGGATCTACAAGGGTGGCACAAGAATTATGAAATGGAAAAAGAGGGAGGAGAGGAAGGCAAATTCTAATCACTTCTCAGTCTGTTACCCTCTCTTCTTCCTGCTGGTGTTCCTCTCTCCATTCCCCCTAGCAATTCTGGTTCTAGCAGCAGTGTCTCTATCTTTTCATCTCAGTTCAATTCAATACACATTTATTAAGTATTTATACATGCCGGGCACTGTGCTACAGACACAAAGGCAAAGATGTTCCTCAACTTACTCATTTTCTATGACCTTCTCTCTTCCTCCACCTCACCTTAGCCACATAGTCATATGTATTCTTGATCTTGCCATCACCAATGAAGGGTCCCGCCTCTATGTTCGAGAATTCTAAAATCCCCTTTTCCAGAAGCTTTTCACCTCTCCTTCTACCTTTCCTTATAAAAACCCTAGTTTTTATTTGCATCATGACCTCCAATCATTTGACCTTTCAATTCTCTCCCAAGTTATTTCCCCAGTACTAACCACTTTCTCTTTTCTTAATCTTGACCCCTTGGTAAATCAATTTAACTCTTCATTGCCTTCCTTTCTTGAATCCTAACCCCCTATCAGATTGCCAATTACCCCCATTCAAGTCTCAGTCTTGGAGCACTCATCACTCCCACCATCTGCCACCTGCACTCCTACACTGTTGTTGAATGAAGATGGAGAAAAAAAATCACTCAACCATTCTAACTGGGTCCACTACAGATTTATGTTACACAGTCTCAAGATTGGGCCCTCACTGCTGCTGGGTGATCCTACTATGTCTCCCTTATCATTATCCCACCCTCAAAGCAGCTCTTCCAAATCTTTTCATCCTCCTCAAACCTCGCATGGCTCCCCATCAGCACCTTATTCTTAGCTGAGAACCTGGCTTCATATTTTACAGAAAAAATTGAAAGCATTAGCCAAGAATTCCCTCTTCATTCCTCTATCACTCAGGTACTTTTACCATTCTTTCTTCATCCCATCTCACATGATGAAGTGGCCTTACTCCTACCAAGGCTAACCCCTCTACTTGTTCAAATGATCTTATTCCAACCTGTCTCCTCTGACAGATTTCCCCCTTTGTCATACCCACTCCCGATTTATTTTCAATCTCTCCCTGTTTCCTGGCTCATTTCCTATTGCTTTTGAACATGCTCATGACTCCCCCAGCCTGAAAAAAAACCTCAATTGATCCCCAGTGGCATCCTATTATCTTTTCTGCCCACTGTAGCTAAACTTAAAAAGGCTGTCTACAATAGGTGCCTCCACTGTCTCTCCTCCCAATCTCTTTTTAACCCTTATAATTCAGTTTCTAACCTCATTTCACCAAAATTGCCCTTTCCAAAGTTACTAATGATCTCTTAGTTGCCAAATCCAATGGCCTTTTCTTAATTCTCATTCTCTTTTACCTCTTCTGCAGTCCCTGACACTGATGATCACTCTCTTTCCTTGATACTATCTTCTGTCAA
Organism: Pseudochirops cupreus; assembly: GCA_028627135.1. Lineage (NCBI taxonomy): Eukaryota > Metazoa > Chordata > Mammalia > Diprotodontia > Pseudocheiridae > Pseudochirops > Pseudochirops cupreus. Next base: position 347,246,532 of record CM053584.1, on the reverse strand, counting down.
GGTTTTCAGGACACTATTCTCTCCTGGTTTTCATCCTTCTTATCTGATTGTTCCTTTTCTGTCTCCTTTGCTAGATCCTCTTCCAGATCATACCCTCTAACACAAGGCATTCCTCCTGTTCAGTTCTCAGTCCTCTTCTCTTTTCCTTCTATACTACTTCACTTGGTGATCTCATAAGTTCCTATGGATTTAATTATCATCTCTATGCTGATGATTCTCAAATCTACTCATTCTGCCCCATCTCTTTCCTGACCTCCAATCTCACATCTCTAAAGTGCCTTTCAGACATCTCAAACTGGATGCTCAGCAGGCTCTTAAACTCAACATGTCTAAAAAATGAACTCGTTATCTTTCCCCCTAGTCCCCTGCGTTTTCCAACCCCTTCAAATTCTAGGGCCTTTCTTCTGTTTATTATTTCCTATTTATCCTGTATAAGGCTTGGTTTCTTGGCACATAGCAGGTATTTAATGAAAGTTTATTAATTGAGTCCCTTCTCCCCCATTCCTTAACTCAAAACCAAGCTAATTTCTACCTATCCTTTCCTGCTAACTCTGATTAAGTGGCGCTTCTTGCTAAGGTCAATTTCTTTACCTATGCCCTCAAATTTAATCTTTCCTCTTTATTCCAGCAATTTTCCTCATTCACCTATTATTTCACTCCCTCTAATCATCAGTTTCTTACTAACTGACTTCTTTCCTACTGCCCTTTAAAGCATGCATTTTACAAATTCTTTAAAGCAGTCATTTTACAGATGAAGAAACAGAGCAGAGGAAAATGATTTGCCCAAAGTAATGAGGTAATGGAGCTTGAATTTGAGCTCAGATCTACTCTCTAAAAAACAAATTAAAAAAACAACCTTTACTTGACCCTCACCTCCCTTCAAGCTATTTCCTCTCTCCTAGAAAGGACTGACAAACTCCTAGAAAGGATTCTCCACACTTCTTATACCCACTTCTTCAAGCCCAGTATCTCAATTCCTTGAGATCTGGTTTCTGGACCCACCAGTAAATAGAAATTTGTCTCTAAAGTTACCAATATTCTCCAAAATTTTAAGTCCTATCACCTTTTCTCATCAGTTCTCATCCTCCTTGAACTATCTGTAGCTTTTTGACACTGCTGATCACTTCTTCCTTCTAACATTTTTTTCCCCCTTGGGAAAAGTTGCCACTGTTCCTTCCTACTTCACCTACCTGCCTGACTTCCTTTTCAGTCTCTGAATTATCACCCATCTCCTCCCACCCCTTTCAGGGCAGGTATATTATCAGCTCCCACTGGTTCAAGTACCACTTCAATGCAAATGACATCCACATCTATGCAGCCTGGCTCAATTCCTCCACTGAATTCCAGTTCCACATTATCAACTGCACGTTGGCTGTCTTCCTCCCAGATGTCCTCTATGCACTTCAATCTCAACAAAACAGAAGCTATCAGCTTTCCTCCTAATCTTATTGCTCTTCCAAATATCCCTATTTCTTGAGGGCATTGCCACCCTCCTAACCACCCAGATTCATAAACCCAGGAGTCATCCATGACTCCTTCCTCTGCCTTATACTAACTGCAAATCTACTTCTGCAATCTATCACAGCCTTCTCTATCCTCACAAAGCTATCGTTGTAATAGTCTAGGTAAGAGGTGGCAAGCCTGCATCAGGATATAATGTCTGTGTCTGTGTAGAGAAGGTAATGGATGAGGGAGTCTTTAAAAAACAATGGTACTCTGTTTTCTCTTTTACCTATTGTGCTCCTTCTGAATCAAATATTCTATTCTGGAATGATATTGTAGTCACATATGTTATCCCATCAACACTCAATGGTATCTATGGGGTCACGTTTGCTTCTTTCTGTTTGGATCCATAGTTTACCTCACTCATCACCCACACTCTGCACTATGTACAGATGTTTGCTGGCTCCTTTCTAGGATGCTGCTTGCTGTAAATTACCGGCACTAGTACCATTCTGCCTCTTATGCCGTTGTTATTCCATATACTAACTCATTTGGTAGGCATAAATAAGATTTTTTTCTTCCTCTTCAGTTTAAAATCTGATTATGACTATACTGGGCAGACTTTTGGACTTGGAATCAGAAGTCCTAGATTCAAATCTCAGACCCTTACTAGGTATGTAACTCCATGAAAGTTATTTAACCTCTCTGTGTCTCACACTCCTCACCTGTGCACTAAGATCATCTTTAGCTCTCAGTCTAGGATTTTAGGATTAAATTTTTTTTAGGACCGCAGGCATACATACTCTTAGCAGCCACTGCTGGGTCTACTACATAAACTGCTGACAGGCTTATCACTGCTATCTTTTAAATCAAGACCACAGGTTCACAAATCTAGAGCTAAAAGGGCCTCAGAGACCACAGAGAAGGAAAGTGAGGTCCAGGGAGGTTGAGTGACTTTTCTCACAAGTAGTAAGCATTAGAGGTGGAATTTGAACCCACGTCCTCAGACGCCACAGTGCATGTTCCTTCCACTCTTGGAGCCAAGGCCAAAGAAACTGGGAGCTGAGAGTTAGGGGAGTACCTATACTTATTTGTTCAAGTTCACGGAAACAGGAGTGAAGTGTAAGGGGGACCACCAACCCTACTACCTGGGTTTGTGGAGGGAAGGAGAGAGGAGGAAAGAACATGTTCCAGGGGTACCTTATGGCATAAACAGGATAATTGTGAGTTAGCCTAAGCACCTAACTACTAGCTACAACTTTTTTTCTACAGGGAAATGTTTTTGAAATCCAAGCAATAGACTTCAGAGAAATTTTTACAATACGACCCATTCTGAATTGAGGACTATAAATGAATGTAACACTCCCAGTGGAATGTCTCTAGAACAGCACTGTGTTGCAGCACAGCAGAAGTGTCCTATGCTTTCAAGGATGCCAGAATTGAGGTGAAGGTAGCACCTTATCATTCCCTACTGCCAAGCTTTTCTATCTTTTCCATCTTCCAGTTAAAAATTTATTAAGAGTATATACTATAGGGTGGCTAGGTGGCGCAGTGAATAGAGCACCGGCCCTGGAGTCAGGAGGTCCTGAGTTCAAATCCAGCCTCAGACACTTGACACATTTACTAGCCATGTGACTTTGGGCAAGTCACTTAACCCCAACTGCCCTCCAAAAAGCCAAAAAAAAAAGTATAATCTATATTTAAGACACTGTGCATGGTGCTAGATATACAAAAATGAAATAATTCCTGTCTTCATCCTTACATTCTTCAGTCTCTCTGCCATGGCTTTTCTTCTTTCCTGTGTCAGTCTATTCCTCATGGACAATCTACCAATCTCACGCACTTTCTCTAGGTTCTCTTCATTATTGTCCTCTCTTCAGTCTCCTGCAGCTTCTTCCACATTTGCAGACCTCAGTTAAAAAATGGATCATAGACAGTACCAGACAATCAAAAACTTCCTTATTTCCATGTGATAAACTGACCAAGCACACTGCATCAAGGCATCCCCCTCAGGTCTCTGGCTTTCTTCCATGGTGCTCCTTTGTTCCTCTGGATGCCTGGGTGCCAAATCTTTGCTGTAAAAGAAGTTCTCTCTACTACACTCCAAGCTACTGAAAATATTTCAACATCCAGGTATTCCTTCTATCCTACCTTGTTCCCTAAGATAACTTATGTTTGGTTTTTTTTAAGGAAATCTGTTATGTATAGACCAGATTTCAATTACAAAGAATGAAGGTATAAAAACAGCAATTTACTTTCTAGGACATACAGAATCCTCTTTATAAAATGCCACAAAGATGATCTACCAGAACTTAATCACACTTAGGAAGGGGAAAGCAGAGCAAAACATAGGAGGTTTCCAAGACTTTCAATTCCCATTTCTTTCACTTGAGGTTTCTACTCTGTCTTGGGACAGGGGGGGTGACCACATTCCCATGCACAATACAGGAACTCCCACTCTCAGCTGCATGAACAGTGTGAGCTCAGTTGATTTCTATAATTTACTGTACTAATCAGAAAACTACTACTATGTAAAACTAATATATTTGGTGAGACTACAATCTCATCTCAAATTTATGCTGTTCCTCATGCCTCATGAATGATGACTAGGCACAGGGAACCTCCCACTCAAAAACCTGATCCATCATTCAGCTTGATTTAGCTAGGTCTACTTGGCAATTACCAAGAGGTAATATACCATTTATGACTACAGCTGTGAAAATGCAAAATAACTTTCAGTAACCATATGAGGATGTACTATACAGGAATAAAATAAGGATGTTGCACCATAAAAACCCCAATCCCTAACTCTAGCCTCACAGTTTTGTCTTTTCCTGTTTGTCTCTATATTCCTGTTTCTTTCCCATCCACAGTAGAGTACAGTAACAAGTCTTCTCTTGCAACATCCCTACCCAGAATACAGCCAAGAACTGGGAAACAAATAAAAAAGGCCTCTAGCCAGCAAAATAGACTGAGAGGCAGCAAGGTATTCTGGAAAGAGTGAATTTATGGTAAGGAAGACCAGAATTCAAATCTAGGCATGGACACTAACTAGCTATATGACCTAGCAAGTTATACCACATCTCTAAGCCATAGTTTTCTTCCCTGTAAGATGAGAAAAATATACTGCCTATCTCACAGTTTCCTATGAAAAACATTTTATAACCTTACAATATATACAATAGTATATAAAGTATATAACTGTTCTTATGTTAGAAAATCTATGAATTAAACAGAATGTATTTTACTCACAAGAAGGCTCCCCCAAACTCCAGGGTCTATTTATTCAAACATATTTCAAATGAGCTTAGCTACCTAATTTTCCAGCCTACAGTGAGTGTCAGTCAGGAAGAGCAAAACAGTAAGACGACAGAGAAAGACACAGTAACAGCAACAAGACATGACAGCTGACAACAAGGAAGAGACAGGGAAAAACTATTTAGAAAGCCTAAAAAAGGTTTTAACAATTTCAGTTGTTGAAGTAATAAGTACCATGACCTTTATTTGGGCATACCTGATTCCTTAATGATACCAGAGATATGTAGCACTATTGTATAGAACTGACATATTTGTTATTTTGTCTAGAGTAGACTAGAACATCTTACTGTATTGCTTTGCAGAACAGACGTCATGGAAGACTTCATCCTTTTAGCAGCTCCAGAGCTCTTCCCATGGAACCCTGCTAACCTGATGGTGAGTGCCTCACAGGGCCCAAAACATCAAGGCAGCTCCAAGCAAGCTCCATTCTGAGCCTCTTCCCTCTCCTCTGCCCTCACCCCCACCGCCATCTTCTAGCCTGCTGTACTGTGTGTCCTCTCTGTTCAACCCTGTCTCTTCAAGTTCTGGGACAATATTAAAATCAATTGCCATTGTGCCAATTTACTCTCGACGGTTCCCTTCACCAGTCCCTGGAACTTTCCAAACCAATAACCAATATGCACATTCACAGTAACCAATTCCCTATGTGTGCGGTCTTTCTCTAGTAATGATAGCTAGCATTTATTTAGCACTTCAAGGTCTGCAAAGCACTTTAAGTTATTTCATTTGATTCTCACAACAACTCCGTAAGGTAGGTCCTATTATTATCCCCATTTCACAGATGAAGAAACTGAGTTCAAAGAGGTTAAGAGACTTGTCCGCTAATCACACAGTAAGTGTCTGAAGCAGAATTCAAATTCAAGTCTTCCAGGTTCCAAGTCTCATGGTAGCTTCCATCCCATTAGATGCTGCCATTATTAGAATGTAAGCTCCTTGAGGACAGGGACTGTTTTTGCTTTTGTGCTCAGTATGGTGTTTGGCACACAATGGTGAAAAATGCTTTTTTTGTTCATTTATTCATTCAACAGAGAGACATATTCCTAGCTCTTAATTTAAATCCATTTTAAAAAATTGCTATTGAATTTAAATCATTTATTCCATTGTAAGTTAAGAGCTCTTGATTAAAAAAAACCCACGAACCTTTCCCTCTTGCTTTATAGTGACCATAGTTATACAGCTATCATATATTAGTGTGTATTTATAAAACTTATTTACTACAGGGTTATGCTTACTAGTTAGACAATTAACTCACCAAAGCAGACTTCCCCACGCCTCCTGAACCAAGGACCACTAGCTTGTACTCACGCATGATGTGGTCTGTTCAAATGCTGACAATCTGAAAAACAGGAGGAATAACTAGGATGAGAAATAAATTACAAATGTATTACTATCACATTAAGCAATGGTGATTTCTCTTAGCAAACTAAGGGGAAAGAGAGCATATGGAAAACTACACTTAGACAGCCAGGTAGCACAGTGGCTAAAGTACTAGGACTGGAGTCAAGAAGACCTGAGTTCAAATTAGGACCTCATACTTACTAGCTGTGTGACCTGGCGCAGGTTATTTAACACATCTGGCTGGGGTTCTTCAAATGTAAAATGGGAATTATAATAATAGCACCTACCACCCCACGTTGTGTAAGGATTAAGTGAAATAATACTTGTAAGGTGCTAAGCACAGTGCCTGGCAAACAGTAGGCACACTGTTATTATTATTATTACAACATTTAGTTAACCAATTCATAAGAGACCTATGATTTGCTGTCCTAAAGATCATCCATTTAACTGTCAATTTTGCTTATAAAACATGCAAAAATATTCTGTTCAGCAGGACCATAAAAATCAAGATGGCCTCATCATCCACCACAGATCTAATTCTATCTAAGATAGTCATACATTTAATAAATAACACAAATTGTTTTTAAAATAAGTTATTCATATAACTTAGTATTTGCTCAAAATATAACCTAGGATTCCTTGAAACAACTGGAGATTGTTTTTGGAAACTGAAATTGTAGATTGAGCAATATAAGTGACCACTAATCAAGGCTGCTAAAGTAGGCATTCCTTTTGTATAGAGGTTGAAACACTGAAGTCCTAACTCTCAAATTTTGCAGTTCTGTAAGATTGTAGGAGATTATACTAAACTCTACTGGCAGTATTTTAAAAACTTAAATAGCTGGGGGCGGCTAGGTGGCACAGTGAATAGAACACAGGCCCTGGAATCAGGAGGACCTGAGTTCAAATGCAGCCTTAGACACTTAACACAAAAAAACTAGCCATATGACCTTGGGCAAGTCACTTAACCCCAATTGCCCTACCCTCCCCCTCCAAAAAATAAAAGCCAAAAAAACCCCACTAAAACTAAATAGCTGAATATATTATATCTGTTCAGAAACTGAAGAGAAAAAAAAAACTACTCCAGTATAGACAGTAGTTAATATTATAACTAAGAAGTTTAGAATGGACATTTTAAGAAAAGCTATCAAATAGAGGAAAGATAAAGTTTATCATGTCACTTATATACAGAAAAGCAGGATAGAATAGATTATTGAATATGTGAACAAAGCATTACGAATGGCACCCCTTGTCAACCATCATTTAATATCTAAGCAATACTATGAGGCTGAAATATTTACTGACAAATGTTAACAATTTAAAGTAGAGTCTATTATTTTGACATAGCTCTTAAACTTCCCCCAAATATTGACATATATGACACAGTGGGTAGCATGTTGGAAGATCTGAGTTTGAATTCTGTCTCAGACACTTAGTAGCTGTGTAACCCTGGGCAAGTCATTTAATCTCTGAGTTTCAGTTTCCTCTTCTGTAAAGTCAGGATAGTAACAGCAGCTACCTTCCAGGGTAGTTGTGAGGATCAGGTCAGATAGATACATAGATGACAGAAAACCCTTTGCAATTCTCAAAAGAGCTTTGTAAATGGTAGCTATTATGACTATATGGACAACAGGTATGCGTTTAAACAGTGATGTCTAAATTATCATTACTATTTTATGAATTTTATTCATAAATGCAACATGACATTTGAGATGCCTATGAGACATTCTGATATCCATGACTGGTAGTTGATGAGGAGGAGGCAGCAGTGGAGTTCACTTGAATGACTGGGACTAGCTACACATCTGAGAGCTGTCAACATAGAAATATTAGTTAAACTGACAAATTCACCAAAATAGCGTAGCCTCTAGGAACTAGAATCAGAGGTTCCCAAATTTGGCAATATCACCCTGAGGGGTGGGAGTGGGCTACTAGAATGATTCAGGGGGCGTTAGTAGCATTGGGTTCAACTGGGGAAGCAATGAATAAAAAATAAAGGGACAGTGGAAGCACAAGGAAAGAAGAGCAGAAAAATCTGAAAACCCATTCAAACACGTTTCATTTGCTGTGTAACAGAGTTAAAGTCATAGTGATTACATTACTTTCCAAATAAACACGAAAAATGCAACCGATCAGTGGTCAAGTCCTCAGACAGGTCTTACCAAGCAAGTGTTGGCAAGCGAGCCTATCAGGAAGTCCAGCATGCATTGGCAGGAATATATGCCTGTAATAACTTGTTTACAATACAATACAATGTTGCATCATGAAAAAAATATGTTTTTTATTTTTTTGAAATGCTGCAAATTTAAAAAAAACTGCTGAAGGGTTAAAGATTTCCAAGGGGGCACTGAGTAATTTTTTTGGACGATAGGTCAAATAAGTTTGCAAACTTCTGCACTAGATGATCCTTGAGGTCACTTACAGCTGACTACTGCATGAGTTCTTAACCTTCTTTTTGTATAATGGATCCTTTTAGTAGTCTGGTGAAATCTATACACCCCTCCTAAGATAACATATTTAAATGTGTAAACTAAAAATATACAGAATTACAAAGAAATACAATTTTGGGAGAAACAGTCATCAAATTTTTAACTTCATAGACCCCTAGATAAAAATCCCTGGATAAGGAACACCAACTACATGGGATCAGCATTAGCAATATTTCAGTGAATAAAGATTGACAGCTCTTTTGTCAAGCTCTAAAGGTCTACCTTTTGTATACCTCTGAAGATTATAAAGACTCTATTCTAGATCCACTATTTCCATATTCACAGAGACTGATAAATTCATTTTTCTTATGAACAAAGCCACAAGTCAAATCTTCAACTATGTCTTAAGTCTGGAAAGGGAAAGAGGAGCAAATATCTAGTCAAAGGCACATTTAGGGTGGTACAAAAACATATAGTAAGGACAAGACAAACTATGAGGCATCAAAACACCAGGGCGGTCTGAGCTGTGGAATCAAGGAAGGGAGGAGATCTGAGTCAAATTAAGTAAAGTTCCCTGAGGTCTCTGGGCTAAGAAATTTGATGGGATCTCATGAGTGTTCCTTAAAATGGCCACGTCTAAAACACCTCTGAAAGGCTTACGTAATCTGGGTCATTACAATGACTAATTATCTGTCCAAAGGACAGATGATGAAGTATGTTGCCCAATTCCTGAAAAAGATGTGGTGGACTCAGAGTGCAGAATGAGACACGTATTTTTGGACGTGGCCAATTTGTTTTGCTTGAATATGCATTACTTTTACAGCAGTTTTGGTTCCCTCTGCCCCTGCCCCCTTCCTTCAATAGGGCAGCATAGGAGAATTGGGAAAAAAAAAATTTTTAACGGACACATTTCCCAATGTCACACAATGTAGCAACATTTCTTAGAATGGATTTAGTACCCTGTATTTCTACCTCTTTTTTAAAAAATGTGTCAACTGAGTGATAAGAAGACTTGCTGCTAACAGATATGAAGGGAAATGTTCAAGACAGGCAGAGATCATCCTAGGTTCTAATTTCTTTTCAAGTATCCATTAAATCAAGGAACTGACATACTAAATAATATACAAATCTATTCTCTTTAATCCATAGTGTGTATTTTCACAGAGCACACCTTGATATAGCTATATTTGTACTTCTAAGCCAATAATATGTCCTGACAAATTAATTTATTCTGAGTACTATTCTGCAAAGCAGCTCAACCCCGCCCTTCAAGTTAAATGGCAAAATATTTAAGTGCCAAAGTTATTTTTCTTTAAGAACCTAATGTCATACATTTAAAGTTGAAAGAAGTCAGATTCCTTCATTTTACAGAAGAGGAAACAGTGGCTGAGAGAGCTTACATGACTTGCCCTGGGTCACACAGTGTGAGTGGCAACTCCAGACTCGGAAATCTTGTCAACTGGATCCACCTACCTGTTATTTGAATGAAATAGCATTTTAATTCAGCAAAAACAAAAAAGTCATTAAGAGCCTAATAATGTAAAGGTTGTAATATAAAAAAGAACAACCCCTTAACACCTACAGAATATAGAATAGGGATGATATGAAGGAGGTAGTATAGTAAAAGAATGCTGTATTAGGAGCTGGAAAACCTGACCTGAAATCTCTGCTTCACTACTTAATACTATATAACCTCGGGCAAGTCACAACTCACCTAAGCCTCATTCTTCACCATGAAAGTCAGCCAGTCAATAAGCATTTATTAAGGGCCTACTACGCAGTCAGGTACCATGCTAAGAAAGGCAAAAGATTGTTCCTGTTCTTAAAAACTCAAAAATTAATAGGGGAAACAACATGCAAATATCCATATGCAAAAAAACCTTATCTATAGAATGAACTGGGAATAATCAAGAGAAGGAAGGCATTAGAACGAAGAGAGCATAGGAAAAGCTTCCTGTAGAAGGTAGATTTTAGTTGGGGCTTGAAAGAAACCAGGAGGCAAAGATAATAGGGGAGAGAATTCTAAGCATGGGGGAAAGCCAATGAAAACTGCCCAGAGTCAGGAGATGGAGTGTCTTGTTCAAGGAAAAGGAAAGAGGAGAGTGTTACTGGATTCAGAAAAGGAGAATGACAGGTAGTATCATGAAAACTCAGATGAAAGTAGAAGAGAGTGACCAACAGTGTCAAAGCTGCACAGGTCAAAAAGGATGAGAATCAAGAAAAGATCACTGCATTAGGCAATTAAGAGATTGTTAGCAACTTTGGAGAGAAACTGTAGAGTTAAGAAGAGTAAAGAAGTAGAGCCATTTGTTGTAGACAGCCTTCTCAAGGAATTCAGCCACAAAAGGAAGGAGAAATATGGGATAAAAGGGAAAAGAGATATGAGATAGCTAATGGAGATGGATGGTTTTTGAAACCCTTCAAATAAGGGTTTTTGAGAATGGAGGAGAAAGGTATGTTTGTAGGCTGTAGGGAAGCATCCAGTAGAGAGTCAGAGACTGAAGATAAGTGGGAATGCTAGAGGAGGACAATATACTGGAGAAGTTGGGAGGGAATCATGTCACTTGTGTATTTACAGGTAGTTGCCTTGGCAAGAAAAAGGGCTACCTTATCATGTGAAACAGGGGTGAAGGAGACAGTGGAAGAAGGCATCTGAGTGATGGAGGAGGAGGATGAGAAAAGTGGGAACTTTCAGCAAAAGGTCTTTTTTTCAGTAAAATAGGAAGCAAGGTTCTCAGCTGGGAGGGTGCAGGGAATGGAAGCCATGGAAGGTGTGAAGAAGGATGAAAAGGTTTGGACAAGCTGCTGTGGTGAGTGGGATAGTGAATCAGAGAGGTTTAAAAGGCTTGCCTTGCTATAGCTGACACCACATGACATAAATTTATAGTGGGCCCAGGCAGTATAGCTTCATGATTTTCTCCATCTTTGTTCAGTACCACGTGTGTAGGAATAAAGGCAGTGGCTGGTGAGAGCAATTAAAGGCTGAGGCTTGCACAGCAAAATCAGCAATATGATAAAGAGGCAAGGGACTCAAGAGAAAAGGACAGATAGTATACAATTTAACTGGTTCAACAAAAGGTCAAGATGAGGAAAGGAGAACGGATTTAATGCAAGAGTGATGGCCTGAGAGACAACTGAAGGATGGAAGAACTGGAAGGCACAGAGTGGGTGAAGAATAGAGGGAACGAAACAGAGGGAAAGATGGAATAACAACTGCAATCAGGTGGAGATGCTACTGAATAATGGAGAACCTGGAAGTGGCAATGGGGAAGGAATATTTCCAATTCTCCCAACTCTCTTGAAGAGGGAAGTGGGGTGGGGAAGAGAGAGAGAGAGAGAGAAAGAATGGGAGAGGGAGGGAGGGAGAGAAGGAGAGACAGACAGAGAGAGAAAGAGAGGGAGAGAGGGGATGGGGGGGAGGTTTGTGTGTGGAATAGAATGAAAGAAAGTAAGTACAGCTAGGGTAGAAATGGCAGCTATGTGCCTGGGAAAGTGGGGGGGGGAGGGGGGAATATATGTTATCAAGAGGGATCCAGGAAGCTATCTAGAAGATGGAAGGAGTAGTAAAGGAAAGGGAAGATTTAAGATGAAAGCAAGTTTGTTGCCTATGGAGCAGACAAAAAGAGGATAGATGGCAGACTAGACAGTCACTGAAGTCTTTTTCACCTCTAAATCTATCTTGTGAATCTTGGCTCTGTTACTGGGTGACTAGTCCCTTCTAGGCCCTAAGTAAAAACTGAGGGAGAGACTAAATTTCTAGGGTTCCTTCTAGGGCTAAAGCCTATAATCCTATCATATTTTCTTTCTAAAGGGGTTACTACTAACTCATTACTGCCAAGTTAGAAACCACTATGTTCTTCCAAGTAATTCCTATGCCTTTTTATGGAAATCTCTCTTGATCTCTGTACTCACAATACAGGACCAGAAAACTTCTCTTTCTGTTCAAGATTTCCCTACAAATAAGGAGAACTACAAATCCAGCAATAAACATTCTACAGTGTTTACATTTTGAATCAGACTTGGTTCCCCCTACCAATGCAGACCAAGCAAATAAAAGTTTTCATTTTTCTTTTCAAAAAAGTTACATTCAGTGAAACTATATTGAAATATTTACCTTCAGAAAACATAAGATGATTCTTTTAAAGAAAAATCCCATCCCCAGCTTTGTCTTTACTTCAGTTTGCTTTTCAGTGGATAAACTTACAAATAGCAGGAAGAATATTTTTCTTGAGACTAGTGAATTTGAAGTGATAAATTCGTTAAGGACAAATTATTTATTATAACAAACTAAATTATATCCTCTTGAAAATTAAAAGAAAAATCACAGTTTGGAAAAGAAATTTTTGTTTGGAATCAATCCTTAGAAATGGACACTGATAAGGTATTTTGGTCATATAAAAATGACTAAATATTCAGTCAACAAACAATTATTAAGGTCTTACTATGTATGTGCCAGGCACTGAGGGAAGCAATAGAAACAGCAAGAAAGGCAAAGGCAGCCTTTGCTCGCTAGAAGCTCGCCTTCTAATGGGGTAGACAATAAGTTAATAGGTACATAGAAGAAACATACAGAGTGGATGGAAGGCTATGTCAGAGAAGGCGCTATCAGCAGGAGAATTAAGATGGATAAACCATTCATTAAGTACCTACTATGTGCCTGGCACTGTGCAAAGTACAGGTTTCTTTAGTCTGTATTGTTTGTGGATGCATGCACACACATGTATGCTAGGAATCAAGGAACACAAAAACATGTTTATCTCTCTAAAATAACCATTTTACGTGATCCAAAGCATGTCAATACAGAAACACAAATGGTTTTTCGGTAAGGAGAAATCATCTATCTATCTATACTATCACTAGAAGATGTCTTCTTTGTCAACTTAACCCTAAAAGGAAAGAATATCATGCGTTTAGTAGGTATTTTTGTTTATATAAAGACAAACTAATGGCTTGGTTATAAATAAAAATGTATACATAGCTACCCTGAAGTAGTCTAAATTTTAGAATTACTTAAAACCATTACTGGTCTTAAATACAAGAAACTATCCAACAAATACATTATTGAAACTAGATTTTTCTAGAATTGGAATGATCCGATGGTATTTGCCCATCATTCATAACCGGCTCTTTATTATGATGATACCCATGACACCCAATTGAGTTTATCCTCTTCTCGTTCCTTCCTTTCTTTATCTCTGTACTCCCTATTTTATGCAACTACTATGTGTACACCATATTTCTACTATTCAATGTTGCCACTCTTCTTTCTTCTACAAGTATAATTAATTTACATTCTCATTCTCAAGTTCATTTAAGGTCCCTTGCCTAACTGCAAGATTTATTACATTATATTCAAACCAGGGAGGAAATGTGGTCTAAAAGATTTTCATATTGTATGCAAAGAAGAATACTGCCAGAATGATTTTTAGGATTTTCAGGGGTTTTTTATGCACAGTATTTCAAATCTCCATGGGATACATTATAACCTTGTAATAATACAGGAAAAGTGACGTTAGCTTCCTTGCAGTTCCACAAATTAAACACTCCATTAGCTCCAGGCATTTTCTCTGGCTGTCCCCCATGCTCATATGTGTAATGGCAAGCACAGAAGTAGTTCACACCTTGTTTCAGCTATTGAATTAACACCTTGGTTCAGTTCAAGTTTCTTTTGAGCCTTGTATCAAGTCTGTTAAGAAACAGACCATGTGAACTCCACAACTTGTGAACCCTGCAACTCGTGAACTTCTGCAACAGGAAGGGAAAGAGCTAATGACCACATATAAGGAGAGGCCCAGGGCTAGAGACAGCAGAACTGAGAAGAGGACTCTGACAGTGGCAAAGTCAAGAAGGAGAAAACTTAAGGTATCCTGGCACTCTGTCTGCTCTGTGTTGATGTTTGTTTGTGATACTTTGTACAGAAGCCCTGGGACCTTACTGGAAGCCCTGAAAGAGGATTTTCTGGCTGTTTGTTTACAGAAGTCCTGGATGAGGGTCTGGGAGGTCCTGGGACTTTATTGATGATTTGTGCTGACCTCTTGGACCTTGTTTGCGGGTTTGTGTTGATTTCTATGTTGGTGATTTGTGTTGAGTTCTCAGACCTTGTTGGTGGGTCTGAGTTGATTTCACAGGCAGACAGTGAACTGATGATGGTGCCAGCAATGTACATGAATATCACTGTGGCTCTGTTAAGCTTTGTCTTCCCAGAAACAGGAACTGAGGTGGACTGGACACTGTGAACTTCAATATGGAACGGGAACTGGATGAAGAACTGGACAAGAAGCTGGACGAGGAACTGGCAGCTGCCTGTCTTTGAACCCAGGTGACAGTTGGAGCTGGGACCATGGAAGAGGAACCATGAAGTTGAGAGCCAGCCTCGAGTCAAGCTGAAAGAAGACTTTGCTTGGATACTGGGTACTGACTGAGAATATTATGATTTACTGTGACCTAGGGGTGGAGAACTTTGATTTTTGTACTTTGTGACTGAATTAAAGATTTTGTGATTGACTAAATGAATGTACTTTCTTTAAAACCATGTGACCACTTTGGTGAAAACTGTGGGCATTTAATGAGAAGTTGTTGAGTTGCAACATTGTGAATGCTGTATCTTGATTTCCCGTGAATGTTTTGCTCTGATTTGTTACTGAATAAAGAGAGAGTTTGCTATACTATGTAATCAGAAACTTGAAAGCTGTTCATATCAGCATTCTTCCTGAAAGTTGCTCGTGCATGGCTTTACACTATGTTCTCTGTCACCTCAGCTTACTAAGGCTTCCCTGGCTCCCTTCAAGTCCCAACTAATATTTCATCTTCTACAGGAAATCTTTCCTAATCTCTCTTAATTCTAGTGCTTTCCCTCTATTAATTATTTCCTATTTATTCTACATATAGATTGTTTATACATACTCGTTTGTTTGTCTCCCCCATTAGACTATGAGTTTCTCATGGGCAGGGACCGTATTTTGTCTCTTACTGAGTTTAGCACGGAGTCTGGCACATAGTAGGCACTTAACAAATGTTTATTGACTGACTGAAAAGTGTAATATTCTGTGTTAAAGACCTGAAGTTAGAAATCACACCACACAACTCATCTTGGAATATGATTACTTAAAATGTCTAATGTGATTAACTTTGTCTTTACATTAATCTGTCTTGGCATTTGCCTAGCACTATTTATTAATTTATTTAATTTATATTTCTGTGGATTTATAATTTTTATTGTTCATCAAAATATTATGAGGAAGACTGATATCAATTCTACAGGCAAAAAAAATTGACACAGAAAATCAGTGGTGAGGGAGATTACTTGTCTAAAACCGCAGAGCAATTCCTTAAATGACAGAATTTAACATGTCTCAATATCTAAGTAGTATTTATGCCTAATAGAAGGAAAGTATGGCCAATTCCATTTTACTTAAGAACTTCTAGAAAGGGTGATATAAGCAAATTAGGGGAGCATGGAATATTTTACCTGTCAGATCTATGGGTAAGGGAAGAATTTATGACCAAACGAGAGAGAGAGAGAGCGCATTATTACATGTAAAATGGACAATTTTGATTATATTAAGTTAAAAGTTTTTGCAAAAACAGACCAATGTAGCCAACAATAAAGGGAAAACAACTGGGGAAAATTTTTTGTAGCAAGTTTCTCTGATAAAGGACTCATTTCTCAGATATGGAGAGAATCTAAGTCAGTCCACAATTGATAAATGGTCAAAGGATATGAACAGGAAGTTTTCAGAAGAAAAAAAAAAGCTATCCATAGTCAGATGAAAAAAATGCACTAAATCACTACTGATTAGATGCAAATTAAAACAACTATGAGGTAGTACCACATATCTATATGATTGGCTAAAATGACAAATGTTGGAGGGGGGATATGTGAAAACTGGGACACTAATGAACTGTTGGTGGAGTTGTGAACTGATCCTACCATTCCGGAGAGCAATTTGGAACTATGTCCAAAAGGCTATGAAACTGTACATACCTTTTGATCCAACAATACTACGTCTGGATCCCAAAGAGATCAAAGAAAAAGAAAAAGGACCAATATGTATAAAAATACATCAATTTTTTTTAGTGGTAGCAAAGAATTGGAAATTGAAGGGACATCTATCAATTGGGGAATGGCTAAACAAGTTATGGCATATGGTTGTGATGGAATACTATTTTGCTATAAGAAATGGTGAGCAGGATGATTTCAGAAAAACTTGGAAAGACTCATATGAACTGATACAAAGTGAGGTAAGCAAAACCAGAACATTGTACACAGTTAACAGCAATACTGTATGATGACTATGAATGACTTAGCTACTCTCAATAATACAATGATCCAAGATAAATCTAAAGGACTTACAAAAAATATTATCCACTTCCAGAAAAAGAACTGATGGAGTCCGAAGGCAGATGGAAGCATACTTTTGTAAAAACTTTCTTTCTCTTTTGGGTTTGTGTTTTCTTGTGTAACATGGTTAAAAATGGAAATACGTTTTGTATGACTGCATATGCATAATCTATATAAAACTGCTTGCCTTCTCAAGGAGGTGGGAGGGGGGAAAGAATTTGGAACCAAAATTTTTTTAAATGAATATTAAAAACTGCTTTTACATGTAATTAAGAAAAAAATTAAAAAGCAAAATTAATTAGCATGAGGGAAAAATAACATTTAGGTATGTTAACACTTCAGGATATAATTCCTAGGACTCACATAAATTTGTTTCTCCCTGCCAAATCCATCTATTCCATTCACACGAAGAACTCTGAATAAGATAGATCACAGCCATCACTCTAATCATTTGAACATGGTGTATTTTTTAAAAGTCTGTAATTTTACCTTATATAAGGCAAGTGGGGACAGGTACAATAGGTTCATATCCTATAAATGACATATATTGGCTGTGTGATCCTGGACAAATCATCTGACCTCTCAGTGTTCCAGACAAACTTTCTAAGATTATTAGCTGCAGTGGAGTTGCTGACCTGTATTTATGGAGGGAGTTTCCTCATCCATGAGGTTCCTATATCAATGAAACCATAGGTCTAATCCTTATCTCTTACTGGACAAACTGGCCGACACCATCAATGACTACCATACTGTTTTTAAAATACTACTAAAAGAATGAAACAGACAAGTCCCAGGACAGCTTTGAAAATAACATGTTGAGTTGATTATATACTTGTTAAAAAACAAGCTATATGGAAGAGAGACTGGCATGGAAAGACCTCAGGCAAAGATACCAATTAGAATGTTCCTAAAAATAGCTAGAGACAAGAGGTGATGGGGGCAAATAATAAGGCTGTGGCTATGTGAGTAGAAAGAGTCAGATATGGAAGAAGAATCTGTAAGATCTGGCAAATAATTAGCTATGCCATGTGAAGAACAAGGAATGGATGACAGTGCCAAGGCTGTTAGCCTAGCTGACAAGAATGGTACTGTCATTTACAGAAACAGAAATTAGAAATTGGGTGGGTCTAGGGCAGGGGTGGAGAACCTGTGGCCTCAAGGCCACATGTGGCCCCCTAGGTCCTCAAGTGCAATCCTTTGACTGAATCCAAACTTCACAGAACAAATCCCCTTTAGTAAAAGGATTTGTTCTGTAAAACTTGGACTCAGTCAAAAGGCCGCACCCAAGGACCTAAAAAGCCACATGTGAGCTCAATGCCACAGGTTCCCCACTCATGGTCTAAGGGAGAGATATGGACTTCTATTTGGGACATGCTGAGGTGGAGATGTCCCTGGGACATCCAAGGTGATAGCTGTATAGATCTGTGAGTGATCTGCATAGAGATGATACCTGCCACCATTAAGGAGTTTAATATGAATAATGATTCAAAGGAGACTGAGAAGGAATAGCCAAGAGCAGTAGAAGAACCAAGAAAATAATAGGATGACCAGAGAGGAGAGAGTATCCAGGACAGGTGTTAAATATGGCAAAGAGGTCAGGCAGATTGAGGACAGAAAAGTTTATCAGATTTGGCCATTAAAAGATCATCAGCAGTTTTGGAGAGAGCAGTTTCAACCGAGTGATTCAATCACAAGGCAGGCTTCAAATGGTTTTGGAATGAGTGAGAAGAAGGGACATAGAGATGATGGGTGTAGATAACTTTATCTAGGAATTTGGCTGAAAAATGAAGAAACTGAAGGAATGATAGGGGTCTAGAAAAGGGTTCTTTTTTTAAATGGATAGAGAGACTTGGGCATGTTTGAAGGCATAAGAGAAGGAACTGGTAGATAAGGAGTCATTGAAGATTGGAGGGGGAGATGACTGAAGGAGCAATCTTCTAGAGAAAATAGGAAGGAATGGGATTAAGGGCAAAAATATAGAAAGTCTGGTTTTGAAAGGGAGAAGGGCTATCATTATCAGAGGAAAAGGAAAAAGGAGAGTGAGATATGATTTCAAGAGATTTTGAGATAAAGAGAAAGGGAAAATAACAGATTGACAAAATTTTAGGATATTAATTTTTATACACTTTATCAAATTCTAGACTGAAAAATGCCTTTAGTTAAGTATTCTATCTCCCCATAATCACATAATTCTTTTCACAAAAATGTACTTTGCCTAATTCATTTGATGTTCAAATGGGAAAAAAAATACCAGATAATTACTGAAGAATTAATCTGAGGTGAGCTCATCTGATTTCAGTAAAATTCTGTAAAACTACCTTAAAGTAAAATGTACTTATTAAAATTAGAAAATAATTTCTAGATTCTGCCTTATAATTAAAATAATAAAATCAATTTGTTATAACATTTTTCTTCTAAAGCTGTGTGCTGATCCGAAAATATCTCAAAACTATCTGTATATGCAACCAATGTTCAGCTGCTTGGTTGGTAAATGAGTGATCATCTACCATGTCTTGTTTTCTCAAACTTATTATTAAATCATTATAAAGGGAGACATAAGCAAAAGGTAAAATGCAAAAGGGAAATAAATCTGCCCCTATATAAAACCCCTACTTACTAATATGAATTTTCTTTCACTTTTGCTATTAACCAAATATAAGATTCTTAAATCCAAGTAGGCAACTGTAAAGGTAGGGTCTAATATTTCTTAGTCTGAAGAAAAAAAGTTGCAATAGAAAAGGTAACATGTAAAGTACTGTACCTACAAAGTATATACAGTATATAACATAATCTCAGAGAGAAGGCAGTAGTATTAGTGGTTTAGGGGAGGGAAAATGGGGAGGGAAGAGCTGGACAGAGAAAAGACTCCTCCATAAGGTGGGATTTAAACAAAGTATTTAAGGAAACCAGGAGATGGAAGCAAGGAGCAAAGAGCATACTGCGCATGGTGGACAGTCAGTGAAAAGGAGTCAGGAGATGGAGTACATCATGCAAGGAACAATAAGAAGGCCCAAATTGTTGCTGGACAGTAGAGTATGTGGAGCAGAGAAAAGACTGGAAAGGTAGGAAGGGAGCAGGTTGTAAAAGGCTGTAAAAGTCAGAGAATTTTATATTTGTTCCTAGAGGGTAATAAGGAATCACTACAATTGATTGAGCAGAGGAGAGACATGATCAGATTGGCACTTTATGAAGCTGAGCAGTGGAGGATGAATTGAAGTAGGGAGGGACCTAAAGCAGAGAAACCAGGTAGCAGGCTGCAGTACTCCAGGTGAGGTGATCAGAGCCTAGACTAGGCTGGTGGTAGTGTCAGAGGGCTATACATACACAGTAGATGTGGTCAAGGTAAAGATGACAAGACTTGACAACTGACCAGCTATTTGGAGCAATAACAGTGAGGGCTGAGGACAAAATAAGGAGTTTTGAGCCTGAATGGCTGAGAGGATGGTGATGCCCTAGAAAGGAATAGTAAAATTAAGAGGGGGAAGATTTTAGAGGAAAGATAATGATTTCTGACTTGGACAAGTTAAGTCCAAGGTGCCTATATGACACTCAGAGATGTCCAGCTAATATGAAGCTGGAGATCAGAAAAGAAATCAAGGCTGGATTACAGAATGAGATTAGTTTAGCATGACCCATTTTTGATGAACCCATGCTGGCTGACTCTTTATGACCACTGTTTCTTTTACTAGAGAGTCACTAATCATCCCTTTAGTAATACATTCTAAAATTAAAGGAAAGCTCATTGGCTGGTTTACAGCATGCAGATTCTCTTCTTTTCCCTTTTCTGAAAACTGAGCAACATCTGACCTTGTATTTCCCATGATCACAAATATCACATGTATTAGTTCTGTCATACCAAAAACATGTAGTTCTTCTGGGCCAGGCAATCTGAAATCACTAAGGATAGCTATGTACCACCTTACTATCTCTTTGAGGATATCAACTCCTTAATTTAACTGTTTTTCTTCCTTCCTTTCTACTCCAAAGGTCATTTTTCCTAGGCAACTGCCTAAAATTAAGAACTGAGCAGCAATTCCCTTTCTCTGTTGTTAGATGTCAGCTCATCCAGCTTGAAGAAGGGCCACATTTCTGTTTTAACCTGTTACTTATTCTTCTGTCACCTGTACATATCTTTTAAAAATCTAAAGATGATGTAAAAACAAAAGATAACAATTTTTTTTAAATCTAGGTGGACTATTGAGTTTTCTGTGTTTTCTTCTGACAACTCCCATTTTTCTTCATTATCAGAATCCCCTTGTGTCTTTAAAAATTTCATTTATTCTGCACATTCCTATCTCTCTTTCCTCAGAATCCTCTGATATCTGATTTTCCCAAATCTGGAATTCATTTCAGACTATACCTGGCTTTCTTCTTCTTTTCTATCACAAACTCAAGAAAAAACCGGCCTCTGCTCCCAACAGTTTTCACCCCAGCAACCACTTCTCTGTTAGTGATGATAATGACAACAATCATAATAATAATAGCAGGTCTTCCTGATTTCAGGTATCCTGGAATTCACTTTGCATCCCCTAACTTCACCTTTTGAAATTTTCCTATTCTTCAAGGCCCTACTCAAATGTTCCTTCTTCCAGGAGGCCTCCCATGATTGCCCCACCTAGAAATCTTTCTTTCCTCAAACCTCTCATAACACTTGTAAGCTCTCTAAGAAAATAAATTATTATGAACTATAGTTGTCATATATTCCTATCTGGGTGTCATATTCTCTAGCACAGCATCTTGGAAAAAGTGCTTAATAAATGTTATTTAATTGAAGTGAATTCCTCCCTACCAACTATAAGCTCCACAAGGGAAGGGATAAAAAAATATATGTATATACATACTGAACATAGCATAAACTTAATAGGTTGTTGATGAATGAATTAATGAATGTTGAAGGCTCAGTATAATCCACACCGAACAATTCACAAAAGGCGCTCAAATGTTTATGATTTACATTAAAATGTGCTTCTGTACATAGTGAGTAAGTAACCTCCATAAAATGTATCTCTTTCTGTAATTCATGTGATACAGTAGAACTAGAAAAAATTAAACAGTCCAACACTCTTATTTTTTAAATGAGCAACCATAACATGCTATCAAAAATATCTAAATATGTTATGTGGAAGAACAGAGCATGATGATAATGCCAATAATAACAGCACTGAGTTAGTGTCTACTATGTGCCAGCACTGTGTTAAGCACTTTATAAACACTACTTCATCTGATCCTCACAACAATGCACAACACTTCGAAGTAGGTGCTGGTATTACACCCAGGCCAGTCACTCACACAGTTAGTATCTGACACCACAATTAATTTCAGGTCTTCCCAACTCCAGGTCCAGCACCTGATCCACTGCACCACCTACTTCCTGTAATTATGTTGCTTGTTGTTCAGTCATTTTTTTAGTCACGTCCAATTCTTTGTGATCCCATTTGGAGTTTTCTTAGCAAAGACACTAAAGTGGTTTGTCATTTCCTTCTCCAGAACACTCTACAGATGAGGGCACTGAGGCAGACAGGTTAACGAACTTGCCCAGGGTCACACAGCTAAGAAGTGTCTGAGGTTGGATTTAAACTCATGAAGATGAGTTTTCCTGCCCTCCAGACCCAGCACTTTATCCACTGTGTCACCTTGCTGCCAGCTTTAAGACATACATACTGATGATGTGTCTTTACATGATAAACAGCAATATAAAAAATAAATGTGGTTCTGGTTAAGGAATTAAGACAAGTGTGGAAACTGAGACCTGTGGTAAAAATCATTTATCTTATCAAATGAAGAAAGCCAAAACAAATGCTAAAGCATATGTAAAATTTGTAAATTAAAGTATACTTGAGTTTTTTTGAGACTGGACATATATTTTGTTGATAACTCAAAAGAAGTATTTCTAGATACACAGTTTTAACAGCTTGACTGTCCCCAAATGGATGACAGTGTATTTATCTGACTGGGCCTGCACTATGTCAGATTGTAATTCTTAACAGTTACAATTATTTTTCAATGGTTTAGTAAGTCGTTGAATAATATAGCAATTCTTTCTTAAACTTTTCTTTATGTTAGATGGAAATGAGTAAGTGGGGAAAAAAGGAGGCTAACTATGTACAAGTGGTTTTTCCACGCCTCAGACAACATTCACCTTTAGTTTATTCTTATTTTTTTTAAAATGCTCCTGTAAAATGTGTTTTAAACACTACACCACTATGGGAGTTAAATATAAAAGTGTCAATGTAAATTAGTCCTATCAAACTTTTTTCTGCCCACGGCCAAAGGAAGAAAGAAATAATGAAGGTAAAAGAATAATTCACATAATGACAAAAAAGTTTTGGAGGCGTGGGTTTTTTAAAGGTTTTAATTTTCCACACTAATGAGCTATTATAAAACCCAGGTTTTTTTTTCTGCTTTCCCTTTTTCCTTTTATATCCCACTCTCTAGTGAACCACTAAAGTAGTGAATGGCCAAAAGACTACAGCAAATCTAATGATGAAGAATTGGGATAATGACCTATGGATATAATTTCTCTCTACTCTGTTTACAACAGCAAGTTTACAACAACTTTCTTCTAAGAAAAATCACTAGAATCATTAAGATTAAATGAAAATTATATATACACTGTGGCTAAAATTGTAGTAGTATGAGTTTGGGTGTCTAGATAAATAGTGGGTCAATACCTTCTGGTTGATTCTTCACTAATGTTGCTTTTTTTCTTATGAGATACCTACAGTTTTCCTTTTCCTTATTTATTCTTCCTACCTCTCTCCATATATACCCCCTTATATAGTCTGCTTGCAAGAAAAAAAATGCATCCAAATCTTTTAAGAAAAAAACTTTTAATTAAAGTTTTAAAAAGTACTATTAACTATGCAAATTACTTTCTGCTGGGAAAATATTTGACTAGAAAGAACATTTACTCAGATAATATGCTTAATAAAATTCTTCAATTTCTATTTTTAAAAGCTATTTAAGTTTAAATAAAATGTGTCATCCACACAAGAACATACCGTAGGAAAATAACTTCACATGTGACATTGATGTATTTTAGGGAGACTTACCAATAAACCACAAATTTAATCTAATGATTTTATGGTAAGATCACTTAGGGATATTAGGTAGACAAGAGATAGCATGTGCTAACGTAAGAAAGTTTTAAAATGTTGGGGGGGGGGGGGTGAAATAGAGTACAATGAAAGAGCACTGGCTATAGAGTCAGGTAATTAGCCCAAATCCTATGTCTCAGCTTCTTCACCTTTATAGGTGAAGTACTTGACCCCCTGAGTTCCCTCTTAGCTCTAGATCAGGGGTTCTTAATCTAAGGTCCACAGACTAGTCTATGAATAAGTTCCAGGGGAGTAAGTAAATTTTAAAATATATTTTGATAACTGTTTCAACATAATTTGTTTCTTTTGAAATCTTACTATTTTATGTATATAAAAACAAGATCCTGAGAAGAGGTGGTTCACTGGTTTCACCAGACTCCATCCAAAAGGGACCACAAATCTCTATTCTAGATCTATGACCCTATGGAAAAATAATTTTCTAGCCATCTCCAGGCCATACTGCCAGTCACCACCCAAACCCTGGACACTCTACCCGGGGGATACTAGGCTGTAGTAAGTAAGCTTTTGTCTGGTCTTGTCCAGAACCAGGTCTCCCTGCCTTTTAGTGACTATCTCTTCCCTGCACTTTATGTGCTTTTTTATTTTTTTGGTAGTTTAAAATTTATTCAATGAAAAGAAAACAATCAGATATCACTGTGGGAACAATACATAAGTACAGCTGAATGGGCCAGGAGCCAATCCCTGGGTCTCCATCTTTCCCTTCCACTTCCCTTTTCCTCATTAGAACTCTGGGCATTTCAAGAGGATTTCCAAATTTTTAAAAAATAAATAATTTATTTATATTTAGTTTTCAACATTCACTTCCATAAGATTTTGAGTTTTAAATTTTCTCCCCCTCCCTTTCCTACCCGCTCCCCAAGACAGCATGCAATCTGATATACATTCATATTCAATCTTATACATTCATATTAAACATATTCTCACATTAGTCATGATGTAAAGAAGAATAAGAACTAAGGGGAGGAACCATGAGAAAGAGAAAACAAAACAACAAAAGGAGAGGAGAGGAAATAGTGTGCTTCCATCTGCATTCAGACTTCACAGTTCTTTCTCTGGATGTGGATAGTATTTTCCATCATGAGTCTTTTGGAGTTGTCTTAAATCCTTGCATTGCTGAGAAGAGCTAAGTCTGTGAAAGTCAGTCATAAGTAAGTGCTATTTTCTATCAATAGGACATAAGCTACTTGAGTGCAGGTTCTGTCCTGCTTGCTTGTTATCTCTATCCTTAGCACTAAGCAGTGTCTGGCACACAGTAAACCAAATATTTTATCTATCTATCTATTTAGAATGGATGCCAAGGGGACATAGACTACATTGAAATTTCTCTGGATCACAGGTTCAGGTTAACAATTACAACATTTCTGCGAATTTTGGTTAGAACAGAGTATGCTTTTCCTTGTTTAGAAGACTTTTCACAACTATGGTTTAGGGCTTACAAGAAGAGCATTACTGTACAGATGTTACTGAAAAACTCTTTAACACTCGAGTTATGGGAGATGTTTCTCACCCTTTAAAAGTGTCTTAATCCTCTGTAATGTTCTTGAAGATTCAGAATCACCTTCTGGAATGCAATAAGTTCAAAGTATCTGGTAATGTTGTAATTAGGTGACAAACCTATTAACTCTTCAAAGTATGTTCTCATCCATGACTAGATAGATTTGCTTTGAATCTAAGAGCCAGTCCAAAAATTTAGATGCCAGAAAAATCAACAACTTTCAAGGAAAGGAAAAGAAATAAAGGCAATATCTACTTCATAGGCTTGTTCGATTCGATACAACAAGTATTTAAGTGGCTACTATATGCCAGATACTATAACAGGAAACACATTACTGTTCCAAAGACAATTATAATATCCTACTAAAGGGGGGGGGGGGCAGAGAAGAAATGGTCCTTCCATACTATATATAACTAAAGAAACAGAAGTAAAAGGTATTACAGAGTACAAATATGTAACAGCAAAAGGTATCAAAAACAGAGATAATTGTAGTCATGAAAATGAATGGCACATGTCTGTACTTTCATTTTTTTGGTCACAGATATAACAAAACTGGAATATTACTATATTAAAAATTTTACTAGAAAAACTGAACAGTTAAACAATTAAGTTTGTGTCCCCTAGAGTTTCCAATAATAGCTTTCTCTAAAGTCCTGGGAGTCAAAGTCCAGATTTGAATATGAAATCAAAACATGAAACTACAATTTGAAACAGTATAGTTTTAGATTTTAAACACACACACACACACAGAAAAAAAAAGTCATGCTTTTCATGAAAATTCGGTCCAGTAATCTTCTTTTTAAATTGGATGCTAAAATTTATATCGTAAATTATTCTGTGGGACAAAAGATGACAGGTCTGAAAATATGTTAAAAGTACTATATCAAGTGAAGCTGCAATCTTTTTGCTAAGGAGGAACAAAAAGAAATAGGGGTGTTGGCTAGAGAAATAATAGGAAAAGGGGCGTTTCTAAGCCCTCAAATGTCACATAGATTCTCTTTAGTAACTATTTTTCACTTTTTCACTCCCATATTTTTAAAAACAATAGTTTTAACAGTGCTGCTGCCAAATCTCAAGCAGTTACAGTTATTGAAGCTTGCCTCTTCATTTTTGTATTAATAACTCCACAAGTTATCAATAGCATCTCTACTACTACTATTTCCTGACAGTTTACTTGCTTTAAGGTAAAAAATCATTAAAGGAAAAATTTGTCGTCTTGAGAAAGATGGAATATTGTATGTTTTGACCCAAAAAGGATTTTTGGAATATCTGGTATTCTAATATCTGATAGATTTACCTAATATCTAATAATTTGATAGACTCATTAAAGGCTTTTAAATAAGCCCCTTTTGGAGTTTTCTTGACAAAGATACTAAAGTAGTTTGCCATTTTCCTTCTCCAGCTCATCTTAGAGATGAGAAAACTGAGGCAGACAGGGCTAAGGGGCTTGCCCAGAGTCACATAGCTAGGAAGTGTCTGAGGCTAGATTCGAACTCTAGAAGTAAGTCTTCCTGACTCCCTGGCCCAGCACTGTGTCTACTGCACCACCTACCTGCCTCAAACTATAGCACAAAACTGCTCCAAGAATTTGCCAAGCAAACTAGCAAACAAAACCCCAAAATAGCATCTTACGCTTAAAAACAATAACCAAATGCTATAACCGTTAGGAGTCTTTTAAAGCCCCTACTTTCTTAAAGACCGAGAGAAAAATTACTTTACTTCTTCTACATGTAAATTAGGCCAAGATGGCTATAAACAGTGTGATCCAGCGAAAAGAATGCTCCATTTGGAGTAAGAGGACCTGGGTTCGAATCCTTTCTCCTTGGGCCATCTGTGGGATCCCAGGCAAATTAAAAGGGAAAAAGGATACATGCGCTTATTTATTAAGTGCCTCTATATCAGGCACTGAGCTAAGCACTTCAGAAATATTACTCATTGGATCCTCACAATGACCTAATTGTTACATTATCCGCATTTTACAGCTGAGGAAATTGAGGCAGTGGTTAAGTGACTTGTCCAGGGTCACACAGTGTCTGAGGCCAAATCTGAACTCAGGTTTTCCTGACTCCAGGGCAAACACTCTATCCACTGTGTCTCCCAGGTGCCTCAGTGTCTTCACATGCAAAATTAAAAGGGCAGGGTTCTATGATCCTCTGATTCTATGATGTGTTCCACATATCTGAAAGCAGTAAAGTAGAATATTTAATAATACACTAAGAGAAACCTTCCTAAGTTCCTCCTTTATATTGGAACTAAACTCTATGTCCCTAAAACTTCTACTCATTGGTCCTACTGCTACTGCTTTTAATATTTAATCATTCAATACTTACTGAAGCAATAATGGTCCTTTGTAGTTCTTATAGAAGGCATTTCTTCATAGCCTTAGAATGGAGCCTGTGTTTACATTGGGAAGGAACCTCAGAGTTTATCTAATGTAATCACTTAATATTACAGATGGGGAAACCAAGGCATACTCCTAAAATGACATCGCTATTGAGCTGTGCAGCTGGGGTTGGGCCATCACCAGTCATCTTGACTTATGTCTTACCACTGGATTCGGATGATTCTGGAGAAGAGACTGAGGCTGGTGACTTTTAGCAGTTCTGTCTCACTTAACTCCAACTGACTCTCAAGTCCCAATATCACCCTCAAGATGTCACTGGTTCAGCACGAAGGATGAACACCAACAGCTGGGACTCAAACCCAGGTTTGAGGATGCTCAGCCCAATCAGTGCTTCTTCCATACACTACTTTTCTCCTTAAAAAATATGATTCTTTTGAGGGTTAACAAATGGTCTGGTTGATGAAGTTTTTGTTCATGTGTTTTGGTGTTAAATATAATTTGGAAATCTTATGGATGTGAAATCTACATGGAAGCTAGATCAATTATTCATCAGAGAAACACAGCAAAATAAATGACAGTCTATGTCACATTATCTCAGTGTGGCTAGAGAGAGCTCTGGCAGAGCCTTGGGATTATTTACATACTGTATATATGATCATTATCTTTGGGGCCTTGTGTACAGAGCATATAACTTAGCTCTGAGAAGCAAAATTTAGTCTACCAAGGAATATGATAGACGCACAAATAATTGTAATACAAGATAGTGAATGCTAAATGCATTAGAATGGTATAAAAATAAAATGTTATGTGAAGAAGTCAATTAGGCTTCTCTTTTCTCTTGGCCTGGACAAGTGGCAGAATGGGTAAGTGCCATGGTCTTTGTACCGTTAGAAGGCACCAAAGTCACAGGAGAGACCAAAAGTGGAATGACAAACAATACAAGAAAGCTCATTTGGGCACTGCCTTGAAGGACAACCTATTTGGAGGAGCATCTCATGCAAAAAAGTTGGTGTGGTGCAGCCCAAGCAAAAAAATCACTGCTTTTGTTCCCAATCATGGCCGCTTGAACTTTCTTGAGGAAAAGTGAAGTTTTGGTTGCTGAATTTGGTTGGAAAGGTCATGCTGTTAGTGATATTCCTGGAGTCTGATTCAAATTTGTCAAAGTTGCAAATGTTTCTCTTCTGGCCTGGTACAAGGCAAAGAAGGAAAGACCAACATCATAAAAATTGTATGATGTCTTTGTAGTAGTAAAAAATGTTCATGTTAAAAAAAAAAGTCATTTAGGCAAAGAGGGGATGAGAATGAGATAAAGAGATAGATAAACTATTTATGAAGCCTACTATGTACTAACAATTGCATTAAGTTCCAGGGATACAAATATAAGCAAGCAAGACACCACCACTACCATCAGCTCATATGGAGAAGAAAACCATGAAAGGGGAACTAGAAGGAGAAGGGGGAATGTTAATGCACAAGGGTAAGAAGGATTCTGGAGAGAGTTCAGGTGTGAAGGAGGTGAAGCACAGGAATAGGGTCTTTCCTAAAACTGTGGTTCTATAGGAGGGACAGCTTTATGTAGAAAATGCTGAAAAGGATTTTAACTCAACCATACTTATATAATAGAGGATTAGATAATGAGCCCAGCCCTTAGAAGCACATACAGAATACTTGACTGAAGCACTTCCCTTGTGAACTGTGGGAATATGCTTAGACATTCTGTAACTAGTTCTAGTCTGCTAGCCAAGTGAGGAAGAGGAGCCCTTTTTGTTTGGCCGCCTTGGGGGAAAGAGTAGATCAGAAAGGCACTAGAAGAACAGAACCTCACCCTTCTCTTGGTGTGACTCCTTCTTGCCTGATAGTATTTTGGTCATAGAAGAGAGAATGTAGGGGCAGAGGCCTTGGGTTCTCTCTCCATCCAAGACTGACACATTGCTTCTGAACACAGGCCTTGGATCTCTGTCTTGGTATGCACTGAATTTTAGATAAAGAAGATTGGAGATTACAACTTGTGGGTTTCAAAAGGTAAAAAAGAGAGAGAGATTACCAGGAGGTCTGGGAGTAGAGTCCATGAGAGTGTTTCAAGTTTGAGGTCAGTCCATCAGTAGGTGAGAATGGATTCATCTAGCAAATCTGTTACATTTGCACATGAACCTGGTAAAACTAATATGATACAGAAACTGCATTCAGTCTGAATCCATTATCTTCCTAGAGATTGAGGAAAAAGGTGAGGAGAATGTGCCCCCAAGGTGCTGGGAAAGGGTATGTCTGTACTTCAGTTCTTGCTATATTGTTGAAGTAAATGTCCCTTTTAATTAAAAGCTAATTGATGTTAATTGTTTAAATATAAATGGGGCACTAGGGGTTAATAAGGTGGGGGATGGATACAGAAAACTGGGCTTGAGCCAAGACTACTAGAGAAAAACACCCAATCCCTCAGGTGTACTCCTAGAAACTTGAGGGAATGACGTGGTCTGCCCTTCTCTGTGAGAGTAAGGCTAGAGTACTCAACAGACTCATAACTGTGCTTCTTTTCTTTTTTTCTTGGCCCAGACCTTGTGCAAGTAAATACCCACTACTGACACAATATTGAAACTTTTATGCGACCTAAAAGTCATAAAGAGTTGCCTGGAATACTGCAGGAAACTTGAATCTCTATTATTAAAGAATCTTTTAATAATCCACTACTTGGTATATTTCCCATATTTAGCCCATTTGCATATTAGCCCATTTGAAACAGACCTGCCACCAGTTAGGTAGTCATCACACTCCCTAAAGGAGTTTCCCTCACCTGACCTTTACTCTTCATCTTTCTGGGGATAATCTCTACTTTGCCATTTTGACACCTCTTCTTTTTCCTTTCCTCCAGTCAATTTTTCTCACCATTAATAAAAGCAGAAAGACCTGTATATTCTCAATACAACTTTAGGTTCTACTCTCTAGGCACATCAAAAAGTAGTCTTTTCTTTGTCTCACCTCCACCCTCTCATGACCTGCTGGCTCCTTAAATGAGTACGAACGCATCCAGCTCTCCCCCACCGTTAAAAAACCTTCAGTTTAACATTCCTATTCACCTAAAACCATCTCACATTTCTTTTCCTTTTGCCAACCAAACTTGAGCTGTTTATGCTCAAAGCCTCTACTTCCTCACCTCCCACCCACTTTGCAATCTACTGTAGACTGGTTTCAGACTCATCACTCAAAGGAACCTATTCTCTCCACATTTCTCAATGGTCTTAACTGCTAAGTCCAATGACCTTTTCTCAGTCCTCATTCTATTTAACTTCCTTGAAACTTCTCACACCATCAACCACTCATCTCCTCCTAGCCACACTGTCTTCAGCTTCTTCCATCTATTCACTGGATTGCTTCCGTTTCCTTTGCTAGATCACCATCTTCATCCTAGCTACTACATGTGGGCATCCCCCAAAGCTCTGTTCTGGGATTTTATATTCTTTGGTGGTTTTATCAGCTACCACAGGTTACGCTATCCCTATGAAGACAACTCACAAATGTTTATGTTCATTCCTAACCTCACTTCTGAACTTCAGACTCATATTACCAACTGAATTGCTTAGTAGACTTATTCAAATAGACATTTCAAACCTATCACGTCCAAAATAGAACTCAATTTTCTCCAAAACTCTCCATACTTCTTCCTAACTTCCCTACTGAGGATACCACTACTTTGTATTTACCTATCTGGACAAATATCTGTCTGTCCTAGTAAACAAGCTTTTAGTGAGCATTTACAATGCCAGGTGGCACTGTCCTGGGTACTGTGCTAAACACTGGGAATATAAAAATGGGCAAAAACATAGTCCTTGCCCCCATGGTGCTCACATTTAATGGGGAAAGAAGCTTGCAACAATTGCACTTTCAATAAATATTAATATATGTGTGTTTACACATAGAAATACATATATGTATATATACACATACATATAGTATAAATAGAAAGTAAATCTCATAGGAGAGGGAGTAAAAGGGTGTAGGCCAGGGCAGAAGATGGTTTGTACTGAGCTCTGAAGAAAATCAGAGAAGCCAGGAGGAGTAGATAAGGAGGAGAGAATTATAGATATGGGAACAGTGAAAAGGCAGAGTCTGGGGGAAGTAGTATTGTAAGAGGAACAGCAAGAAGGCCAAAATGGTTAAACTGCAGAGTATGCAGAGTGGAGTTATGTGTAACATAGGAAAGGTAGGATGGCTGTGAAAGTCTTTAAAAATCAAACAAAGGACTTTATAGGAGGTAATAGGGAGCTACAGGAACTTACTATAGCAGACTAACACAGTCAGACCTGAATTTTTAGGAAAATCACTTTGGCAGTTTAGTACAGGATGGATTTGGGTAGGGCGAGACTAACAGAGAGAGGCAGAGAGATCAATAAGAAAAGAAGGCTATCTGTGATAGTTCAGACAAGAGGAGATGAGACTACCACTGTCATAGGGTAGTGACTGTGTGAGTAGAGACAAGGAGATGATTAGAAGAAATGTTCTGACAAGATCTGGCAACATTTAGGAAGAGTGCAAGTGAAGAGTCAAGAATAGCAACCCCACGTTGTGAGCTTCCATAAGTGGGAGGATGGTGGTGTCCTTGGAGTACTAGAGAAATTTTGGGGGAGGAGGAGGGAGGGAGAGGAAGAAGGAGAGGGAGGAAGGGAGAAGAGGGGAAGAGGGGGAGAGGGGGAAAGGAAGAGGGGGAGAGGGAGAGACGGAAGAGAGGGAGGGAGGGGGAAAGAGGGAGAGAAGGAGAGAGAGAGGGAGAGAGAGAGAGAGAGAGAGGGAAAGAAGGTTTGAGGGAGAAAATGAATTCTGTTTTAGAATGTTGTATTGGAGACGTCTACTAGACATTCAGGAGGCAGTTGGTCACGCAAGACTGGTGCTCTGGAGAGAAGTTAGGGCTGAATGTAAAGACCTTGAAATTCTACTAATTCTTTAAGATTCAGCTCAAGTGATTCTCTCCATTCATAATTTATCCCCTAACCTAGAAATAATTTCACATTCCTTAGAACTTTTAGAGCACTTTGGTATTTATCATATCCCAATCTAAATTATTGTTATTTTAGCCAATCAATTAACATTTATTAAGCACCTGTACGCCAAGCATTGTGCTAAACTAGGGGATACAAAGAGACAAAAGACAGCTCTTGCCCTCAAGGAGCTTACAATCAAACCTGGGAGACAAAATGCAAACAAACACATAGAAAAAGGATAAAAAGGAGATAATTAACAGAGAGAAGTCACTAGAATTAAAAAGGGTTTGAGATGGCTTCATAAAGGAATAGATTTATTATTATATTTAATAACTTTTATGAACATAACATTGTGACACAGGAATCTCATGAAGTAGTAGATAGTACAGGTATTATTCCCATGATACAAATCAGCAAGGCGAAGTGAGCTGCTACAGTCACACAGCTAGTGCGTGTCACATGCACTCCAAGAAGGTCTTCCTGAAGGCAAGTCTGGCATTTTTAATGAGGCTTTGCAGAAACAATGATGTATTCTTTACTAACCCATGCATCCTAATGTTTATTTTGTCTTTAAAATATCAAGTATAACAAGCACTTAGATCTTCCACAAGGGCTAGAACTTCTGTCTCATCCTGTACTTCCTTCTCCCTTGCACAGCCTGTAGGACTGTGTATGTACTGTAGTACAGTCACCTAGACTGGTGAGCTCAGCTTCATCCTGCAGTGGTTCCTCTCCTTCAGTCGCCATGTCCAATCAGTGGCCAGTTCTTGTCACTTCTCTCTCCATGCATGCAACACAACTCTAGTTCAGGCCCTCACGCCTCCTGCATGGACACCTTCCTCATTCCAACAACACTGGCTTATTTGCAATTCCTTGAGTACGACGCTCCATCTCTGGTCTCCTGCCTTTGCACTAGCTCTTGCTCTCCCCCATTCCTAGAATGTTTCTTTCCCTCACTTGTGCTTCTCAGTTTCTCTAACATCCTACAAGACAACTCACATCCCACCTACTGCAGGAATCTTTCCCAGCTACTAATGCCTTTGCCTCTCAGAATGACTTCCCTCTCTGTACCTATTTTGTATCCACCTAGTGGATTACATATTCTCTCTGCTTTAGAACGTAAACTTTAGGGCAAGGGACTATCTTTTTGCCTGTTGCTGTATCTCTAGTTCTTAGAACAGTAACTGGCAAAGAGTAAGCTCTTAATAAATACTTGTTAACTTGTGTTCAAAAAAAAAGCTCAAGGTAGGACATCAATGGGTTTATGAGAACATTAAAATTTGCTAAACCAGAAACAGCAATAATTGCAATTCAAAACAAAATACACTTTTGATACTGGATACCCTAAATCCTATTGCTCATTTTTAAAAAGTAATGAAAACTGCTCTATTACAGATGGAACTTATGGCTCTTATTTAAGATCTAAAAGAGAAAAGCAACATTTCTAACTGACCTTTTGTTTTCTTTTTTGAATGTCTATGTTTATAGCTTGCTTTAGTTTATGGTAATAAGCAAAGGAGTGGGGTAAGAATTTTTAAGAGTTTAAATGAGTTTAGAAGGCTTTCCTTAAATATTATGGATAAATGCCATCATTTTTTACTACTAAAATCTCCAGGTGTCTCCCTTTTAATAGGTCAAATCCCAGAAGATTTTGGCAACGTGTTTATGGAAGCACTCTCGTTTGAAAAGGTTAAAACTGTGACAAATCTAGTATACAACAAGCCTAGGAGCAAGTACTTG
Source organism: Pseudochirops cupreus (assembly GCA_028627135.1). NCBI lineage: Eukaryota > Metazoa > Chordata > Mammalia > Diprotodontia > Pseudocheiridae > Pseudochirops > Pseudochirops cupreus. The sequence continues at coordinate 347,211,996 of CM053584.1, read as the reverse complement.
AATCTAAGCAGAGATAACTGAGAACATTACAAACTGATGCTTCTCCATACCCAGCATGAAGTGCTTACTGTTGCTTATACATTCTATCAACTGGCACAGAATAGCGACATAGTCTGAAGCTTTTTCTACTGAAGACAACAGTCCACAGATAAAGGACAAGGAAAATAACAGGAAGAAATGATAACTATATTATTTACCTGAACTCCTCTCTCCCATAATTTCAACTTCAGGCTTGAGCTCAGAAGATTAAAACTAAGCATAAATAAAATCACACAATAGAGAAATTATGTATGCAAATGTATGTTGTATAACCACAGTTTATCCACAACTGTTAATCCAATAACTCTAAAACTCAGAAAGCACATGGCTAGAATTTAAAGGCATAGCCATGAGGGTGGGAGGAGAGAAGTAGGAAGTGTCAATTTTAAGACTTAACATATCTAGCAAAAGATGCACAAACCACAAATGGCCAAAAAAGCATCAACTAATTAGCAACAGATTATCTGCATTAGGAAAAAAAGTCTCTAAGGATCATCTCTCCCAAAAGATTTACAAAAATTCTCATCTATTTGGTAGACATCTATTGAGTGAAATGACACTTGTACATGGGTCTTGAAGCATAACAACTCCACAGTCAGACACACTTGTCATTACTCTGATCATGAGAGAAGCGAAGTGGAAGCTACCAGGATATAATAATGGCAGAGCACACTGAAAGTGGCTTTAAATATAAACCTGGTAGAAGAGACATTTGAAGGTTACAAAGAATCAAAATATCCAAAACCAAACTCAACTCACAATTCTGTGTTTAAATTTTATACAGCTGTCATATTTGACAAATTATCAGAAAAAAGAACAAATCTGAAAGTGTGCTCAACTGTAAACAACCCACCTCCCTGAATTGAAATGCAGCTTCAGATACTTACTAGCTGTATGACTAGCTTGGGCCTGTCACTTAACCTCTCTTTGCCTCAATTTCCTCTGTAAAATGGAGATAATAATAGCACCTACCTCCCAGGATTGCTGTGAGGATTAAATGATACAATATTTGTAATGTGTTTTGAAAACCTTAAATGGTATATAAATGCTACATAATAACAATAATAACAAATTTTGGGCACCCTTATAGTTAGGATACTCAATATCATGCCAGGTAAGTATCGAAGAAAGAGTACTGTAGTCAAGTATTTGAAGTGTAATGGAAAAGGGATTCAATTTGTTTTATTTGGCTCCGGTAGGCAAAACTAAGAGCAATGGGTAGAGCTGGGGGGAGGGGGAGGGGAGTGTTGATATTGACTGAATTTTTAAAAAAATTCCTAACATGATTATAAGCAAGGCTTATTTAAAAGTACAATGTGTTTTCCTGAGAGGACATCTTCAGAGACTGGACATTAGACACAATATGCTTCCTAACCAAGGGAATTCCCCATGGCTCTCTCCTGGGACTTATTTTCTCTATGTAATTTCTCTTTGGCTCTCATGGGTTCAATTATCTCTATGTAGATGACAACCAAATCTATACTATGTATTAACTCTAATCTTATTTTAATAATGCCAACAAATGGGATATGAAAAGACAAAGACACAGATTACATTTAATTCTACGCAGAAGTTTAGCCAATCAATTGTCATAATGAGAAGACAAAACAGCTTAAAAAGTACCTTACGATATCCTTGACCTACTTGTCAGATAGAGATGACAAATAAGGCAACTCCAGTTTGGAATAAAAAATAATTGTAAAATCTTACAAAAAAGAAAGGATGGTAGAATGATGAGCAGTACACAGAGCTGAAACTATCAGTAAGGGATAAAGCAAGTTTCTAGAAACCTTGGTGAGAAGTTCAACTAAGCAAAGTCATCCCAAGAGCATTAAGCACAGCTAACATTTATATAGCACTTTTAAGTTTTGAAAAGTGATTTACATATCTTATCTCATTTAAAACTTAAGAGAAAAGACTGAAAAGATAGGCAAAACACCAAGGACAGTGGCGCCACCACAAGAGATTCAACATTACAAACTTTTTAAAGAAGGTGACAACAGTGATGGCATTAAGGGTTTCTTCTCAAAGTATCTGAGGACAGGAAAAGGCTAACAAATACCAATTTATTTTCCCATCTGTACAAAATTTTACAGGCATCAAGAGCACCTTTAAAGAAGATATTAGGAGGGGCAGCTAGGCGGCGCAGTGAATACAGCACCAGAGTTCAAATTTGACCTCAGACACTTAACACTTACTAGTCGTGTGACCTTGGGCAAGTCACTTAACCCCAACTGCCCTGCCATACCCTCCTCCCCCCCCCAAAAAAAAGGCAACAGAAGATATTAGCAGGAAAGAGGAAGGCTGTTACAAACTATATTCCATAACAGATTGCATCTTTACCATCACAAAACTGACTGAAAGATAAAGAGAGTACAAAACATCCCATTGTATTTATTTGTTGATTATAAAAGAGCATTTGACCTACAAGGAGATTTCTTGACCAAAAAAGAGATAGGGAAAATCACAAAAGATAGATACTTTTTATTACAAAATATTGAAAAGTGTTTGCAGGAACAAAATCAACTATGACAAGAAACTGTTGACTGAGAAAAAATATCTCTGGTAAGAGTGTGATAGCCAAAATAGACAAGAAACTTATACAAAAAGCTGCTCCTCAATGGAGGTCAGAGGATATGAACTAACAGTTCATACTCTTTGACCTAGAAATCTTATTGCTAAGGATTTCCTACCTCACCCCATCCTCCTAGGAGGTCAAAACCAGCAAGGTTACATTCACATAAAAATATTTATAATAGCACTTATTTGTGGTAGCAAAGAATTGAAAACAAAATAGGTGCCCACAGACTGAGGAATTGCTAAAAAAAAAAAAAAACCTGTGGTACATGAATGTAATGAAATACTGCTGTGCCATAAGAAATAATGAAAATTAAGAATTCAGAGAAACATGGGAAGACAAATGCACTATTGCAGAATGAAGTAAGCAGAACAAGAAAAACAATATGCACAATAAATACAATGGAAACAGAAAATACCAACAACTATATAACTATAATAACCCTGAAAGGGGGATTGGAGGATAGGCATTATAGAAGTAGAACACTGAAAATACTGCTGGATATTGTTGATGTATTCATTAGTTTTAATGAACTGTTTTTTCCTTCTCTTTTTTAAATTTTTGTTACAAGGGATGGCTCACTGGATAGGAGAGAGGTGAGGGATATATTCATAAGTAAATGTGATATAAATCAAAAGATATAAATAAAATACAAAATATTCAGAGGACCATGATAAGACCTGTAATGAACTGATACAGAGTAAAGAAAGTGGAACCAAGATAATTATACATATGACCACAATAATATAAATTAAAAAACATAAAAGAGTATCACCCATTCTATACCCAACCTTTCAGAGAGTTGACTGAAGCATTGAGTGTTTAAGTGATTGACCCAGGGTCACAAGACCATTAGCTAGTACTGATAGAGACAGGACTTTTAAGTGCCAAGTTTTCCAAACATCAAGACCTGTTCTTTAGTTACTATGTCATAATGACACGATGATATATTTTTTTAAAAGGAGAGGGAGGAGGTGGAGGAGAAGGAAGAAGAAGAATCTCAAAAAAGGAATGAACCCAAGTTGGATAAGGAAGAAGTCAGGGAAAGGCATTTGATCTGATAGCACAAAATGCCTCAAAGGCTTTCTGCCACAGGTGTCTCCCATGCATACATCAAAATTACATAAGTTTCCTTGAAATATGTTTTTAAAAAATAGCCTCACTGGTAACTCTCCTATCATTAATATTAGAAGCATAAAATAGGTAACTATACATTATGATTACTAAGTTCTTTGCCACTGTCAGGGAAGAGTTCTAGCTAAATTGAAGGAGATTCCTTAGAGTTAATGAGGTCCTCTAGATGCTCCTGCTGGTAGATGACATTGTACTATTTGCATCGATCCCTACAATTCTGCAGAACCACCTTGATGAGAGCTGTCGCCACTAAAGGGTCTGTTCTGATCATCCACACAGGAAAAACCAAAGGGATAAAGCATGCCTATCTTTCAGACTGCAATAACCAGTCAGATGTACAACCTATGGAACCTGTATCCTTGTGCAAATATGTCTAGGACAGGTACTGTAAATGGAATCAAAAAACATTTCTTAAAGAGTTATTGTAAACCAATCACTGGGAAAATCCAAATGAAAAAGCAAAACAGCTCTGGTCCACAAAGAATCCACATTCCAAAGCAGGAAAACAACATAATGGGAACTGTTTAGCTGAGGGGCAGGAAAGGCCAGGGGTCTTTAGGGGGCAGCACAAGCAGAGTAGATAATAATGTGGAAGACTCCTGAAGCTCAGTAGCAAAGGCAGGTCATTTTCCATCTTACCAGAAGAATTAGCGACTCCCTGATCAAAGGGATGTGAGTGGCCAGGTGCGTCGCACAGACAGGAATCTCAAGGGGGAGATTCTGGTGGGAGCTAGGCAAGCACGGATCAGGCAGTCCTGTGCCATTCTAGTCAGCTCTGCCTTCTGCCTGAGGATGGACAATGAACTGGGCCCAGAACTAAGCAAGAAGAGGAAAGTAAGCTAGACTGTCTTTGGAAAATTGTAAAGTTCTTTTAATAACCTGAAAATTTTGCTCCCCCCCGCCAAGTAAAGGCCCATTTAAAAAATACCATTATTTTGTGGGCAGAGAAGCAGTTGGGCACAGTAGAGAGAGAGCCAACCTAGGATTCAAGTCCTGCTTCTGACAAATACTAAGAAGAGTATAGTGGGTATAAGCAAAACACAAAACATTTCAAACAAGGAATTATGAAAGCAAAAAGAATAAAGGATGTCAAAGCAATGTTTGATTGAAAAAGAAACTGGGTTGGTCAGCTGGTGAGCAAGAGATAATATTATATGTTTCCCCTGGAATCTATAATTTCAAGAGAAAGTAAGGAATCTTCAGGAGAACACTGTATGTACATAGTAACAGCAATATTGTAATAATGATCAATTATAAAAGATTTAGCTACTCTGATCAAGACAATGATCCAAGATAATTCCAAAGGACCTATAATGAAAAATGCTCTCCACCTCCAGAGAGAGAACTGATGAATTCTGAATACATATGAATGAAGCATATTTTTAAAAACTTTATTTTTCTTGGTTTTGTGTATGCGTATATGTGTGTGTGTGTGTGTGTGTGTGTGTTTTCTTTTGTAACATGGCTAATATGGAAATATGGGAGGGAAAGGAGGGAGAGAACTTGGAACTCAAAATTTTTTTAAATGAATATTTAAAAAATTTCACACATAACTGGGAAATGTTTAACAAAATAAATTTTAAAAATTTTTTAAAAGTAAGGAATCTCTCCCCACTCTCCTTACAGGGAAACTCATCTAAGGGGATAGACAAGAACAACACAGGATGGACAAGCATACTGGGCTATGTGGAAAGAAAACTTCTATCAATGATATTATAGGTCCATTTGAGTATGTTTATTTTGTCTCAAAATAATTTGGTCTAACTTTCCATATTGGAAAAAGCAAAAAGGATAAAGAATCCCTATTTTTCAGACCACAATATACAGCTGGATAGAAAACCCAAAGAACTGGTTCATTAGTACACAGACACTGCAAAGGCAAAATCAGTACTCAAGCATTGAGGCTGAAACCAGGTTCAGAAATGAAGAGAAGAAAGGTGGATGGGGACTGTAATCACTCAGTGCTTTTAATAACCCCAAGATTCTCCTTGAAACAGTCCCATTAAAAAAAAAGCACACACATTAATGTTCTATTAATGCCTTATGACTACAAGCCATAGTACACCACTATCTCCAAATTAATGTGCTAGTCCCCAGGGTGATGGAGAACTATAGAATGGGTATGAATAAGCTGCAATACATTGCCAATGAAGAACTACAAAAGAGAAGTCGCATAAAGAATACCATTAGAGAGAGAGATAGCACAGGAAAAAGAGGTGACCAGGTCTTGTAAGAGCAAAGAATAGTATGATCCACTGATATCCAAGTAATACCAAATGACACAAAGGAAGGCCCTGAGAATGCCAAATGGGATCTCTTGTGGAGGATTTAAGACACAAAAATCACACAGGATAAAAAGGCATGGAGGAAAGGGATTGTGACCTACAAGATTTATAGGAGTACTGGCCTTGCTGAGATAAGATATCCACTGATGTAAGAACCCTCTGCTTAACAGAAATTCATTTAACATAATCCCAAAGGTAAGAATTCACAGACTTACCTATATGCTTAAGAAATAACAATCCAATGAATTTACCCATGGTATCATCTTATAACTGTCACTTTGTCCCTGTGTTTGAGGCCAGTTGAACTAGTCAGATTCTCCTACCATACATATTAAATTAAAAGACATACAACAATCAGCTCTTGGTTGACCAAGAATTCTCAGGAATTACCATTTATCACTAATCAAATCCAAATCATGAATAACTAATGATACAACAACCCACCATCGGTCTTAAGCCATTTTTATCATATCAACCTTTCAAGTTCTATGATTGTGGCTATGCTAAGGGGATGATGGTACAAACCAAATTTTAATGTTTTGTCACCCCTTAGAGAAACTGTTGGTTATCTCATTGTTTTTTCAGGGAGCTTTAAAATCATGGGTAATAATAACACTAGCAAAATAATCTTCAAAAACAGAGGACGTGTACTTATTTACCAAGACATACAGGAACATTTACTTTGTTTACTATTATTTTTGGAAAACAATGAGAGACATGGTAGAAAAAACAGAGAATACAAAAGAACAGCACAGTCCTATAAGAATAATGTCCAAAGTACTCAAGCCTCAAATGAACTAAGGCAGCAATTCTCAGAATTCATGGTCTCAGAACCCCTTTGCTCTCTTAAAAAATGAAGACCTCAAAGACTTTTTGTTTATGTGGATTATATCTATTTATATTTGCCATTTTAGAAATGTAAGTATATTAATATTATTGTCAATTGTTTTTTACTTGGAAGACCCCCTGGAAGGGCTCTTGGAGACCCAAAGGGTCCCTAGATCCACCAAACTAAAACTGGAAATGAATGTTAAAAACAATAAAAAGAGCTTTTAAAATAATGCTGGGAACAAGATAATGATCAAAGGAGAAACAGGACCGCTGCTTGGAATGACTTGGTGATTAAAAACTAATGACAGAAAAACAATCTCAAACTTTCAGCAAGCACACCAAAAATAATGATGCGCTAAGTAACACTAAGGCTTCACCTCGCGTCAAAAGCGGCAAAGACGGCAGAAGACAGAAACAGCCGACGCTAGAGAGGGTTGCAGGAAGATTCTCCAGCATCAAACGCGCCCTGCCGGCACAGCGAAGCATACACGCCCTTTACTGGCACATAGCGCAAGGAAGGCAAGGCAGGCCTCACACGTCACAAAGTATTAACAGCACCACTCTGTGGTAGCAAAAACAGGGAAATAAAGTGGGTGTCCCCCAACTGAGGCGCGGTCGAACAAACTACAGCACAGGCACGTAATGGAGTGCTATTTGTTATTTCTTATGGTGATCAGGAGGAACTCGGAGAGACATCAGGACTCGTACAAAGTGACGCGAAATGAATCAAGCAGAACAAGGCGAACAGTGTACATAACTATGAAATGAAAACGACTAAAAAGCAGCTTCACTGAGCTAACCGTAATGACAGCTTCGGTCCTGGAGGGCAGAGGGTGAGACACATTTCCCTCCTCTCATTTAGAGAGGAGGGAGAGTATATACTACAGGTGCAAAATGCTGCGTATTCTGTCAGACCTCTTTGGTGTATCACCTGGTTTTGTGTAATTGTTTTTCTTTGCTATTGAAGACATTCTACAAGGGGGAGGTAAGGAATGAATCCAATATAAAAATAAAAGGTATTCATTCTTACAACTTTAAAAAAAAGGTGAGGCAGATTAATATTATTTGTTCTTCTGAAAGGGTGACTAAAAAGTGGTAGAGAATTTAAGGAGCCAACTCTGTAGGCAGAGACCCTGAATTCAAATTCTGCCTCTGTCTCTTATCACCACCTCCATAGCCCTATCAAATTAACTTCTCTGGGTCTCAGTTTCATTATCTATTAAATGAGGGAGGTGGACAAGGTATTCCATAAGGTCCCCTCCAGCTCCAAACCTATGAGCCTATGACTAGAGGAATGCCACCAAAGTACATTTAAATTTCAGTGAAACCTCTGATAAAGTCTCTCAACTGTTTCTGTAAACAAGATGAAGAGATACTGGCTAGGTTGTAGCACAATAAAAGGGATTTGGAACTGGTTGACTGACTGGACTGGAAGAACTGTCCTTAACAGCTTGATGTCAACCTACAGGGAAGACTTTAGTGGAAAGCCACAGTTATCTTTTCTTGGCATTGTGCTGTTCAACATTCTTATCAATGATATGGATAAAGAGATAAATAGCATGCTTATCTTATATATGGATTAAAAAAATCAGCTTCATAAATACAGAATGAATTGAGGGGATGCAAAGCTACATAAGTTTGTCTGGAAAAGATCTGTGATTTTTAGTATTAATCAGAAGTATGTTATGACAATTTTAAAAGCTAATAAAATCTTAGGTTGCATTAAGAAAGCTATAATGTCAAATTTATAAGAGGCAACATTCCCATTGTACTTTGCCCTGATCAGAGACAAATATTTATAAAACACCTATATGGCAGGCACTATGCTAAGGTACTAAAGATAAGAAACAAAATAAACGCAGACTGCCAGAAGCTTACATTCTATTGGGGGAAAACAACACATTCATATATAAATGCAAAATATACACAAAGTAATTTCCTGGGGAGAAAGGCATAGAAATTACAAGCAGAGGGAAGAAAGGCTAGAATCTAGAGTAGGAGGCAGCCCTTTGCCAAATTCTGAAGGAAACCAGGGATTCTATGAGGTTATGGTAAGGAGGAGTACATTTCAGAAACTGAGGACAAACTGTGCACACAAGTACTGAGACAAGACATAGAACGTCTTGCATATGGGAATGTAAAACCATGTCAAGCAAGGATAAGATGAAGGATACAAACATGTTTTCCATGAAGAAGAAACAACCTTAACAACTGAGGGTGCAGGAAACTGTCAGCCAGCACAATAGGTGACAAAATATTTGAAGAGGTGACATAGATAAACTAGATTCATGCTTGGGCCCAAAAGAGGGGAGAGGGAAGTGGGAGGGGAACAAGTGTAATCACCTATTAAGCATCAGGCACTGTACCAACAGGATCTTGTCTGGTTCCCACAACGACCCTGGGAGACACGTACTACTATACACACTTTACAACTGAGGCATATGGAGGTTAAGAGACTTGCCCAAGGTCACACAGATAATAAATGTCTGAGCCTCAATGTGAACTCAGGTCTTCTGACAGCAGACCCAGTCTACCCACTGCACCAGCTGGGTGAAAACAATAGGCTGAAATTTCAGAGAGGTGGATTTCAGTTTAATTTGAAGAAAACTTAACAATTAGAGCTGTTAAGTTCTAACAGTGGAACTGGCTGCTTGAGAAAATAGTTTTCCCCTGTACTGGCATTTTTCAAGCAGAGTATGAATGATTGGTGTTTTGGAAACTGTAGTGTGGATTCAGGTTTGGAGAGTAGTTGGTCTCTTACTACTTTTAAGAACCTGTAATTTTATTAAAAAAAAACTCATACAGAACATACCACTTACTCAAAAGAAAAAGACAGTTTAAAGTAATTTTATCTTAAATGTACAAAATTGTGTTCAATCAAATGGGTTTCAGTTTTCTTTTACTTTAGTCCTGAAGGGCAAAAGGGCTTGCTGAAAGTCTGTTCATTTTTACATGCTTTATGTAACTATTTATGCAAAGCAGGAAGTAGATCCCTTGGGAACAGGGACTATATTCTTTTGATCTTCAAATCCCTAGTACCTAGCATATTTGCTAAATGCCACAAGATGGTTGCTATTTATGCCAATGTTAATAGGCCTACTGAATATTTTAAAAATCTGAACTTACTTTTGTTTGCGCCTCTATAAGCAAACTAAAGAATATACTAATAGAAATGAAAAGAAATTTGTTTGTGGTCTCACAATTTCTGACATTAAATCTTAACGTATTTTTTGGACACCTGAGGTCCTTTCATAGAAAAAATCTACAGCATTCAATTAACCAGGTCTGAATTTTCAACTGTTTTACATTGGAAATACATACCAGTAAAAGTAAAATGTAAACAATTAAATGCCAGGTTTGTAAATTAGGAGATACATTTTAAAGACACACTAATTGTAGGCATATTTAATGAATCTACAAGACAGCAGTTATTGCGATTCAGAAATTGAAAGAAAGGCTTTTATTTCTGTGTAGAGAAAATTATCTTTCTAATTCAAGCATAAGGAAGAAATGGTACCTAAACTTCAGGAGAGACTTTAGGCAGGGAGTCTAACTGGAATACTATTGCAATAGTCCAGTCCATACTTGAGATATCAGGGTGTATGAGAGTGGCAGCTGTTTTTAGAGAGAAGGGGATGTAACAGTAGGCACTAGTGAATGCTTGTTGATTGGTGAATAAATGAACATAAAGTTCTTTAACGCATGGAATACTTCCCTTTGTATATCATATTAGACATAAAGTAGATACATACCAACCACCTGATTGATAATCTGAAAATACTGATGAACGACTGTTGATTTCATTCAAGTTGAATCATTATCTTTTTAAAAGCAAAATTAAAGGTATCAGTTTCATTGACCACAGTATTTTTAATGTATGAGGATCCTGAGAGACAAAGAAAAATGAATCACAGAATCTCAAGGAAATAGGGAGCCCAGAGGATCTTTCCAGTTCAACTCCCTACCAAATGGATAAATCCCCTCCATTTCTCACAGCAGTAAACCAGCCTCCACTTTAACATTTCTAGTGACAGAGGACTCCCTAGCTCAGAAGGCACCTTCCAATGATCAGATATCAGATTTAGAATTTAGAAGAAACTTTTAGAGGCCATCTAGTCCAAGTTCCTTATTTTACAAATGAGAAACTGATTCTCAAGAGAGGATGCAATTTACCCAAAGGTCCCAAAGTAGTTAAGTAATAGATCTAAACCCAGGTCCTCAGACTCCAAATTCCATGCTCCTTCATCATGCAATACTTAGAAAAAGCTGTTAGAAAGTTCTTCCTTACATTAGTCTCTCCCTATTTAGGATTATGTTAGAAGTCACTCAGTTATTCATATCCTTTGGCCTAGTGGTCCTATTGTTAGTCAGTCTAAGACAGAAAGGACCTCACACACGAAAATATTTATTGTAATTTTTTTATGGTAACAAAAAACTAGAAACAAAGTAACTGCTTCATGGACTTAGGACAGGCTAAACAAATCTGTGGTGTATGAACTGAATACTACTACCTCATAAGAAATTGCAAATATTAGGCTTCACAGAAGCAAGGGAAAACATACAAATTGATGCAGTGAAATAAGAGTCAAGAGAACAATATACAGAGTGACTATAATTCTACAAATGAAAGCAACACTAAAAGGCAGCTTCACTTGCATTAACTGTAATGATGAATCATGGTCCTAGAGAGTGACAGAATATCTGAGTTACAATGGATCTCAGTGCCATCCAGTTCCATGCAGACCCCCCAAAAGAATCCCTTCCAGGATTCTGGAAGCCCCAGCTGGACTTAGGGAGGATAGATCATCACTGGGGACTGGGGATGGCCCCTTGCACTTTGGGACACCTCTAAGTCTTTCCTGATACCAACTCTCAATGCCTCTTTGCAATTTCCACCTACAGCTCCTAGCTCTGACTTCCGGGGCCCATCAAAACAAGCCCAATCTCACTTCCATCAGATAACCTTTCGAGTACTTCAAGACTTTGATCATCTCCCCCTCCTCCTCCAGCCTCTACTCTACTCTAGAAGTCAAATAGAACAGATGATAAAAAAACACTTCACTCCTTCTCAGTACAGAAGTGCAAGATTAAAGGGGCAGAATGCTATATACTCTAACAGAGGGATCAAACACAAGGCCACCTGCATGTGGCCAACTGCACTCCCAAGTGCAGCTGAACCAGGTTAAAATGCATCTGAGAAATAGTGAATGAATAAAAAGACAGTAAGATATAGATAATGTTACACTTTAAAACTAAGTCAATATGAAGTGCATAAGGATCCTTAAGTATGGTTTAATGGCCCTTGTTTCTATCTGAGTTTGAGAATATTGCTCTATAAGACCTGTTGTGTCAACTGATTTTGCCTGGGTTTTTGTCACTTTTGTTAAAAAAAAGGGGAGCAGATAGCAAGAATAACTGGAATAAAGGCACAAGACATCAATAAAACCCTTTTAAAAAATTGTCTTCACTATAATTTCTACATGTCAGTCCTCACTCTACCTAGAACCCCATAGAATAACTCTAATTTTTCCATATGATAAGACATTCAAATTGCTGAAAACAGCTAACACACTCCCTTCTATGTCTTCTCTAGGCTAAACATCTCCCTCAAATGTTCCTCATATTTCAGGTCTACTCATCTTTTTGCCCCTGGACCAGTTCTAGTTTATTATCAATATCTTCCTAAAATGCGTCACTCATAATTTGAAACAATATCTACAGATGTGATCTAACAAGAGCAAGATTGAAACTATTATCTCCCTTCTTCTCAATGGTACGCTTTAGTTAATGCAGCCTGAGAACACAATTTACAGAAACCCCCCCAAAATACAACACACTGTTGACTCTTACTAAGCACAAGATTAGTTCAACAAATCCCCAAGTCTTCTTTATGTGACCATCTGTCAACCCACATCTCTGCCAACCTGAAGGTGTGCAGCTGATTTTTTAGCCCAAAGTGCAAGGCTTTGTATTTGTCACTATTAAGTTTCATCTTTTTTCTATTTGGCCCTTCATTTGAACTTATCATATTTCTGAATCTTGTCAACCAAAAGGACGTCTTCTCTGAAGCTTCATGTTATCCACAGATTTCTAAGCATTCTAAGATACCAATGTGTGTTCCCCTAAGTCACGGAATAAAGATGTTAAATAAAACATTGTACAGGAGTAAATAATAGTACTGGACCCAAGTAAGAAGACCAGTACAGTATCTCTTCGGTCACATATATCTATCTGGTCAAGCCCCAGTTCTGCTACTTACTATCTATAAGTAATCAATATGACACATTTAAAGCTAGAAGAGACCTCAGAAACCTCACTTTGCACTCGAAGAAATGCTCCTCCCATTACGTCCTACTGCCATCCACTTAACCATCCTCTGGTAGAAATCTTTTATAGTCAGAATGGTGCAGGGATGAAAACACTGGATCTGTCAGGAAGACAAAGGTTCAAATCTTGGTTCATATATTTACCAGCACCAGGCAAGTCACTTAACCTCTTTATTCCCATCAATTTCCTCTTCTGTAAAATGAAGGTTGGACTAAAAAGCCTCTAAAGTTCTCTTCCCACTTTAAATCTAAGATCTTATAATTTCTCTATCCCTGTTAGCTGATCTGTAAAACAAAAATCAAAATTTTGTTGTAACAATTAAAGACAATTATAGATAGATAGATAGAAAGAATCTTGTAAACTGCTTCTGTTAAATCGTTTTTCAGTCATGTTCAACCCCCATTTGGGATTTGCTTGGCAAAGATATTGAAGTGGTTTGCCATTTCCTTCTCCAGTTTATTTTACAGATGAGGAACTGAAGCAAACAGGGTTAAGTGACTTACCCAGAGTCACACAGCTAGTAAGTGTCTGAGATCAGATTTGAACTCAGGAAGATGAGTCTTCCTGATTCCAAGCCCTATCATCCACTGCACCATCCAAATGCTCATCTTGTAATTACATAGCACCAAATAAATGTAAGGTATTAAAAGAGCTAAAAAGAAAACCTTGTTGTACACCACTTGGGATTTCCCGAAGGTTACCATTCCATCAGTTCTAAAGTTACTTAATCCCCATTAAACCAGGTTCTATTTCTCTATCTTGTCCCAAAAGTCTTCATTGACATCATCCTTGTGATACTTCATTATGGTGTGAAGGTGACTACAGGTTCTCAAAGATTACACCAATGGAGCACAGGTTCTGATAGCTCCAGTCACACTGGAAAGGCTTCTGCAAAGTTCCCAATCTTTGAGGATCAGTCTAGTTAATAAGTACAAAGGCTTTACCACCATTGGGCTGGTCATTTAGTGAAGAAGTCTTTAGTCACTGCAACTTATGAAACAAGACCTATGCATATCCCTTCCACTTCTTCAATAATGATGCCAGGGTGGCAGAAACAGAAGTAGAGGATACTAATAATCACAGCGTTTAAGCCATCTAAGAAATTTAACTTGGTATCCGTACTCTATATTTGAGGTACTTGGTCCAGTGATCCACAAGCAGATATATGCTGACCCATATAAATATTTGGGCATCTTCACATTGTGAAATCAGAAGGCAGTTATAGCTAAGTGAAAGCTTGATATGGAAGTTGCATATGAATAAGAGAATGGATCACAGGGACTACCTAAAGAGACAGACAGAGGAAGAGGCATCACTGGTTTTATTGTAGGTCTAAGGAAAAAGAGAAACATCATGTCATGGGACACTTGGTCATCTGGTGTTGCAATTCTCATGGTATTTGCACCAAAACCACCCACATCTGTTACAGTTAACAAAGAAATTGACAAATTTTATAAATATCGTGATAAGGACCTTCCAAATTAATACAAAATACATTTTAAAATCAATGCCCAGGTGGAAAAAGATGAAATAGCAAGCTATATATTAGAGAACATTGGAAAACACGGGTCAGGAATAAATAATGAGAGAAGACAAGGTTATTATAAACTTCATATTTTTACACTGTGAACACTTTCCTTAAGAAAAGACTGGTAGGCACTGAATATGAGTACCAAATAACATGACAAAAAATGAAACTGTTTATATTTTAATGGACAGAAAACAAGCTATTACTAATGTGGGAATCATTTCTGAATCAGTCTGACCACTGACTTATTAGAAGATAAAAATTATCATAAAACTACAATAAAAAAATTAGAAAAAGATATGTATGCATTTGAAATAACTCAACCATGACCAAATAAGTTACTAATAATTTTTTTAAATGGTTAATGGAAGAAGAAAGGATATTGACACCATCATAATGCATACAGGAGTGTGATTTATACAAACTGCCATAACAATGAGCCCAAAAGAACCTAAAAGCACCTTAGTTAACAAATTCCTGAATTACTTGACATTCAGAGAGAGATGGCAGTCAAAGTCACCATTATATTTGTAAAGTCTTACAGAGAAGGTGTTGGAATTAAATTCAGCAGGCATAGTATATGACTATAATATGGATAAAAGACAGTATCAGATACAAAAACAAGAATCAAACATTGTTTGATGGCAAGGAACTTATAACCCATTGAGTGGAGGAGGTTGTGGGCAACAATCCTGCATCAAAGCAAAGAGAAGCAGGGTAAAAATCTACTTAAAGAAAACACTGCAAGAGGTCTAAATAAGCAAAGTCTTCTCAAGGGCATTTATGGATGGAACTGAAAGGACAACAAACAAAAGAAAAATGGAAAAGATTTGCAAAGATTTTTATAATGAAGTAGTGGAGCCACCACCACAAAACTCAAACATCATAGCCCTGGAGGTAGATAGAGATATCACTAAAGGGAATAAAGAAGGGGAAAGCAACCAGACTAGACCAAATGTACATTATGGAGATCTGCACTGGTATAGAGGGATCAATTCAGAAGGCATCTGAAAGAAAGAAGATACCAAAGGCACAAAAGAATTCTCACACTTTATTAATACAAAGGAGACAGGAAACAAGACTGAAAACATCGACTACAGACATATATGCTTATTTTCCCATCAACATAAAATTTTTACATCTCATTTACACATGCATCAAATTCATCTATACATACATCAAGTACATCCTTGATAAGAATATTAGTAGGAAACAATCAGGCCTTCACAAGTGGTATTCCACAGCTGACAATATCTATACCATCACACAAGTGACTAAAAAATGTAGAGGACGTAAGTTTTCACTGGGCTTGTTGGTTGATTATTTTAAAAAATCTATGATTTAGTAGAACATAATACTGTCTTCCAACAATGTCTCTCCCATTTACATATCAAATTAATACCTTATTCTTTGAAGGATATAACAGAGAATCTAAAAAAAAACTGATCATAAACATGAGGTGAGGCAACAGACAGAGAGATGTATGCTTGCCAAAGGTATTCAGCATTGTGACGGAAACTGAGATTGTAGGAGAAGGATACATCATGTTTCCAGATAACTGCATACAAGTAGCACCAAACTTTAACAGGGGCATCAGCAAAGTCTTATAATAGGAGATGGCATTAGAGCTGAGCCTTAAAGGAACTTTTCACATATTTTTAAAATGATTCCACATATTGACTAATGTTAACCTTTTTACATACTAAAATATCAACAATCATATATTTACCACATTGCAAATCAACACAATAAATTCCCAATCATCTCCAATAACAAAAAAGTTCACTAATTTATAATCAAAAGTCTAAGTCTTCAGTACACAGATTTCTTCCCCCTGGAGCTGCTAGGTAGTACAGTAGACAAAGCACTGGACTGGGAGTCAGGAAGACTCAGATTCCTGAATTCAAATCTGACCTCAGACACTTCCTAGCTACATGACCCTAGGTAAGTCACTTAATTTTGTTTGCCTCAGTCCCTCATCTGTAAAATGAGCTGGAGAAGGAAATGGCAAACTACTCTGGCATCTCTGCCAAGAAAACCCCAAATGGGGTCACAAAAGAGTCATAAATAGATTTTTACTAAAAACACTTTCCAAAAAATCCATTTCAATTAAAGTTTTTTTTTAAAAAAGACACCAATGTATTCATGACACGTTTTTATTAATAAAGCAGATTTAGTGATAATATAGTCTCTCACACACACACACACACACACACACCAACTTTGTCAGTAGACAGCACAAGTAATATGTTCATGTCATAGAGGAGGAAAATTAGGATCAGAAAGATGTTAAGAGACTAGTACAAAATGATCCCAAAATAGTTAAGTGGCAAAGACCTGGTTTTCTGACTCCAAGTCAATTTCTTCTTTCCATTCCAGCATACTACCTCTACTTTATGAGATGAGAGACTATCCTTTCTAGAGGAAAGAAAGCAAAATCAGAACCTGAATTCCAATATCTGATACGCTTATTTACCTTCAAGTTGTCAAAAAAAAAGCTATATTCTAAAATTAGAAGCATTCACTAAAACTACAAGTGGATCTCTTCACAGTCTGGAAGCAAGTACCACAAAATGTGGTCAACACTGTTCTAACAGAAGGTATCATACAAGAGAACTACTTCACAGCATTCATGTTTATAAAGAATAATAAAAGTTGATATAAACTAAATTAAAATCACATAATGAAAAGAAAAGCCAGAAGTCAAGTCTTTATTTTGCAAACTCTCTGCTCTTACCTTATAGGTAACACTGTAGTCAGGTCTAGGGGAAAAATACCCAACAATTATGAAAGCAGTGTTGGCAAGCTACCAATGCATTTTTGTCCTAGTACACACTTTTCTCTTATTGGAGAACAGTGACATGGGAAGAAGAATTTGAATCAGAGTGGAAAAAAGACTAGACATGAGCAACACTACATAGAAATTTATTCATGTTAAACATAATTACAATGACAAACCAAACAGAGAAAAATCCTTCCTCCAAAATGTGGCATATACAGAAAAGTTTAGGCTCAGATTGAGATCATTATTATAGCAAAATTAACTTTTATAGGGGTGGCTAGGTGGCGCAGTGAATAGAGCACCGGTCCTGGAGTCAGGAAGACCAGAGTTCAAATCTGGCCTCAGACACTTAACACAAAAAACTAGCCGTGTGACCTCAGGCAAGTCACTTAACCCCAATTGCCCTACCTTCCCCCTCCAAAAAGCAAAAAAATAATAATGATGATAATAAAAAAAATTAATTTTTATAAGTATCACTTTCCAAACAATTAGAAAGTTTGTTCTAAGATTAAACATTAGAAAATGAGTCCACAGTAATAACTGCTAAAGAACAGTGTGGGTGTCCCCCAAGGCTCTGCCATTGGCCAGCTTCTCTTTCTATTTGATACCATATCACTTGGTGATCTCATCAATCCCCATGCAGATGATTCTCAGATCTATCCGGCCCTTACCTCCCTCCTGACCTTCAGTCTCACACCAACAAGTGCCACTTGATCATCTGAAAGTGAGTATCTAGTAGGCATCTAAAATTCACTACGTCCAAAACAATGCATTATTTTTCCTCTGAAGCTCTTCTTTTCCAGCTTCCCAATTATTGCCAAGGTCATCACTGTCTTTACAGGTTACCCAGCCTCATAACCATAGCACTCCTGACTCTTCATTACACTCACCCCACATGCTTAATTTGCTGCCATATCTTGTCATTTCTACCTTCACAACATCCCTTATCATGTTATCAGCCCATCTCTCCACTCACAGGCATCCGCCCCCTGGTACAGGCCCTCATCACCTCAGACTAGGACTTTTGCAATAGCCACTTGTGCATCTCCCTGATTCCAGCCTCTCCCCACTCCAGCCTATCATCCACTCAGCTGCCAAAGTGATTTTCTGGAGGCACAGTTCTACCATATTAGCCCTCTACTCAATAAATTCCCAATGTTTCCGTATCACCTCTAGGATCAGATATGAAATCCTATAGCCTTTAATCCCTTTCAAACTCAGTGCCTTCCTACCTTTCCAAGTCCTCTTACCCTTCCTCTCCTCTGTCTGCCCTCCCATGCTTGCCCCACTGCCATTTCTCCCCCACAACATTCCATTTCTCTATTCTAGGCCTGTGTACTTGTCGTCCCCAACGCCTGAAATCCTCTCTCTCCAAATCTCAGCCTTTTGGTTTCCTTTAGCTAAAATCCAACCTTCCGAAAGAAGCCTTTGCTGGGCTGCCCTACTCCTAATGCCTTACATCTACACTGTATATTTTACGTGTAAATAGTCATTTGTACTCTGTCTCTGCCAGCAGAGTGGGAGCTCCTGGAGAAAAGAGAGCACATTTCAGCCTTTCCTTGTATCTCCTGTATTTAAGCACAGTACCTTACACATAATAAGTACAATGCTTGCTGAATGAAGAATAAAGGGATTTAACAGGTATCACAATGGACAGAGGAAGAAAAAAGTTCAAATATGGCCTTAGACATACTTATTAGCTGTGTGACCATATCCCATCACTGAGATAATGAATGCATAAGCAATTCTTAAACAGTTAAGTTCTAGAGAAATTCAGAGTTAACACCAAGTTGATTATTTTAAGTTGAAAATGGATTTTTTTAAAAACCATGAAAATGCCTCATTCATTAAAAGCCAATGTAGGTTCTGATACTAACATCATAACTGCAGTATCACCTTGTCTATAGTTTTTCAGACTGCCTATAATAAGTACATTTTGGAATTTAAAAAGTATAATTATGGCAGAAGATTCAATCAGAACATGAAAATTGAAACAATCAATATTTTTACATTTCACCTGTTAAATTTTAGTTACTGTTTGCTTGTTTAATGTTCTACATCAAGGAACCCTGTTTGGAAAAGAGTAGTCCTATTTATAGATGAATTTTGAATATTACTGAAATTACAGTGAATGATGTATTTACTCTCCAGATTACACTCTTATGAGATCTGAAATAGCATTCTATTATGAAAGTACTGATTGCTACTAGTAAGCTAGTCTTACAAACTGCATTTTGGTTGCACGCATTTTTTTGACCTATTCATTTTATGAAGTCTTGCCTATTTAAGTTAAAGTTCTATCATAAAAGATTATTTTTTACAAACACATACAGCATAACATTTCCTGTTTTAGCTTCATCTTAAAAACCACGAGGTTGTGTGGGTACATACCAGTCACATTTATGTATTCAAAGTATCTTTGGTAATGATAAAACTGTAGTCTAAAGCAATCCCCATTATATAAACTGAATTCATTATACGCTCTTATAAGACTTTGTTTGGGCTTATAAATATTACAGATATAAGAAAATATAAAATTTATTTTATTTATTGGTGACAAATGCAGGAAAATTGGAGTAATTCTAACTATTTAACTTTTTAGGTTTCCAATGCCTAAATATATAATGGAAATGACAAACAGAAAAACATTCCAAATCATTAACTAATTTACTCATGGGAAATCTTAGTCTCATAAAGCATCTTCGATCCCTCTGTGTGCATACCACATACCTCTGAAAACTATATGAAATGGATTATTTTTAGAATGCTTATTAAAAAGTTCAATATTTCCTATTCTAACTCTACCTTAACAACAACACACACTTTCCTTTTGATTTTCTCAGTTCCTACCTCTGTTTTCAGGTGGAAAGGATCAGGATATTAGCCATAAGTTTGGGCTGGCAGCACATGTTACTAAATGAACTCAAGTTCAATACTGGGGCCAATTAAACCTATATAAAAGAGAAAAAAATATCCCCAGACACAAAGGGAATTCCTACCCATGAACTGATATCTCAAAAATGGATGCCAAGATGAGAATCTGAAGATGGCTCAATGCAAATCCATCACCAGAATTGCAAAATTTTAAATTCATGTCTTATTAAGAGTAGCTCAGTAGTATCTTTGTACAAAAGGTTAACACATCAGGAATGTTAAGATAATGTTAAAAAACAAAACAAAACTGATGCCTGTTTGCTAACCAAAAGTCTCACACACTGAGGGAAATAAGGGTATCTTAATTATATACATGGATATATATATACACACATAAATATATGTTTAATATGTATATAGTTTGTAACATGAATCTTTTTTATAACAAGATGTGAAATTTGGCATTCTCAATGTCAGTACAGCAACATAATGACATAATATTGTATAAGTATTCAATTCTTAGGGGCAGCTAGGTGGTGCAGTGAATAGAGCACCAGCCCTGGAGTCAGAAGGACCTGCATTCAAATCCAGCCTCAGACATCTGACACACTTACTAGCCGTGTGACTACGGGCAAGTCACTTACCCCCAACTGCCCTCCAAAAAGTACTCAATTCTTAGAAATGTCACATTTACTTTAAAAAAAAAACACAGATAAAAGCTATTTTAAAAAGAATTGGATTTTAAAAGTGGTTAAAGTGGGGAATGTTAATAATCCTCAATTTAAAATGCACTATAGCACTCAGATACATTTCTGATTGTGATTACATGTTTCTCTTGCTGGTTGGGAATTTGGAATATAAGGATATGTTACTAGAGGGTGCTTCAGGTAAGAGTTAGACTATATGACTCTCAGGCCCCTTAGAACTTTTGAATATTATGGTGCTTTGATTTTTAACTCAAGATTTCAGAACTACAAAAGTTCCTACAATGGTATGATTTTTTAAACAAAGAATGAAACCTGTACCACTTCTACACCCTCCCTGAGATTTCACTGGAATAGAGGTATCAAACACACAGCTGCACATTGCCCACACTCCTGATCAGCCCAAACAGATTAAAATATAATTTAGAAATATTTAACAAAGTAAGTAAAAATACAATAAAACACTGGCAATATTGCATTTAAAACTAAGTCAATCCGTAGCCTGCAGAGACCCTTAGGCAGTATAATTTAATGTCCTCTCCCCACCTTCTATTTGAGTTTGACACCACTCTTTTGGAGAAAATGTCTAGTGTGAAAACTTCACTAGATACAGATTAGGCAGAAACTGGTGCCTTTAATCTTTTCCTTCTTTTTTTTCTTGAAGGAGGCAAGGCAGGGCAATTGGGGTTAAGTGATTTGCACAAGGTCACACGGCCAGTAAGTGTTAAGTGTCTTAGGCCGAATTTGAACACATGTCTTCCTGACTCCAGGGCCGGTGTTCTATTCACTAAGCCTTTTTTAGCCTCAGTTCAAGTGCTATCTCCTTCCCCATTCTCTTCCTGAATTCTCCCTCTCCCAAAGTATATCTGGATAGGTGCCTTTAATCTTTAAAAGTGATTAGGGCAGTGAGAGGTTAAGTGACTTAGCCAAGGTCATAAAGCTAGTTATGTGTCAAAGGCAAGGCTTTAAACTAGATCTTCAGGACTCCAAGGCTGGCCCTATTTAACTACTACCATGGTGCCTCTCTGTGTTTGAATAACTACAGGAAACTGCAAAAATTTATAATTCAACTGTGAGTTTCCACAATAGTGGTGCAATTTATCTTCAAAAAGAAAAATACAGGGCTGTCACAATCATAAGATACTAAAGATACAATACAAAAACCCAGAAATTATACAAATTAAAATGACATTAAAAATATTTCCTTATTTGGAGAAAATATAACAAACATGAAAAATTAACTAAGTATGGAATTTTATATATAATTTTCTCATATAAAGTAGGTGTTGGTTAGAATTTTAAGATTCCAATTAGTCAGTATTGTCAATCTTTGTCCACAAGAGTGGCAATTATATTGCAATGGCTCCCTATTAAACTATTGCATTCAGTTCAAATTCCCTTTAGCACTGAAGGCCATTCACAAGCTGGAACCACCTTCTCTTTCCAACCTTCTCTTATATACAATTCCCCTTCACCTACTCTATGCATCCATCAATGTGAACTACTTATTATTACTCCTATGTTATCTGTACTGCCAAAATTTTGCTTTAACTGCTCCTTATGCCTGGAATATTCAACTCACCCTTTTCTACTGGTAGAATTCCTATACATCCTTTAAAGCCTAATTCAGTTCCTACCTCTTCAGGTCTCCAAAGAGCTCCCCAAATGGCAATGGCCATTCCCTTCTTTGTCCTCAAGAGCTCTTTATTCACCTTTTTGCAAGAGCAACAGAATTCTGAACTTGGATTTAAAAAAAAAAAAAGATTGCTGAGTCCTGAAATGACGTCATAGTAGCTGGGTGACCAAAGGTAAGTCACATAACTTCTCTCAGTATTGGCACTAAAGAGAATGATGATAACTCTATTATTTCACAGACTGGTTATAAAGAGTAAAAATGACAATGTATGTCAAAGTGCTTTTGGCAAAGCAGAATGCTGAACTTGGAAGTCACACAAAGATCCAAGTTCAAATCCCACTTACTGATACGAATCCCATACAAATCCCATACAAATTTTTAAAAATATACTTTGGGAGAGGGAAAATTCAGGAAGAGAATGGGGAAGGAGATAGCACTTGAACCGAGGCTCAAAAAGAGGTAGGGATTACGAAAGGCAGTGGTGAGGAAGGGGATCATTCTCCAGGTATGGGGGAACACAGACTATGCAAAGGAGACTGAATGGGGAAGTTCTATACAGGCTATAATACTTAGGCCAATTTGGCTGGAAGGAAGGGAGTAGGGGGTGCAATATGAAATCAGTCTGGAAAGACAGGTTGAAACCAGAATGTAAAGGGTTTTCATCTTTTAAGGTTTCCTGAGCTGTGACATGGTCAGATCTATGTTTACACATGATACCAATGCTAATAAATTATACCAATCAGTTGAAGTAGCATACCAAAAAAGACATCACAGTTTGCCACTAAAACCTTCTACCTGTACAGTGGAATACCAGCAGTCAGAAACATATGTTCTGGTCCTGACCCTAATGCTTACAAGCTGTGTGACCCTTGGAAAATAACCAACTCTCTGAGCCTGTTTCCTTATTTGTTAAATAATGAGATTGAACTAGATCACTGCTAAAGTCACTTCCACCTCCAAAGTACTATGATTCTAGATACGTTTTATAGTAGAACATGGGTCAAAATTCTGAATTGGCAATTTGAGACTCACCAAAACCCCCACAAGAATAACCAAGTTAAAACAAAGACATTAAGTTATTTTAAAATACGAAACATGATACAGCTAAAAAAAGAGATTGAGGCCTAACTTGGCGGTTATTATATCAAGATAACTCAGGTAGTCATTACATAAAAAGAAAAGAAAAAAATGACATATATACAACCACCCTCACAACTTCTGAACAGGAAACCCAAGGAAAGTTTCCAAATCCTATTTCCAGCAGCTCCTCTCCAGAGTACTACTCCTCAGCACTCTGAAAGTACAGGCCCTACATTTAGATCTAAGAGCTGGTACTACTACACGCTTAGGGTATCAGAACAATAAATAAAAAGGAAAAAATTATACTGACACACATTACCTATGAGCGTATAACCCTCTCTTCTATAAAGTTGTACCCTGTTGTCTCTTAACTCATTATTTTTTTCCTCTCCCTCCCAAGAAGTACTTACTTTCTAACATCCTGGAATGAGCCCTGAAAAGGTCCCCTTCACTCCACTCCAAACCCCAACGACTTCCCACAGGAGGGGCAAAGCACGTTATGAAATACAGTTCCCCACAGGTGTGCAGACACCAATCTCCCCAATGAAAAAGTATCCTTTCCAATAGCAGTATATTATCAAACTTCAAGGCCAGTGCCCTCAACCACAGACTTCTTGAGAGGTATATTCCATCCTTCTACCTTCTCAGTTTTGAAATAAGACAGGAATCCCATTGCACCCACTTTCCTAACTATATACCTTAGGAATTTGGAACACCAACAAAAAAAAAAAGGTAGTGCCTAAAAAGAGGCTAATATTATTTGACAGTCATAGCCTTCTCAGCTTTGAGGAAAGACAGGAATCCCATTGCACACACTTTCCTAACTATATACTCAAGGAGTTAAAAAAAATTGTTTCTAAAGAGAATAATAGTATTTGACAGTCATACCCCCCCCCTTCCCCAGTTTTGAGGCAAGACAGGAATCCCACTGCACTCACTTTCATAAGTATATACCCAAGGTTTTTTTAAAGGTACTTTCTAAAAGAGAGGCTAATAGTATTCGGCAGTCATATCCTCCTCAGTTCGGAGGCAAGACAAAAATCCCACTGCAGCCTCTTTGCTAACTATATATCCAGGGAGTTTGGCTTTTTTAGGTGCTGTTTAAGAGAGGGGCTAATGGGGGCAGAAAGCAATGAGAGCAGGAGGCACAGGAAGGGCTTCCCAGGTGGCGGAGAGGTGGGCACTTCAAAGGGCAGTGGGACCCCAAGGAAGGCGCTAAGCGCAGGGGGAGAGGGCAGAGGCAGGGCGCCTCCTTCTTGGGGGGGAGGGCAGGGAAGGTGTGCTCCCCCCGGCGGGCCATGCCCCCGACCCCCACCCCCGAGGTGTGCAGCACGGGGACCCAGCCGGGCCAGGTGCGGGGCGGGGACGGGACCAGGGACCTGCCACCTCGGAGGGTGGGGGTTCCATGTCCGCCCCTTTCCAGGCCCCTCCCGCCGGCCCGGGCCACCCCGCCGGCCCGTCCCGGGCGTGGCTGCCTGTGGCCGTGGCGGCAGTGGCGGCGGCGGGGCCTCCCCGAGTCCCGGCCCCTCCCGCCAGCCTGGGCCCCGGCGCCGCCGCCGCCCCGGACACTGAGGAAAAAGGGCGGGGGGGGGGAAGCAGGGGACGGACGGACGGACGACCGGACAGGCGGACGGCCGGCACCAGCCGCAGCCGGCCCCGCGCCCCAGCCTCTCACTCACCCCCCGGTCCGGCGCCTCCTCCTCCTCCTCCTCCTCCGCCTCCTCCTCCTCCTCCTCCCCCTCGGCCGCGGGTCCTGCTCGGGCTCTGCGCGGCAGCGGCGGCGGGGCGGCCTCGGGAGCGGCGGCGGCGGCAGCAGCGGCGGCCTCGGGAGCGGCGGCGGCGGCCTCGGGACCGCGCACGCACGTACAGACGCACGCTCCTCCTCCTTCCCTCTCCTCGTCTGGCCCCGCCCCACCGCGAGAGCCCACGCTTGGCCCCGCCTCCGAGCCTCGTCCTGGAGGCCGCCTTTAAAAGAGCGGGCGGCGAGCCTCAGTAGGAGAGAGAGGTGTGAGAACTGTGGGTTGCCTACTGAGTTCCCGGAGCTGAACCCTTCCCTTCCCCCGACTTCCCCTTCTCGGGGGCTGGCAGCGCTGGCGTTCCAGTCATCCCGAGGCTCATCATCGTCGCTGACTCTTCCCAGCCCCCGTGCAATTAGTCAGTGGTGCCTCCGCACGATCTTGTGTCCGGCTCCCGTTTACACTCGGGGGTCTGCACGCTAATCCGAGAGTTTAGCTTTTCTCGCCCAGGTGATTGTTCATAGCCTCCCGACTCTTCTTCCTGCTTCCAGTTTAGATCCGTGCCCTGGATGATCTTCCTAATAACGTTCTGTCATGTCAGTCCTGAAAAATCTAGAGCGGGTCCCCACTGCCTACTGAATAAATTACAAGCCACTGACTCTTGGCATTCAAGGCCCTTTCCCTCCCCCCCCCCCCCCCCGCCCAGTCAGGCTCCAACCCACCTCTCCAAGCCTGTTCTATATAACCCGCATGTATGTAACACCTACTATATGCCAAGGAGGCAGATAGGTGGCTCAGTGGAATCAGGAAAATCGGAGTACAAACCGCCCTCAGACACCTCTTAGCTGTGTGACCTTGGGCAAGTCACTTAACTTTTGTCTTAACCCACTAGAGAAGGAGGCAAACCACTCCAGTATCTTTGGCCAAAAAATAAATAAATAAATCCCTTGGACAGAATGGTCCGTGGGGTCAGGAAGAGTAGCATTCGACTGAACAGCAACTGTGCTAACTAGGCACTGTACCAAAGCACTTCACAAATATTATCATATTTGATCTTCACAACAATCCTGGGCTTGTAGATACTATTACTATCTCCATTTTACAGATGAAGAAACTGAGGCAAAAAGAGGTTAAGTGACTTGCCTAGAGTCACACAGCTAATAAATGTCTGAGGCTGGATTTGAACTGAGAGATCTTCCTGACTCCAGGTCCAGGCACTCTATCCCCTGCTATATATCCTGCATAATGCATTCCAGACAAACTGGACCACTTTCTGTCCTCTTCTCATGTCCAATCTCCCCATTAATCATACTCAAAATAGATTAACACCACTCCTTTACCATTATCTCTCCAACTCTTAAATCCTTCCCTTCTTTCAAGGTCCAAGTCAGATGCCACCTGCTCTTTGAAGACTTCCTTGACTCCCTCATTGAAATATTATCTCCATTCTAATGAAAGTCTGTAAGTCAGTCAACAAGCACTTACAAGCCAGAGGAAAGGCAAACCCCTACCCTCAGGGAGTTTACACAATCAGGGAAGTCATCACAAAAAACAACCTGAAGTCCCAGCCTTTTCTCAAAATTGAGATTCCGAGAGGAACTCTACAGTGGAAGCAAGCCACAGAATCACAGGGAGATCACTGAAATGTACAGGCAAAGTCGGTAGAGGAAGTTCAGCTGTTCTAGAAACTGAAAATGATCTCTTCCCAAATTTCTCGGACCATTTTCTGTTGGACTCTCCTATACTTAGCTCACTCTCCCTTCTTTCACTTTGCACAGAGAACAGAAATGTTGTTGAATGAAACTAAATTGAATTGAAGAGGGAAGGTAGGAAATGAAGAGGGTGGGAGGGCTCTGAAGAAAGCTGAAAACTAAAGAAAATAAAAGTAAGGAGTTGGAGGAGTGGGAAGCAACTAGCTCAAAGATCTTCCTTGAGTTTTAGTTTCAATAATAAAAGGATTGGTCTATTCTAAATTATGTCTAAGGACTCCTCCAACTGTACATGATATTGGAAAAGGAAGGTCTTTGAAAGAGATGATCGAGGCCAGGGGTTCCATATTCTTCTCCACGCATATAAGGAACTTATGTGTGACTTGGTAAGTTATCTAAGGCACATAGAGGTTTAAAGGGGCTTCCCTAGGGTGATGAAGCCCACTGTCAGAGACTGGATTTGAACCCTCCTCTGGACTCCAAGCTCAATATTCTATCCACTATACAGACTATACAATAAAAAGGACAGTCTGTAAAAAGATCACTCCATATCTTCCTGCATGTAATATTAGTAACTATCAACAACTTTTATGTAATGCTCTTACATTCCTATCTCAGTATTCACAATAACCCTCATCGGAGAGGTAATGCAAATATTGTTATTTTCATTTTACAGATTAGGAAACTGAGGCTCAGAGAGGTTAAGGAAATTGTAGGAGGTTACCACAGCTGGTAAGTAAATGGCCCTCTAATCCAGGTCTTCTGACCCCTGGTCCCATGCTCTTTTCCCTAGAACACAGATGCCTCAATCATTTGGTGAGAGTGTGATCCTAGAAGATCTTTCCTCTGTCAGTCTTTACTGAATGAGTGATTTGCTGATATAAAGTCTCCTAGGAGTGGGATTAGTCTGGGGGAAACTGACTCTTGAAAGAGTTAATCCAAACCCAAGGAGCAAATTAGGTCCCTGTCAAAGGTCCCTTGAAAGTTTTGGGAGGACCTTCATGCTTCTCCAAGATCCTTGTACCCTTGTGCCCTGGGTTCCTTTCACACTATGACACCCCAGTCCCTCTCCCAAGCTACCCTGCATTTTAGAGACTTCATCCTTAGTCCCACTTTAGTGTCTGGCACATCTGTGACAACTATAACTTTTTCTTAAGGACTAAAGAGATCCCAATTCTCACTGTCCTGACATTAACTCCAATGGTAATGAGACACAAAGGGAAGAGATGAAATCTACAAAGAGGTAAGGAAAAAAATCCTAAAACTTAGAGCTGTCCAAAAAGTAGAATGACTTGTTTTGAGAAATGGTAGATCCTTTATCTTTAAAGTTCTACAAACAGGCTGGACCACCATTTGGTGGGTATGATGTAGTGGGAATTCCTTTCATATACTAGTTAGTCAAGATACGCTGTAAGGACCCTTCCAACTCTCAAATTTCAGTGTTCTGAGAAAGTCTCTACCTGGCCTTGGAGAAACTTTCCTTTGCCATAAAGCTTGAGCTATTAAAGAGGGCAGACATTTAGTGTTATTACTTTTCTTCTGGTAACTTTCTGAGAATTTCTACCAAATGTTCCCAGATTCTTAGGGGACACATCTAACTTGGTATTATTTTTTTATCTTGGATGAAGCTGACTGGAGTGAAACTGGCAGGGTCTCAGGAGCCAGTTTATGGACAAAGTCATTTTTAAAGCATTATGGTTGTGACACAAATCATTCTTTTTAAAAAGGAACTCCATGCAATTTTGTTGTTGTTTTTTAGACATTTTCAGTCATGTTTGGTTCTTTGTGAGCCCTTTGGGGTTTTCTTGGCAAAGATTCTGGAGAGGTTTGTCATTTCCTTCTCCAGCTCATTTTGTAGATGAAGAAACTGAGGAAAGCAAGGTTAAGTGATTTGCCCATGGTAATGATAAGGATTTTAAATTATTTTCAGAGTTAGTGGCTCCATTTCCTTATGTAGAATAAGAGTAAATCATGCCAAGCTAGAACTAACAGTCCATTTAGGACACTAGACTATGTGTCGGGCAGAGCCCAAACCAGGGTGTGGTGACTGAGTTTTATCCAGGATGCTGAAATTGAGAAGGGCACACTTTCTCCCTTGGTGGTCTTCTGGCTCAGCATTTCAGTGCCACAAAGTCCACTCCCAGCCCTGTGTTTCAGAATGCTGCATCATTCTTGACTGTATCCCAGGACTGAAGAAGAAGCCATTATGCTTGCTCCCACTAGCCTTATCCTGCAACTCCTCCTGGGTGTTGTAGAGTTTGGGGGTATATCAGGTATCGTTAGCTGGGCTAAATAGATGCAGGTCAGACCCTCTGAGGCAACAGGCTTCCCTTCTCCTCGGCATAACCCCACCTGGCCTTGAGTGGCTCAGAGAAAAGCCATGTGTGGGGGTAATTGAAGGCAAATGCAAGTCAGTACAGGATACCAAAGACTTCCCTTACCATAGGAAACTGTAGCTTCTCTCATAATAGTGATAGCAGTAGATGACTTTGCTAACCCTAAATCTATGAGCCTATGAAAATGATGATTACATAGGAACTCAGGAAAATATATCAAATAGCCCCTGTGACCTATAATACTCATGCTACCTAATGAATAACACTTATTGACCATAATCTTTGTGTAAAGCAGTGATAAGGCTCATGTGACTCTCCCTTATATTATATGTAAGATAACCCTTGGACAATGAAGTTGTTGGCTTTCATGTATAAAAAGGCTGGGCAAAACACCAAACAGTAAATTATTGGAGCTCTTTCTATATTTCCGCATGAGAAGAATAATGGGACACCTGACAGGAAGGGTATTGGAGACAGATTGTGACAGACTTTAAGTGCCACTCAAAGGAATTATATTTTATCCTTGAATCAATAGGAAATCATTGAAGCTACTTGAGTAAGGAAATATCATGATCAGAGCCATGTTCTAGGACTATAAAATTGGTACTTGATTGGAAGATGACCTGGAAAGGAAGGAGAAACTTGAGGGAGGGGGGCTACCACATTAGTCCAGGCAAATGGTGTGGAGGGCCCAAGCTAGGATGGTAGCCATGGGAGTGGAGAGAAATGGACAGATTTTGAGGTGTGTTGTAGAAGTATAATTGACAATACTTGGTAAATGTATTTATCAGGGGTATATAAATATATAAATATCAGGGGTAAGAAAGTGAAAAGAGTTGAGGATGACCCTGAGGTTATGAACCTGAGAGATTAGAAGGATGGTGGTGCCCTCAATAGAAATAGGTGAATAAAGAAAAGAGGTGAATTTGAGGAGAAAAATAATGAGTTTTGTTCTGGGCATGTTGAGTATGTGTGATGCTTATGGGACATCCTGCTGGATATGCCCAGCATACAGTGGATGATGTGGGACTGGAGTTCAAGACAGATGTTGGTCCATTATGTAAATATGGGAGTCATTTGCAAAGAGATGATAATTAAACCATTTGAGCTGATGAGATCACTGAGAGATCATAGAGATAAAAGAAAATAGGGGCTAGGTCAAAGCCCTGGGATACACCCACACATAGAGGGCAGGGTTTGATTATCCACCAAAGGGAACTGAGAAGGGGCATTCAGACAGGTAGGAGTATAACCAGGAGACAGCAATGTCATGAAAACAGCACAGGGAGGAGAGAAATTCAAGAAGAAGGGACAGTCAACAGTGTAAAATGCTTCAGAGGGCTTAAGAGGGATAAAGCCTGGAAAAAAGACTCACTAGATTTAGCAATCAAGAGAGCTACTTGGTGACCTTGAAAAGAACAGTTTCAGTCAAGTGCTGTGGCCTAACTGGGAAGTTAGATTGCAAAGGGGTTGAGAAGTGAGTGGGAGGTGAAGAAGAGGAAGAATATAAAAGACTTTTTCTAGGAGCTTAACAGAAAGTAAAAGATGCAGACTTTTGAGTCTTTAACTATGTATCCTTTAAGGTAAACAACTGCAGTGGTTGATTGAATCCCCATTTAAGGGCTGTTTCAGACCTAAGCAAAACCTCCTTGAACTCCTATAAAAGAGAGAAAGTAGAAAAAACCAGAACTAAGAAACAGAGATGGGAGAACCCACCTATCTCACAGTTCCTTCCCAGTTTTCTTTGCTGAGATCATCAAGGAAAAGCAAAGCAGCATCTTTGCTGGGTATATGTCCTACCTTCTAACCATTAGTATACCCTCAAGGCTCTGACCTGGGTCTTCTTTTCTTTTTCTCAGTATATCTTCTCACTTAATAATGTCTTTAGTTTCCATGGGTTATCATCTCCATGTAGATGACATATACATATGTGTGTATATGTGTGTATATACATATATACAAATATGCGTGTATATATGTATCTGTGCATGTACATATATATACATATATGTGTATGTGTGTGTGTGTGTGTGTGTGTGTGTGTGTGTGTATAGCCCTGATCTTTCACCTGACCTCCAATCCAACATCTCCCATTATCTAGTGGACATCTCCACCTGGATGTCCACTCTGAGCATCTCAAACCCAATGTGGCCAAAACAGAGCTCATTCCCCTCCCTCATCCCCCAAATCATTTCACTTCCTAATTTCATTGGTCAAAGATACTACAATACTTCCAGTCACTGGGTTATATAACCTTGGAATTATCCTTAACTCATCACTCTTCTTCACCCCATATATCCAGTAGCTTGCCAAGCCTTAGTGATTTTTTTTAACCTCTATATCTCTACAAGAAAGATAATTCTTATATCCCTCCCAATTTCTCCACTCACACCGCTACAGTCCCATTTCAGGCCCTTATCACTTCTGGCCATGTTGGCTTACCTTCCTCAAGTCTCTCCATTCTTCAATCTATCCTTCATATAGCTGCAAAAATGATCCTCCTGAAGCTCAGATCTGACCATATCACTGCCCTGTTCAATAAAATCCAGGAGTTCCCTCTTGCCTCTGGGATCAAATTGGAGCTCCTCTGGTTGTCATTTAAAATGCTTTATACCTTGGTTACAACGCACATTTCCAGACTTTTTGAATATTACATTCTTTCATGCCTTCCATAATCCAGCAAAACTGCCTTTCTTGCTTTTTCTAATATGAGACATTCCATCTTCCATCGCTGTGAGTTTTCACAGACTCTACTGGTGCCTGGAATACACTCACTCCTCACCTCTATGGCTGAATACTTCTTCCTTAAAAGCTCAGCTCAAGTATCACTTTCTATATAAGTCCTTTCCTTATTCTCCTAATTTCTAATACCTCTCCCCTGAAATTACCTTGTGTTTTCTATTTTGTCCATATATTTATTTTTTAAATGTTCACCACGATAGAATTTAAATTCCCTGAGAGAATAAGATTGTTTCAATTGTGTTTTTGGATCCCTAGTGACTAGCACCACGCGCAGGCAAGTTAGTTGCTTAATTAATGCTTAATTGCTTGGTTGCTTGATGGAGTTGGAGGGTGTGGAGCCTGTTCTTCTGCATAGCTCTCTCTACACATATGGTGCCCACCCCCCAAGATGCTAGCCCAGGAGGGGCAGTAGCAGAGCCTCTTGTCTCAAAAGATGACAGCATCAGGTAATAGGTTCCAGGACTCAAGTTCCTATAAACTGTGTAGAGACATTGGAAAAATATGACAGAATCCATATGCTGGATGCATTTGGCCAAGGGACGGTGATATAACTTTGCTTTTCCTCTCCCAAGCCTGTAATTGGAAGGCAAAGATTCCTAAGGTGAGGAACAAGTAAAAATGAAGGATAATCAAGGAGACAATGTGGTGTCTGAAAAGAAGTCCAAATGTTGGCGGGAACCCCAAATGTGCAAACAGAAGATGAAGTCTTTTTCTTATCAGAAGGAAAATGTTAGCTGGGAGGAGGGCAGCTTTAGACCAACCACACCTTCTATAAATGAGGGAGAGGGAAGCTTGGGGATAACTAGAAGTTGTGCCAGGGCCCCAGCCCCAATCAACAACATGGGATTGAGGCTGGGAGCAAACTAAATACAAAGGTTTCTCAGTTTAGAAAATGTGAAGGCAGTTTGGGGTCATGGAGAAAAATGCTTAATGCAGCCCTGCCTGAAACGGGCTTCCCCAGATTCCACCGTCTCTGCCTCTGGGTGTTCTTCTCCCTTTTTGAGCCCCTGTCATAGACTACTCTAGATCTTGAGCTGAAAGGGACCTTAGAAACCATTAAAGTCTAAACCCCTCACTTTATAGGGAGGAAACTGAGGCCCAGGGAGGCTAATACCAGATAATACCAGAAATGACAAGCCCTCCAACTCTAGAGTGGGTATAACATTATGCCTCCTAAGTGCCATTTTTTCCATATTGCTGGAGTCTCCCACCCTCTTTGATTCTCTCAGGCCACATTTTGCCCTTTCTTATGCCCTTAAACATTTTCTAACTTGCATAATAGCTGTTCTTCGGTCATTTATCAATTATGTCTAGTTCTTTGTGACCCAGTTTGGGATTTCCTTGGCAAAGTTCATTTAACAGATGAGGTAACTGAGGCAAATAGGATTGAGGGTCACACAACTAATAATTGTCTGAAGTCAGATCTGAACTCAGGAAGATGAGTCTTCCTGACTCCAGGGCCAGCACTCTTTCTACTGTGTGCCTAACTGCCCAAAGGTAAGTGAGGTCCCATTGATAAACCTCATAGACAGTTTAAGCCTGGATTTGTTCTCATTTGTATTATAGGATTAAATCAAAGGTTATTTATTTCTCCTCTCCTGTCTGTTTCTGGGACCAGAACCAATAACTTCCAAACAATGATAGAAACTAAGGGGAAATCTAAGCAAAGATTTCATATCTGATCATCTTCATCTCTAGTAACTTTGGAGGAGAAAGTGTTTGGAAACTCCCTTTTGTATTTTAATAATGAGTTAAGTCAGATGCCAAACTATGAGTATATTAGTGGAAGGTCCAGATCTAGAAGACATATATAGTAAACAGACAATATGAAGACTGAATTTAGGAAACCAATCCCACATTCAAGTCAGATTCAGAAATCATGACCAAAGGATATGAACAGGCAGTTTTCAGAGGAAGAAATTAAAACTATCTATAAGCATATGAAAAAAAATGCTCTAAATCACTATTGATTAGAGAAATGCAAATCAAAACAACTCTGAGGTACCACATTTCACTGGTCAGATTGGTTAGGATGACAAAACAGGAAAATGATAAATGCTGGAAAGGATGTGGAAAAATTGGAACACCAATACATTGTTGGTGGAGTTGTGAACTGATTCAACCATTCTGGAGAGCAATCTGGAACTATGCCCAAAGGGCTATAAATAAATGCATACCCTTTTACCCAGCAATACCACTTCTGGGGCTGTATCCCAAAGAGATCGTAAAAGTGAGAAAAGGACCCATATGTACAAAAATATTTATAACAGCTCTTTTTGTGGTAGCAAAGAAGTGGAAATCAAGGGGATACCCATCAATTGGGGAATGGCTAAACAAGTTGTGATATATGAATGTAATGGAATACTAATTGTGCTATAAGAAACAAGGAGCAGACAGACTTCATAATAACCTGAAGAGACATATATAAACTGATGCTGAGTGAGGAGAGCACAACCAGGAGAATTTTGTACACAATTACAGACATATTGTATGTGTGATGACTAACTTTGATAGACTGGGCTGTTCTCAGCAATGCCAGATTATAAGACAACTCCAAAAGACTCATAATGGAAAGGGATATCCACATCCAGAGAAAGAACTACAGAGTCTGAATGCAGATTGAAGCAAACTACTTGCTCTCTCTCTTTTTTTTGTTTTGTTTCTTCTTTCTCATTGTTCATTCCATTGGTCATAATCCTTCTTTACAACTTGAAAAAAAAATCTTGACCTTAGTTTTATCAGAACTTCCTCTTAGAATGCTGGTTATGGATTAACTGGTGACAGAATGTATTTGAGTAATGAAGTACTCTCAACAAAGTTTCGTGTCTTCTCATTGGCCGTGAAATAGGTGGGAAATTATCTAACCAAGGGTGTGTGTGGACATTTTCTAAGATGTTTTTGGAAGTGGACTTCTCAAGAGTATCTACTCATGGGGCAACATAAGGTCCTGGAGATGAAGAGTGGTGATGGTGGGGAAGGGGGGGAATAATCTAGAGAAATAGTTGATTGAGTGATTTCATTGCTATAGAGAGCTCCCGTTGAAGCCTCCCTCTACCAGTGAAAATCACCAAACTTCTTTATAACTTATGATCTTGGAGAGATGACAGACAAGTGACTTGTCATGATCACATAGGTAATATGTGTCAGATGCGGGAATGTAACTCTTGTCTGATTACACGGTGTGCCCACTATCCAAAACACCACTGATTCTGACTCTTGAAAAGTTAACAGTTACTCATTGTGCATATATCCATGTGCCTTATATTATGCTATGGGATACAAATAAATATAAGACACACACACAGAATGATGTAGGTAAACCACTTTGCAATATTTAAAGCCCATATGAATGTCAGTTATTGTTACAATTAAATAAACAAGCATTTATTATGCACTTGTCATGTATCAGATAATATGTTATTATTGTTACCAACCCACCAGTGGCTTACAATCTAGTTTCAAAAAAAGGAAAAGGGATTTGTAGTGATTTGAAGGGATGGCAAAACAAAAAAAAAATAGGAGAAAAAAACCTAGGACTGCTTGGTTAAGAAATCCTGGAAGCAGCATATGCTGGGAGAAAACATTAGAACCAAACAGAGTAATGATTGGTATGATGCCAAAAGAGATTCTTGATCAACAAATAGTTGTTAAAACAAAGAGCTTTGAGGGCATTTGAGGACCCACGTTTGCTTTGTACTTTGAAAAGGATGTTGTTCAAATTCTAGCCCTGCCTCCTGTTGGATAAGCATATAAACTTGGAAAGAAGAAAACACAGGACCCTACGTGGATATGCATTTATTGATGCTGTAGACATCCAAAATGAATCATAACCCACCCCTTCCCCTGGGAAGATTTGGGCTTTTTCCCCCTCTCTCAAAGTTGTAATTGCCCAGTTGGACAAATTATACAATTTCAGCCGATGCAAGCATCTCAGTGAAACTCATTTGCTGACTTAATGAGATCCAGAACCAATTTGTGATCTTACAATCAGCCAAGCTCATCCCTGAAAACCCTGAAGGTCTAGAGGAGAGAGGTCAATTCAGGAGAGCAAATTAGTGATACATTAATATGAAAATACATTCAAATACATCCTTGGAAGTAGGGGAGGGAGCAAGAGAGACATTGTACAGACTCTCAGATCCTTAATGCCATTGGCACAAAAGGGAGGCTTTCTTACTTTTATAGAGAGTACAGAATTCGACACCTGCCTTGCAGATTACACTGAATATGCCGGCCCCCCCCCTTCCTTTTTTTCCCCTGGATTTCACAGCTTCCTCAACTTTTCCTAAAAAAAGAAAGTGTGCATTTGACAACTGCTGTAATAAAGTTATTGGCAGCCTGTGAAGCGAGAACATAACCTCACCTTAATTTATTGTACCAGGCAGGCTCATTACACGTGGTGATGATAACGACAACAATGCAACTTACTATCTAATAATCACATATATTGCTCTAGTAACAGTACTGCTGGGAGAGCCAGGTATGCTCAGCTGATTCTGTATATGGTGCTGAGAACTGCTGGATGCAGTCTTGGCCTTGTGCCATTGGACAGTGCAGGGCTATGGGACTTCACAATGCTGGGATGTGCTATAAAACCGTGAGGGATACACTGTTTGGAGAGAAGGTGCTGGAGCTGATTGACAGGTCTCTCTGAACTCTTGTTCCATAATACTGTTGGACTATGTTGGTGGAATGAATACTTTGGATTATGGACTTTATGGTATGAAGGGCCCTTAGAGATAATTTTAGTGCAATACTCACATTTTGCAAATGAGGAAACAGATTATGTGACTTGCCCAATGTCACTTTGGTGGGAAGTATTGCTTGTGATGAGAACTCAAACCCAGGTTCTCTGACTACAAATTTAGTGCTCTTTCCATCATACCATAATGCTATGTATGACACTTCCTGGACTGTTATCCAATCATCCTTCCTTACCTCCTTCAAATAAAAAAAAGTTCCTGGATCGAATTCTCTAGGATTGTTCATTTAGAATCCTAGAGATAGAGAAAATTAGGGGGCATGTCATCCATTCATATTATCATAGGATTATGGGTGTGAAGCTGAAGGGGACCTCAGAAATTTTCTAGTCCAAATCCCTTTTTTTTTTTACAGATGAGAAAACATGCCCAGAGATGGGCAGTGATCTGCTCACAGTCTTTAGGTGGAAGAGTCCCTTTGATGAGCTGGGGCTGATAAAGGTTGAGCAGTTCAAACAGCACACTCAAGGGAAAGACCCCACAATTCAGGGATAGAGGAGGTTACCTGCAGCATTTAGTGATTATTCAGGTTATAAAACTGCAGTGTGAGAATGAAGCTGCAAAAGAACAGAATCTCTGAACTGGAAAGAATCCTGAAGGCCTGACCAAGACTCCCTCCTAAATTAGAGGACACACTAAGGAGTCCTCTCTAGGAAAGAGACACCTTTCCCCAGTTGGTGTACTGGACAGAAGGACCACTGCAGCTGACACTCCTGTGACTGGAGTTGTGCCAAGGTGGAGACCTGGTTTCGAATCTTGGCTCTGACACTCCTGGTCTCTGTCATTTCATTTGTAGTTGGGGGGATAATACTTGAAATTCTCATAGAATGGTTATGAAGAGAGTGCTATGTACATTAAGTCCTTATTTATTATTCCTTCAGGATGCCAGCCAGGCTTCCAGGCTACTACTTTGGCTGTCTTTCAAGGTGGCCAATACTTGGCTGATTACAGGGGTGATGCTCCGAGGAACTAGGAGCATTCAACTGACCATAGCCGATGGCTGTGACATTCACGCAGAGGTCAGCATCCATCCTGGGTGCCTTCCTGACACTCTGCTTGGCCTGGAAGCTACTCATTAAGGCCAGCAGGGATTCTCATTTTTAGGATAATGGGAACTTAATGGGGATTATTTTGCTTTCCCTCTACCAGCCAATGCTTTCATGGCAAAAGCTTTGCAGCCCCAGGCTCTGCTGCCAGAACAAATTGCATTCTGAGCAAAAGAAAGCTGTGACCCAGGAGACTGCCCCGCAAGACTGCGGCTCAGCTCAGCTCAGGTCACCAGCTTCCATAACTCCCCATCCCAACATCCTTGACTGGTAGGAAGATTTCAGGTTGACTTCTGGGCTCCTCAGTGACTGTATATTGCCCTGCCCTCTGAATGCCCCCCAAGTACCAGAGTGAGATGACGTTCGTGAAGCAGGATGCACAAATCTTCAGGATCTGGGGGAGGGGGATGCATTTCTAGGCATGTAGGTCACAGTTGCTCCCTCTCCTCTCACCTGTCCCACTGACTTTTTTTAAATTAATTGATTAGTGGAATAAAACAAGCATTTCCATAGCATAGTATAATTAAAAAGATGACTGCACATGAAACTGCAAATGTATTATGTACAACTTGCTATTTTTAAAATATATATAATAAAATTATTGTGTAAATTTCTTTCTTTTTTTTCTTCCCTCCCCTCCTCCCCATTCACTTCTGCAAAGTGCAGGGAGGGCATGTAGCCCTATAGTCCCATAGATATCTGCTGGATTGTTTTGTAATAACAACAAAAGCAAAACAGAGTTTATATAATGATTGGCAATTTACAAAGCATTTTCATCCCAACTACCCTTTGAGGCGGCTTTATCGTTGTATCGATTTTCATGAATTAGAACCTTGGAGTAGGACATCAGTGGCCTTCTAGTTCAAGTAATTACCCGCCAAACATATCTGAAAGATTCTGTTGAAGACCTCCAATGAGTCTGAGAGAACATACTACCTTTTGAGAGAGCCCATGTTTCTTTGGGATAGCTCTAATGAAAGTTTTATCCTAACCTCAAGCCTAAATTTTCCACATTCAAACTCATTCCCATAATGGTTTCCAGTTTTGTCCTCTGGGGCCAAACAGAACAAGTATTTTCTCTTCAATCAATCAGTCAATTAACTAATAAGCATACTCGATGCTGTACCAGGTACTAGGTAGATTAGGACAAAACTGAAATAATTTCTGCCTTCAGGGAGTCTACATTCTGCCAGAAGAGATCACACCTCATCTCTCCATCCTTGAGAGGCATCCTCTCCATCCTGTGAGATCAGCTCAGCTCTGGAGCTCACAATAGGCTCTGCCCCTCGGGCCCTTCTCTCCCTCTGATGACATTTAAGAACTGACATTTCAGAAGGAAGAAGCCCACGTCAGCTATCTTTTCATTTCCCACCTGGCTGCTCTCCTCTGGACCTCCATCATGTTCTATATTCCACTCCCTGAAATACTTGAAGACACCTGTCATGTCTCTCCCAAGTCTCCTCTTCCTCAGGTTCAACATTATCATTTTCTTCAACCCAGTCCTCACAGAGTACAGATTGAAGGCTCTTCCCCATTCTTATGGCCCTCCTCTGGGTGGTTCCTGGCTTACCAGTCTGATGAAGGAGAACACAAAGGCTGAGAAACAGTTAAAGGACTTGCCCATACCTACTAAGGGGTAGGGCTAAAATCTGAGCTCAGGTTTTCTGGCATCCATTCATTTTTCATTCTGTCGTGGCATCTCTAAAGAGCAATGGTTCTCCAAGTGTAGAGGGCTTCAAATCTCTCACTTTTGTTTGGTGTTTTCAGGTTTATGAAGTACTTTTCTCATAAATCTACAGAATAGGTCATGTAAATAGTATTGTACTCCTTTTACAGATGAGGAAACAAAGGTTCAGAAAGGTCAAATGACTTATCTACAGCCATACTAGTAGTGTTGGAACAAAGATTTGAATGGAAGCTTCAACTCCAAGTCCATGCACTTTCCACTATATTACCCTGACTCTATATGTAAATACTTAAAATATGCATCTATTCTTCTGTTTCTGACATTCATAATTATGCATGATCTCTCTCATAGATGTCTCAGTAAAAGAAGTACTATTATCTTCATTGGCTAACATTCTTCCCTTTAAATGTTACATATATATGTATGTGTGTATATGTACACACATGTACACATACATATATAGTACACTTATATAGCATATGTGGCTTATATCTCATTAATATATAGCTCACATATCACAGATATAGCTTATAGCACGTATGTAACATATTTATATATATTTATTTTCAAGGGAAGCAAATGGAATATAGGTGGTCCTTAGAGCTATTTCTCAGTAGACAAAAGAAATGTGTGAACTGCTGTTCTAAACCAGAGGTGTCAAACTCATAGGAACTAGCCACTAAACCAATATCACACCTATTTCTCAGGGTGGTTGAGAGTCTTAAATGAGATAATAATTTTAAATTATTTAAAATATGTGCCTGGAACATAGTATGCATTATATAGATATTAGTTGTTATTATATAAGCATCTCTGAGGCC
This sequence comes from Pseudochirops cupreus, assembly GCA_028627135.1. Taxonomy (NCBI): domain Eukaryota; kingdom Metazoa; phylum Chordata; class Mammalia; order Diprotodontia; family Pseudocheiridae; genus Pseudochirops; species Pseudochirops cupreus. The sequence goes on along the minus strand of CM053584.1, from coordinate 347,171,361 downwards.
TGCTATTGAACAAGAAACTCACATATCATTACTATCTGTTTTATTATAACTTTATTTCTTTTGTTAAATATTTCCCAATTATATTTTAATCTGGGTCTCAGGCCCCACTCTGGAGTGATGTGAGCTATGATTTGATAGCTCTACCCTAGAGTAATCTAATCCTGTGCAAAATGGTCAGATGGGTTGATTAACTTTTGGCCTGTTCTTTTCTTATTACATGTTTGGATTGCTCCAGAAAATTCTGGACCTCAGAAATCCACTCCGTCCTTTTTCCTGCTGATCCAATGGCTAGGAGTCCTTATAGATCTATATCTATATCCTGTATCTAACCCAATTCCACAACCCATTGAACCTTGGGAAGAATCTCTTTTGACTGTTGTAGTGTTTGTCATGCATAGCACTATGGACATTATTTTTTTTTTTTGCCTTTTGGAGGGGGGAAGGCAGGGCAATTGGGGTTAAGTGACTTGCCTAAGGTCACACAGCTAGTAAGTGTTAAATGTCTGAGGCCAAATTTGAACTCAGGTCCTCCTGACTCCGGGGCTGGAGCTCTATTCACTGTGCCACCTAGCTGCCCTGCACCATGGACATTCTGTAGCTGACTCTCTCAGTATTATAAAGGACAGCATAGAACAAAGGCTAATAGGTCACTGAAAATATAGATGAACCAGATATACATATATATACATACATACATATGTATACATATACACATATATACATACACACGCATATAGATAGGTGGATGGATTTCGAGAAAGAGAGAGGTAGATAGAGAGAGATAGCTGGATAGATAGAGATAGGTGGAGAGAGAGAGGTAGATAGATATGTATGTATATATGTATATGTATACGTGTGCGTGGCGCATAGTAGGCAGTTGATAAATATGTATTAATATTAAGTATTAATAATTAATTAAGTATTAATCTATACAAGAAAGTTCACAACATTTGCTGTGGCTCAAGCATGTTTTAGGTATGAATATTTAAGAGGAAGGAGTAGTCATCTAGTCATTTTTTGGGGGGGAGCTCATTTGAACTCTGTGGGATGACACAGGGGGCAGAACTGAGAATAGGGAACTAAAAGGGAAGCACTAAGAGTGGAAGTAAGAAAAAACTGTAACAATGACTCTCCCCAAGACGTCACGGACCAGAGCACATTTATATCAAAATATTTTTATAATGGGGATCATAAAATATAAGAGCCAGAAAGGACTCAGATATCATGTTATCCCAAATCCTCATTTTACAGACGATTTGATTGATTGATTAGGCACGAAGCTGAGAAAAGAATCCATGCATTTGGCTTTCCTAGTTGAGGTAACTAGGATGCACTATCTTGTATAGAGCACTGGAATTGGGAAGACATGAGTTAAAATCTAGTCTCAGACACTTAATAGCTGTGTGACCCTGGACAAGTCACTTAATCTCTGCCTTAGTTGCCTCAACTGCAAAATGGGAATTATAAAAGCATACCGAGCTAATATTTGTAAAGCACTTAGCACAATGCCTGACAAATAGTAGGTGTTTTAAAAAAATGTTTATTCCCTTCCCTTCCTCCCTCACTGCAATCTAGCGTTCCTTCTATTATACTACAACGCTGCCAATGATGAGAATAATCAAGGAGTCAGGAACTGTTCGGCAGATATCTTGGCTGACATGCATGAGTTTTAAGAAAATATATTAGAGAAAATCATCAGGACCAAATGTATTTTAGGAGAGGATAAAGATGATGATGATGGCGGTGGTGGTGATGAAGATGATGATGATGATACCCAACATTGATTTAGCCCTTTAAGGTTTGCAAAAATGCTTTACACATGTGATTTCATTTGATGGGAGCCGATAAAAAGGTGCCTTCACTCTGTAAGATTCAGTATCTATTACACGAACATGATACAAAATAAAATTAGCAGAAGCGGGAGAACTTTTTATAGAACATCATCAACATTGTAAAAATGAATAATTTTGGAAGATTCAGTACTGAACACTGATCAGTTCTGGTTGCAGAGTACTAATGATGGAGCATTCTATTCCCCTCCTGAGAGAAGGAATGGATCAGCTTGCAGAATGAGACACATGTTTTGGACAGGGCCAATAGAGCAGTATTTATTGTGTGATTACGTATATTTGCTACAAGGGTTTTCTTTTTCTTTCTTTTTTTTCCAGTAGGAAGAAGTGGAGAGGGAGGGGAAAAAATGTTGGATAATTTTAAAAAATTTATTTAAAAAAAAAGATGAATGTCCAACAATTTCCAGTGAACACATATGACTGGTGAAATCCTGGTGTTCACAGAGGCTTAGCTTGTCAGTCTCATTGATGCTATCATATGGAACATGAGACCTAGGTTCCCGCTATGCTTCTTCTTCCCTACTTTTCTGGTAAAAAGGCACCGGGGACTGAAGGCAGCAGCCACCCCAGCCACAAGGCCTCAGCTCCTCCCACCCACTTCCTGTTCACAGTGTACTTCTTGCCAAACAGAAGTTATCACTTCACATTTCTTATATCAGATGCACTTATGGCCTATATTTCACTTCGGATTCTTACACCATGAGCCTGGAGGAAATAACCTCTTGGGTGGTCTCTCTGTTTCAAATCTCTCTCCCCACCCCAGTCCATCATCCACTTAGTTGGCAAAGTGATCTTCTGAAAGTACAGATCCCACTTTGTCATGCCCCTAACTTCATAAACCCCAGTGGCTTCCTATCAGCTCCAGGACGGAATAGGAAATCCTTTGTTTGACATTCAAAACCCTTCCTACCTTTGCAATCTTCTTCCACCTTATACCCTGCCCCACACCCACCACGTACTCTGTCATCCAGTAATGTGGCTTCCTTTTCATTCCTCAAGCAGTATCCTCCATCTCCTGAATGTGGGCATTTCCTTGGCCTGTCCCCCATGCTCTCCCTCCTCATCTCTGTCTCCTGGCTTCCTTCAGCTTCCCCCTTCTACAGGAAGCCTTCATTCTAATGCCTTTGCTTGGCTGATCATCTCCAGATTATCCTGTGTATATTTTGCTTGTACATAGTCACTTGTATGTTGCCTCCCCCATTGGACATAGAGAGTAGGGACTGTCTTTTTTCTTTTTTTCATTCCTAGCACTTAGCATAGTATCTGGCTCATAGTAGGTACTTAATAAATCTTTATTGATTGACTGACTCTGTTTTTCTAGAAGTGGAGGACCACCCAGTAGGAATGGAGCCCTGGTTGCTTCTGAAAGAAAAGTCCATAGTATCTCAGGTCTTAAGTGAGAAATGGTCTCTCCTACTATACATCAATTCAGACAGTGTACTAGACCTGAAATCAGAAAGGTCTGAATTCAAATCCAGCCTCAGATACTTACGAGCTGTATGACCCTGGGTAAGTCACTTAACCCTGTTTGCCTCAGTTTCCTCATCTGTAAAATGGGGATAACAATAGCACCTACCTTGAAGGGTTGTTGTGAGGAGCAAATGAGATATTTGAAAAGCGCTTTGTAAAGTTTAAAGCCCCATACCAGCTCTCATTATCCAGACATAGATTTGGACATAGGGTCAGAGATTCTGAGCTGGAAGGCACATTAGAGATTGTGGATTCAACCTCACATTTTCATAGATAGGGAAATTGAGGCCCACAGAAGAAGAAGTAGTAAATAAGTAGCAGAAGGAGAATTTGAGTATCTAAATTCAGCATTTTCTCCCCCATTCCTCATTTCCTAACTGGACATAGCCTGGAGGACAGTTTAAACTTGTCCACTGTTGGACTTCACTGGAGACAACAACCCAGGTCATTCATTTTCAGGCAGGGATTTACCTACATAACAATCTTCAAAGTGGGAGCTGGAGAGGAAGGAAATGTTTTACTAGGGAAAATAGACTAACAATCAGTTCCAAAGGCTTTTTTTGCTTTGAAAGAAATTAAAGTACGACTTCCAATCTTAACTTGAGGCTATATTGAGTCCTGACTTCACCTCAACCAGTCTACCCAGCCTCCTAATGATGGTCTTCACCTTGCCTTGTCCTGGCTCTAGTCATTATCCTAGAACATCGTGTAAATATTCATTAATTTTCACGGAGTCCTGAGGGTGGTCAAGTGCTTGGTTGGGCCTGATGATGACAGGGAATTACTGGACTGCCATAATCCCTTGCTGTCATTATCTTCCTTAGAAGCAGGGAAACTGAGGCATAGAATAAGACAAGGTGAAGGGGTTGGGTTTATGGTTCTATGCTGAGTCAGTGGGGAAACCAGTAACCTGGGCCTAAGCATTTTTCTATGATCTCCAGGAAGTGGGATATGACTGATTCAGCCAGGGTACTTTCCGCTGCCCACACTCTTGCATGTCAGCAGATAAGGCTCTGGCAAAAGGGCCCTTGAATTGTCAACCTTTGACACAGGCTCATTTTTCTCTCAAGAGAGAGGTGAGGGGGTGGGGACCTGGAGGTTGGATTGGGAAGAGAGACATCAGTGATCTGGGCACTGGCAATGAATCCTTATATGATGTTGACAAGGTATCTATGACTAAGAACATACAAGGACAGGATCAAGTTAATAATACAGCCTGTGATGATTGGATTCAGGAGGCGGTTGTGCCTTTATAACTATAATAAGAACTGGGCAGGATTTACTTTGCCCCTGGCCTTGATAACCATCAGCAACGCAGTGGCCCAGCCTAACCACAATTATTTAGCTCAATCTGTCCTCTCAGGTGTTGAACACAGCTGCTAGTTGTTGGAAAGAGGCCATGGGGTAGGGGGATGGGGGGAGGGAGATTTCACAGGCCTTTGGTTTGCTTTGTTTTTATTACCAGTAGTGATGAAAAAAATCTCTTTGAAAGAGGGTTATAGATCATAAAACACTCCCTCATTTTACAGTTAAAGAAACTGAGGTCCAGGGAGGGTAAGCATAGTATCAGACATAGGATACACATATAGTATCTGAGATACTCTGACTCCAAAGTCAGTTATCCATCCTCCTCTACCAAACTATCTATTGCCTGGGATAAATCCTGGCCAGTTTAAATATTTTCCTATCAACTGGGATTTGATCATAATTTTTAAAGAGTGAATTGGAATAAGACAGGATAATAAATCACATTTAAAATGTGGCATTAGGAAGGATAATAACTAACATTTACATAATGTTTTAAAATTTAGAGAATCTTTCCTTCACGACAAGTCTGTGAAGTAGGTGTTATATTATTTTCTGTTGTTTTTTTTTAATGGGGAAACTGCGGTTTACAAATACAAAGTGACTTGTTCAAGGTCTTCAAGGTTATCAAGCAGCTGATAAGTAGCAGAGCTAGGAATTGAAACAAGATCTCCTAGGATCACCTCCCTCCCAGCGTTATTGTGAGGGTCAAATGAGGTAATACTTGTAAAGCATTCAGCACAGTGCCTGGCACATAGTAGGAACCCTATAAACCCTTCCTTCCTTCCTTCTTTCCTTCCTTCCTTCTTTCCTTCCTTCCTTCCTTCCTTCCTTCCTTCCTTCCTTCCTTCCTTCCTTCCTTCCTTCCTTCCTTTAGATCTAATTCCCTTTCCATTAGATTGTAAGTTCCTTGACAGCAGGACTGTCTTTTGCCTCTTTTTGTGTCCCCAGTGCTTAGCACAATGCTTGGCACGTAGTAGGTGCTTAATAAATGTTTATTGATTGATCAGTTCGAATGGAACCATGCTGCCCCTCCTCCTACTCCACACCTTCCTTAAAGCAAGACGAATCCCCCTGATGCCAAGGCAGTACACAGTTTTATTTTTACCTTTAAAAAATTGTGAAGTAAAAAATCATCACCAAACAGAAATATTTCCATGTACAAAGAAGGGGAGAAAATGGGAGTTGTATATGAAACAATGAATCTATCACATACACATTGGTTTTTTTTAAAAATATCTTTTAAAAGTAATGAGATAATGTCAACATGGCTCTGCTTGTCCGTCCATTTCGAATTTCCTTCTGTTCTTTTATATGTATTTTTAAATGTTTTGTTGATTGTATTTCTTCCTTTCTTTTTGCATCCCTTTTACTACCTCCTACACTCTCCCCCTCCCTATCAAATGAAAGACCTTCCTTGTAACAAAAGCATAGGCAAGTGAAACCATGTTATGTTGTGAAGGTTGTATCTGAGCTAGGATTCAAACCCAAAGCTGGCTTGATGCCCAGCCCAGAGCTCTTTCTAGTATGTCATATTGTCTTCTATGTGTTGATCATGCTCCTTCAAAAAAAACCAAAAAAACTTATCAAGCACTTTACCCATACAGTTTTATTCACAAAGCGTTTTATTTACCTTAAATATAAGTAGTATGTTTTTAGTATTACTAATAAAAATTTTTAAATTCTTAGCAGAGAATCAATAAACATTTATTTAGTACTTTCTATATGCGAGGCATTGTGCTAAGGACTGAGGATATAAAAAGAGGCCAAAGATAACCCTGTCTTGCCCTCAAGGAGTTCACAACATAAGTGGGAGACAAGCAAACACACACACATACATACATACATACACACATGTACATGCATACATACATGTATACACAAATACACATCTCCCCCCCCCCCAAATGCTATATATAGGATAAATAGGAAATAATTAACAGAGGGAAGGCACCACAAGTAAGAGGGGTTGGAAAAGGCTTCCTGTAGATTAAGATGAGATTTTAGTTGGGATTTGAATAAAGCCAGAGGATCCAGTAAGGGGAGATGAGAAGGAAGAACATTCCAGGATGGAGGACAGCCAGAGGAAATGCCAGAACCAGGAGATGAAGTGTCTTGTGTTAGGAAGACCGGTATCACTGGAATAAGTAGTACATGGCAGAGAATAAGGTGTAAGAAGACTGGAACGGTAGGAGGGGTCTGGGCTATGAAAGACTTTGAGTAAAATGCAGAGGATTTTGTATTTGTTTCTGGAAGCAAAAGAAATACGTTGGAGTATATTGAATGTTTGGGTAGGGGTCAGGGCAGTAAAATTATCAAAGCTGCACTTTAGGAACATCACTATGTGAAAGACACTTGGAGATGTGAGATTGAGAGTCAATGGAGAGATTTAAACAGGTTAGGTAGATTTGAGAATCATCAGCATAAAGATGGTAATTAAATCCATGGGAGTTGATGAGATCACCAAGTGAAGTAGAGTGTCCAGGAGAGAACCCTAAGGGATACCTACAGTTAGAGGGTGTGATCTGGAGGAGGATCCAGCAAAGGGTACTGAGAAGAAGCAGTTAGATAGGTAGGATGAAAACCAGGAGAGAGAGGTGTCTCAAAAACCTAGAGAGAAAAGAATGTTAAGGAGAAGAGAGTGATCAATAGTATCAAAGATTGCAGGGAGATCAAGAAGAATGAGGATTGAGAAAAGGCCATTGGATTTGGCGATTAAGAGTTCATTTGTAGCTTTGGAAAGAGCAGTTTCAGAGGAATGATGAGGTTGGAAGCCAGATTGTAAAGAATTAAGGGGTTACATAAGCCCTAACTAACATGGGCATTGCTGTATACATAATAGAACAGAAGAAGATTCTACAAGGTGTACCCAAATCCTCAATGCACTTTAAAGCTTATATAGTACCAAAACTTTTGTAATATCCTGTATATGAAACTGTGACCCTCTATTTCCCCTTCTCAAAGCATTGTCAAGTAATGGGATTCATCCTCCTCTTCCCTAGACTACTGCAATAGCTTTTAAAATTCATTTCCTATGCTCCTGTGTCTCCTCTGTCCAAACTAGCTCCTTCACATTCCTGCCAGACTAATGTTTTTTTATGCATAGACTTAATTATTTCAATTATTTCAATCCTTTCCTCAAAATCCTTCCATGACTCCCTATTGTCCATGGAACAAAGTACAAACACCTTAGACTGGCATCGAAGCCCTCCACAATCTAGTATCAGCTGTCCTAGATATTAGAGCAGAAGTTGGCAACCTTTTTCTGTCAAGGGCAAGATAAAAGTATTTTAAGCTTTCCAGGCTAAGAAACAAAATCAAGGATATTGTGTAAGTAATTAACAAGAGAAAAAATAAATTTCTACAATTTTTATTGACAAAATTCAAAACAATAAAAACTTGGTATAATTTTTATGATACTAATCTACTAATGAAAAAAATAGAATTCTTTCTAGGGGGGGATAACAATTGTGTTTAATTGGGGTACAAAGCTAGTGTTCTCTATCATAAAACTTGATTGCAAATGTTCATCTGGTGATTTTGAAATATAGAAATTTCTTTTGTACTTGCACTGAGGTTTGAAAAATGCTATTGGAACTGTAGTTTGAGCTTGGAAAACATATTTGCCGTGAATTTCTGTAGGGATGGAGTTCTTTTTTCTTATTTTAACATCAGGAGAAGAGTATAAGGCATATTGGATCAACTTGTTATTATTGTCAAATTTATTGTATGCTTCTTATTTTTAACAGCATGCAAAGGGGATGAAGCAACTTGACCTGACTTGTGATTGTCATCAAATTGACTTTATTGCATTATAAGTTTTGCATATTAGTGCTATTTTCCTTTTATTTTAGGTTGAATTCTTTTAAAAACATCAAGTCTGCAGCAAAAGATAATTTCCAAAATCATTCAGTGTTCAATAATAGTGGTTGGGAGTAGTTCTTCTTAATCAGAAAAACTTCAGTCTTGGCCCTGAGCACACAAAAAAAGTTATGAAACTCTCTCTGTCTCTGCCTCTCTGTTTCTCTCTCTGTCTCTGTTTCTCTGTCTTTCTCTCTCTCTCTCCTTCTCTCCTTCCTTTCTCTGCTCCCCTTTCTTTCTGTCTGTCTCTGACAAAATGGGTATGTGCTGGTAATAAAATAAATAAAATGTTGTGGTATGGCAACATATGTAGCAATTGAAACTGTAGAATTATACCTGCATTACTGTGATTTGTAATGGGTTGAGCAGCCTTGGGAAGTGGCCCCATATAGACTCTATGACAAGTATTCAACTCTGCTATTGTATTGGGAAAGTAGCCATACAGAATACAGAAGCGAAGGAACATGACTGTGTTCCAATAAAACTTTATTTTAAAATGTGAAAACCATTCTTGAGTCTTGGGCCATACAAAACCAGGCAACAGGTTGAACTTGCCACCCTCCCCCCTTCCCTCTAACACCCCACCCTATCCCCATGATAGTTTGCTGACCTTCCTCCTCAAGGCTATGTTGGTATCTGGTACAATAAATCATTCAGAGCTCAAGGGATCAAACAAATAATCCTTTTACTAAAATCATATTCCAATACCCTTGATAAAAGCAGTTTCCAAGGTAATTTTTTAAAAGTTCAGGATGATGAAAACAGATAAAAGCTTATAGCAAGGAAATTCTCTGGGGCTTCAGGATGCTTCCCCTACAGTCAGAGTTGGTATATTGGTAAATGTTTCACAACAGGCTTTCAAAAACAAAAAGTATATTGGACAACTTTTAAGTTTCTCTGTGTCATTAACATTTCTCAACCTAGACTTTCTTAAGTATAGACAATTTACAAAACAATAAATCAAACCCTCATTTGTAGTATTTGCTGATTTCTGAGGTGCAAATGCTCACACTGAACATTTAACAATTAGACACCCCTGTCTGTAGGGCTCTGCAAGTATGAGCTATTGTTATTGCTAGCATGCTCTCTTCACTTAGTTTTAGAGACCCCACACTCTCCTGGTTCCATCTCTATCTCTCTAAGGACACCTTATCTCTTTTACCAGCTAGATCCACTTCCTGTTTCCTTTAAAGCTGGAGTTCCATGTTCTGTTCTCTGCCCTCTTCTCTCTCTCCCTTGATATTCATTCAATCCTGTTGTTTCAACTAGTACCTCAACCAGATGATCCCCAAGTATAGGTATCCAGCCCTGACTTCTCTTCAGAACTGCAGACCTGTATTTCCAGTTACCTATAGGACCTTTCTCTTGGATAGCCCATCAATGACTCAAAACTCAGAATTTCTAAAATTAAGCTTCTCATTCTCCCTAAACTTCCTTTTCCAGCTGATTTCCCTGTTTTTTACGATCCACATCATTTTATGCAGTCTCCATATTATTTTCCCCTCTTCTTCATCCCAATTTCCATTAAGTGACCAAGTCCTGATGATTCAACCTTTTATAATGGTTCTCGTATCTGTGCCCTCTTCCCCATTCCTGCTGATACCACGCTAACACAGGCACGCATTCCCATCTGCCCAGACTACAGAAATAATCTTCCAAAAGGTCATCTCGCCTTGCTTTTCTCTCCCTCTCTAACTCATCCTCCATATCAATGTCAGACTAATCTTTATCTAAAGATCAGGTTGTACCATACGCCTGCTCCAGAAATCTATGGTGGTTTCCCAAGGGGAGTTAAAGAAAAAGAAGGAACTAAGCATTTATTAAGCTCCTACTATGTGCCAGACACTGTCAAGGGCTATACAAATGTTACCTCATTTGATCAGAAGTAAAATTCAGTCTCCTTTACCTGATATTCGTGGCTCTTCATAATTTTGCTTCAACATACCTTCCTAGCTTTGTCTTAGTTTACCCTATACTTCAACCAAATCAGACTAGCCTCTCTCCATTGCACATGCTATCTCCAATGTCCTATCTCTCTAGCTTTGCTCCCACAATTTTCTATTCTTAGAAAGTCTTCCTGCTTCCTATTTGCTCAGTCCCAATGCTGCCTCCTCCAGGCTACCTTCCATAATTTTCACAACTAGTGACTTTGTGCTTTCCCTTATACCTAATATAATATTTTATATCATACCTATCTAATATGGTTAGAAGGTCATTAAGTGCAGTAGATAGAGAGTCCCACCTCTGACACATTATTCCCATGCTTCCAGGCAAGAAAGTTGTGACCTGCTTAGGTAATGAGAGTTTTTTGTCTGGGAGTTCCCTATACTAATTACATGTCTAATCCTCTATTCCTAATATATTTATCCTGAATCGTTTTGCTATCGGCTTTATTCTTTTAAGATGGCAGGGGCTCCCTTTTATTTAATCTTTGTTTCTTACGCAATACTTTGTCTTCTGAGTTGTATGGTAGGTAGAGAGCTAGGTCTAGAGTCAGGAATTCAAATCCAGCCTCAGACACTAGCTGTGTGACCCTGGGCAAGTCACTTAAATTCTATTTGCCTCAGTTTCCTCAACTATAAAATAGGGATAATAATAGCACCTATCTCCCTGGGTTGTTGTGAGGATCAAATGAGATAATATTTGTAAAGCCTGTAGCACCAAGACTGGCACATAGTAGATGCGATACTGTGTACTGGTTAAGCACACAGTAGGTGCTTAATAAATGTTTGTTGAATTGAACCAGAATTAGTTTTCTCAAGTTTCTGGGTAAGGTTTTGAGCCATGTGAAAAACAAAGTTGAGGTGCCACTTCTGACAGGAGAACTTTTGTGAGCCTACCTCTCTATATTTTGTATTTACTTGTGTTTGTGTGTGTGTGTTTGTGTGTGTGTGTTTCTGAAATACAATATAAGCTCTTTGAAGGCAGGGACTGCCTATGCCATGTTTGTCTTTGTATTTGATCAGCCAGGCTTTCAGTTCATCAAGATTGTGAACTCCCTGAGGGCAGAGACTGTCTTTTGCCTTTTCTGTATCCTTAGCACTTAGCATAGTGCCTGGCATATAGTAGGTCCTTAATGAGTGTTTATTGATTGAAGCATGTATTAAACTGTTGCTTATGTGCCAGGCACAGTGTGAAGTGCTAGGATAACAAAGAAGGGCAAAAAATAATTCTTTAAAGGGGGAGACAAAATATCAATAATTAGTAATAATAATAATTATTATATATAATAAATAATATAATAATAATTATTATTATTACAGTAATGTACAAGTTATGTGTATACAGGGTGTCCTTAAAGTCTGGACACATAGGAGATCTCATTAACTATGCATATTTTCAAGAAATGAAATTAATGAAATTTTCAACAACATTTTATTTAATTAGCATAAATGAGATTTCATAGGAAGACATAGGAAGCACATAGGAAATCTCATTAATTAATGAAAATAAATTAACATCATTAATATGGAAAATAGTCCCCAATAGCTAATGAAAGCTTTTATTCCATATGCAATTGTCATGGCTAAAATTTATGCTAAGAATACTTAGGGACACCCTGTAGAATAGATAGAATGCAATATGAGAGGGAAAAAGGTATGGGGGGAAGGAGAGATGGTAGGGAATTGGAAACATCTCCGACAGAGGATGGTACTTGAGATAAATTTAGAAGGAAGACAGAAAAACCAAGAGGTAGAAATGAAGAGACAGAGAACACCAGGCATAGGGGACAGCCAGAGCAAAGTCACTGTGCCTAGCACAGTAATTGTTCAATATTTGTGAGATTGAATTGACCTGGGAAAAATATTGAAATTAACCTGGGCTTTGGTGCCTTGGTTTTGCATTTAGCATGTCCAATATTGCATTATAGTTATTTGTTTGAAGATGTATGTATCCTGCCAACTTATAAGCTTATTGAGGGCAGTCAGTCTTCACTTTTTCATCACCTTCCATGCCTCACACAGTGCTTTTCACTCAGTAAATGTTTAATAAAAGTATGGTAAATTTAAATCAGAATTCTTTCTCTTCATATTCAACTCCCATTTCTCTTTATTTTTCTGGCTTAGCCCCACTATGACCCTTTGAAGACATTTGTTTCTCTGCTTTTCCTCAACACACACTTAGCTAGAAATGTGTTTGCATAAATACTAGCAGATGAATTTTTAAAATATCACTTTTTTTTCCCTCCTGGCACTTAGTGAGAGAATCCAGCAAAGATAAACAGAGGAGTATCACATTAGAAACACAACAGATGGGCTCCTGCTGGGGGCCTGGACTTCCCTAGAGTTTTCACATTTTGGGGATGTAGGATTATGGCAAAATCTCCTTGTGATGTTCTCATTCAGTATTTCTTGGGTACAATATTAATTGCTTAAAAGCTAGGCTTAATGCATACCTTCAGCCAAATTTTTCCTCTGGGGAAAGACAACCACTTCATGGGAGTGATTTGCTTCCCCAGCTGATCAGAAATTCAGTTTAATTGTAGAATCTGGAAAAAGAGAGGAAGGAAGATTTCTCCCCTTTTTCAGGGTTCCAGATCAGAGGGGGAAATGAAGCAATTGGTTGTCCAATTTAAATGGAATTTTAAAAAAGAGAAACTGAAATAGTTCATTTGGTTGCTCTCCGTGGTAGTCTTTGCTGCTCCCCTTTCAATCCTGACTATACTTCCCAGAAGCACACCCAAACTCCTGGGAGCTAATCTTGGCCCACTACCCAATCCTAGCTCCCAGGCCTATCCATGGCCTTGAATGAATAAGGCATTGCATCCTCTATTGGTCAGTTGCCAACTCCCCACCTCCAGGCAGGATGGGACAGCTATGTTGAGGATTAGGAGTGATTAACGGGGTCCAAGGAAAAGAGCTCTCCTGGGGAAAGAGGGTGTGGTAAGAGGAATGAAAATAAATAGGAAGCTGTGCCTGGTTAAACCAGAGTTAATTTAGCAAACAAATCCGAAAGCATAGGCAGGTGACAGAAAACAACAACACTCTTTTCCCTAGCAGTACAAAGCTGGACAAGTCCATAGGATCATATATTTAGAGATGGAAGGGGCCATTAAGGTGTCTATTTCACAATTGAGAAAATTAATTTTTATGCAGTACTCTAATGTTATAAAGCACTTAAAATGCATTATCTTATTTGAGACTCATAACAACCCTGTGAATTAGATAATTATTCTCATTTTATGGATGAAAAAACTGAGGGTCAGAGAGACTATATTTTTTATTCATGGTCTCACAAACTAGGAGTAGAATTTGAACCTAGGTCTTTTTTTATTCCAAGACTAACATTCTCTTTGTTATACCACACTGCCTGTGATGACCATCTATTCAATAAACCTAAAGATTTTTAAAAAATAGATCTCAATCTATTTGACCTCCCTGCGGCTTTTGATGCTGTTATCCCATCTCCTAAAATATTTTTCTCTTCTCTTGGCTTCAAAGATACTCCACTTATCTAGTTTTCCTTTTACCATTTTAATCATCCCTCCACTGGCTCTTCATCCTCTTCTTGATCTCTTAGTGCAGGTGTTCCCCCAATGACCTTTTCTTGACTTGATTCTCTTCAGTTTCATCGATTCTCATGGCTTCAACTATCCTTTATATGTAAATATTTCCAAACTCTCTCTCTCTCTCTCTCTCTTTCTCTCTCTCTCTCTCTCTCTCTGTTTCTCTCTGTCTCTCTCTCTCTGTCTCTGTCTCTGTCTTTGTCTCTCTCTCTCAGGCCTGTATTTCCAAATGCCTACACATCAACTCCACCTGGATGTACCACCATCATCACCTGAATACTACTCTTTATTTTTATCCCTAAACCTTTTCCTCATCCGTCTTTACTATCTCTGTCCATGGCACTTTCCCCCAAGATTCCCATGTTAGTAACTTTGGGATTATCTTTGAAGACTCACTCTGCTTGACCTTAAATAAGGTCATAGCTCTAGATCTGGAAGGGACCTCAGAGGTCATCTATTCCAGCTGCCTCATTTTACAGATGAGGAATGGAGGATTCAGAGAGCTGGGGTGATTTAAGTTTAAATGACTCTGGGCCTCATGGCTTTTGTACTTGTTTAGAGGGAGGACTTGAGAGCAGGTTTTCCAGACTCTGAGGCCAGCCTTTTATCCTCTGACAAACTGCCCCTCAATCTAACTTAATCAGTCATGTGTGAGATGAAAGAGTTCAGGGTCTGAATCTAAGGTCAGAAAAGGTCTTTATTCTTTCTCATGAGAAAGGGCTCTGCCCCAGTTGCCCACATGGCGGCAGGGAGAGAGCAAAAGGTAGATGCCAGCCCATGGTTATAAAATCTTCTAATGCAGAAACCCAACCTCTCCAACTGGCCCTTCACTCTTATTGGTAGGGGGGCTGACCCACAACCTAATCGAGGGAATCTCTCTGAGATAAAGGACCTGGAAACATGTGGGTGTCCAATGAAAGCAGTCTTAACCTTATTTGGCATATCTTGTGCTGAGTTGGCACTGGGGGAGGGTCTCCATTGCTCTTAGCCCCAGATTGCTAGAAGTTCAGGTGATGTAGGCCTAGTGAATACTGAAGCCATTCTAGATTTGATTTTTCGGAATGGGGAAACTTCACTATAAATTATCCCTCACAGTTATCAGGTCTAGGAGATCCTAGTTAGTGCATTTCATCACCATCTCTAGCAGTCCTCCGCTCTCTCTGTTCCTACCACCACCAACCTCCGTCAGGCCTATATTACTATCTGCTTCGACTACTACATTAGCTTCCTCATAAATCTTCCCACTTATACTCTTCCTTACTCTCATCCAGCCTTCTCATTGTTGCCAAAATAACCTGCCTAAATCTGTTCATGCTATTCCTCTGCTAAAATACTTTATTGGCTCCATATTGCCTTTGGGTAAAGTTCATACCCCTCTTGGAATTCAAGGGCCTCCCCAATCTATAATCACTTAACTTTCTAGCCTTATGCTTGTGTGACCTTGGACAAACATCTTGATACCTCTCTTGATAGCTCAATTTTCTCATTTGTAAATGAGAGGGTTGGATTAGTTGATCAGTAAGCACCATTACAGTTTGTTATTTAAGATCCCAAGATACTATGTTATTCCTCTCCATGCATTCTGTATTCTAGTCCAGGGGTGGGGAACAGATTTATCCATAAGGAGGATTCATACTAATTCACACATGAGTAGGATTTGCAGCAATAGGGCAAAATCATGGGAAAGTTCTCAACATTTTCAAGTTCTGACTTTCACTTGTAATTTAAGGGCATGTGAGGCCAGGAACAGGGACTTTCAGTAATATCCAGCCATCATTTTCAAAGAGTATTTGAGGTTGTTCACAGTGCTATGGCAATCCAGCAGTAGCTTACCATTTTTCTAGGAATCTCATGGAAACCAGAAGGCTTGCCATCATCAAGTTCTGTACCTGGCTCTTTCTCTCTACATCACAGCATTGTTTTCTTCCTATCTACTGAGGCCTTAGTGTGTAAAATATTCAACTTCCTCTTCAATCAGGTTTTTCACTTTCCAAATCATTAGCATCTGGTTTTATGCTTGTGAATGATAGGGGTGGGAGATCAGAGGGAGGAAGATCAAACCAAAAGGTCAAGTTCAAATCCATGGACTGCAGGCAGCTGCAACATTGGATTAGAGCTGCCAGTCTAAACCACTCAAATTAACTTGCTTTGTTTATCACTATTTTAAAACTGGCCCCTGAACTTCCTGGTTTCAGCCGGAAGGAGCCACAGAAAGCAGTGTGAGAAAAGTTGGCTCATTGGCAGTCAGATTCAAACACAGCCTTTCTGAAAGGATTATCATCTCCTTCCCCCGAAAATGCCCATTTTAGAATACCATAGTGATAGTACTGGGCATTTCGAGCCCTTTACTATCTCGTTTTCGTCTATCTTTCTAGGCTTATGACACATTACTCTGCTCCATGCCATCCACCTTTTAGGCAAACCGGCCTATAGGATCATTCATATATTCATATATTTAGAGGTGGAAGTGATTTTAGAATCTGATCCAACTCCCTCATTTCACAGGTGAAGAAACTGAGTTCAACAGAGTGATTTACATAAATTTATTTATGTAATTAATTTATTTATGCTAGTAGTTAAATGGCAAAGATGAGATTTGAACTGTTTCTAGAATCTGATGTGCCTGCCTTAGTGTCTTTGGCACAAGCCTAGAAAACCCTCTCTCTTCGAATCCATCTTTTAGAATCTTCCTTCTGGTCTCAGCTCCCAGGCATCTATCAGAAACCTTTCTGGATTTTTCTAATTAGTAATACTTTGTTCTTTCTTAAATGATCATTTATATACTAACAAGACACCATATTGTATCTCTCCCCCCTCCCCCCAGAAGAATGTAAGTTCCTTGTTCCTTTAAGTCCCTTAAATAGGGACTATTGTTTAAAAAATTGTCTTTGTAGCCCCAGCATCTAGTTGTCCTGATCTGTATCCTGCCTCTGGACCCAAATGGCTCTGGAGAAGGTGAGGCTGGTGACTTTGCACAGTGCTCCCTCACTTAAATCCAATTCACTTACTAGTCATGGCATCACCTTCCTGATGTCCTGGTCCTCTTCCAGAACCAGGACAAACAACAATCTATCTGGCACAGGGCTCATAGCAGGTTTTAATAAACATTTGTTGGAATGGATTGGGTTAGACACATATTAGACATTTAATAATTGTTATTTGACAGGTTGTTGAGAAGCAGTGGGACGAAGAGAGATGTTTACGAGACCTGAAAATCCGCAGGACGTGTCATGGACCTCTGTCTGCCTGTTTTTGTCCTACAGGTTGTATGTCTAGACCAGGCTGTTATTGACTCTCAACCAAGAAATAAACATTTTTTAAGCAGCTAGTATTTTCCAAACACTGTGCTAAAAAGAGCCAAAAGTCATTCCTTGATGTCAAGAGACAACAAACGAATACATACAAACAAGCTCTGACCCTAGCTGTATGACCATGGACACTTCTCCCAGACTCAGCGTCCTCACCTGTAAAATGGGGAATTATAATACTTGCACCATTTGTTTCGAGAAAAGAGCCTTGTCAGTTCTTAACAGGCTATGGAGAAATTGTTGTTGTTATGACAGGTGAATCGCAAAACAAGAGTGGGGGGTCATTAGACCAGGAAAATCCACATGAAGCCAGTCCATTACGCAGATATTTCTAGGGCAGAGGTTGCTAGATCTCCCTCCCCGCACAGAAAAGTACAAAAAGTACCCGTAAATTGACTGGGGAAGCTCAGTTGCCCCTGCGGGAGTAAGCCCCTGTCGGGGTGACCCTAAATTCTCGTGGAGGAACAGTCACCTCCTTTTCTGGCGTCTCTCAGGGCCAGGAGAGGGCCCGTCCCTGTATACGGCTCGGCTCTCCTTGTTCCATTTTCAGCATCTTAAAGGAGGGGGGAGTTGAGCTGGCCCCGGGACAGACTGGCTGCCAAGTTCTCTGGGTAACGGCCTTGCAGAGGCCTTTTGAAAGAGCACTTCAAGCCTGAGAAGTCAGAACTTGTAAACAAAGGAGGATGGCAGTCAGGTGACTTCTCCAGCTGAGCCTTCTTAGACAGCCAGGCTTTTGTAGTTCCCGAGGGGGCCTCCCCATCGCCTGAGTCAGACCGGGTGGGACGGACCACAGCTCCAAGTTCACCTTTGCATGCTGCCCGCCTCCTAGCTCCCCTGAGCTCCCGCCCTCCCTCCAACCCACTCAGATGCTGTCAGCCTCCTCGGCCAACTTGCTCTTTTTAATGTCTATTTTTCTCCCTCTCTTCTCTCTGGGCAGCCAGCTCCTCTGCTATTTACCCCTAAACACACCCAGAGATCATCAGAGCCCCGGCCTGGGGAAGTTTCGTGACTCATTTGTTACTTGGGTATTTCGGGCAGTCTCTCTGGGAAGAGCAAAGCTGAGCCAAAACAGAAAGGAGAGGGGAGGGCTGGGTTGGGCTAGGGGGAGGGGGAGGAGGAGGGCTAATCCCAGCTATGGAAAAACACCGCGGAGGTGCTGCTGTCAAAGCTGCGACCCAGGGAGTGCGGAGGTTCCAAAAGCAACGGGGAGAGGAAATAATCCCCTTATTAGAACATCAGCGAGGGCCCCCGCATGCCCACGGCTCAGCCTTCTCCCTCAGCTGAGAGGCAGCTTCCAGGAACCCAATGGGAATGTGGCTGTGGGGGAATATTTGGGAGCAGCAGCTGAACCCAAGCTGTGTCTGGAAGGCCAAGGTCAGGTGGAAGGGTGTGTAGTTTGGGGATGAGTTGGGGATGGTCCATCCAAAACAACGGAGACCTTTTGTTTCTCTCTCATTTCTGCCCTTCCCCAAACATCTGCCTTTCGTGGGACTCATCAGGTTATATAGCATCAGAGTTCTGGAGCTGGAAGGGACCTCAGAGGTCATCTAAACCAAGGTCCTTCACTTTACAGGAGGGGAAAGTGAGGTTCAGGGAGGCTGTGATTTGTCCACTTGTAGGTGGGGCAAGAGAGGACAGTGTGCTCTTCTCACCTTAGCCTCCTTTGCCAATATCCCATGTAGACCTCACCTAGGTTGGGTGCTGTGGGGAGGGGCAACAAAGTTTTGTAGGTCAGCCTATGGAAGGCATCTGGGAGGCTTCTTGGAAGAAACTTGTACAATACACAATAACACAATACGATACTGTAACAAACATTTATTAGAAACCACCTGTGTGCAGAGTACAGTATTAGGTGATGAGGGTAGGGAAATATAAAGTTCAGATAACTTTAAAGTTAGATGTAATCCTTGACAACACAATAATACACAGCAAACACATTGGAGAGTTTCAAAACCAAGTGCTCTGTGATGTCTGAAGAAGATGTGGTAGGAAGAACACTGACCTTGGAACTAGAACATCTGGATTTACTAGCCCTGGAACTGTGGGCAGGTTACTTTGCTTCTCTGAGACTGAATGGGGAGAATAATACCACCACCATCCACCTTCCGAGGCTCTTTCTGGTGAGGAAAGCACAAAACCTAAAAGCATTATGTAAAAGAGAAAGGTTATTATATTTGGGAGACTAATAATCTGGCTGCCAATTGCCACCCACCCCCAACTCCTCCCACATCCCTTGTGTTTCTATTTATTCTCCTCTGAAAGGAATACTAGACTGTAAGTTCCATTAGGGCAGAGGCCCCTGTGGTATCTAAACTTTTCATTTCCCCTAGTGCCTATCACATAGCAACTGTAGGTAGAATTGCATTGAATTTCTGGACAGTAACCTCTATTTCTTTTACTGACTTTTCAGAACAAGACAATGATTACTGGCTGTGACATTTGTAGGTCACTCTCTAGGTTTGGGCTTGTTTTTCAGAGGCTACTTTATTTCCTCTTAAATATCATTCATTCCAAAAGCATTTATGGGACAACTACTATGAGGAAAGCATTCTGCTAGGCAGTGTGTGTATGTGTGTGTGTGTGTGTGTGTGTGTGTGTGTGTGTGTGTGTGTGTGTGTGTGTGTGTGTGTGTGTGTGTGTGTGCTCGAGCAACTGAATAAAACAGTCTTTGCCCACACACAGCTTACTTATAATGTACTCAGGGGCTAGGATATGGACCCAAAATAACTACATTCCAAAGTAGAATATAAGAAGGATCATATTTAGTGTTAGTTTAGTGTTAATAAAGGCTACTGCAGTTCAGGTGGAGGAGACATCACTTCTAGTTTCAGGAGTCAGCTTTCTTTATGGAGTAGAAAAATATTTGAGGTGGGTCTTAAAGGATGGGTAGGATTTTGATTCAGGATTAGTTGAGTGGATTTTTTTTTTTAAAAAAAACTTTAGCCTGGAAGGCAAACCAGAGTCAAATTAAGCACTGAGATGCTCCTGTAAGTATCAATCACTGCTGAATCTAACAGTTGGACATCAGCGAAAAGATTCTAAAGGGTCTAATAGTGCTTTCTGTTTCTTTAACATGTGTCATCCTCTAAAAGAGCTTGTTTATGCTCAGATTCTTTAATAACAAATTCTATTTTTATAGATAAATATGTGTGTGTGTCTCAGGGGTAATCAAGGGAGCCCCATCCCTCATATTTATTGGACTGGGAACCTCCCTTAGAGTTGGACATGTGTGCTTTGACCAGTGAGGAGGGCCACGTTCTCTAGTCACTTGCTAAAGAATAAGCATGACCAGCAACTCTTGGTTGGTCCTCATATCTTCCCATGACTGGGGGCAGTGTCTAAAGAGGACTGGAGACTGACATAGACCCTTGATCTCAAGAAGATCAAGAAGAAGCAGTTTGTGGTTTCTTTGGCTACTTAGGACTCTGCCAGTTTCCCCCAACCCAAATGGGAGGGGAGGAGATTTCTTTCCTTTCCTCTCGGGTAGAGCTGCATTGTAGTTGAACATGGTAGCAAGCCTTGCCTTGGGGAACCTGAAATAAGACTTCAAGTCCTTGGTTGTCTCTCTATTTTATATCTCTTTCCCTAAGTAGAGGTAATCAAACAGTAATATTGAAAGATAGACCTTTTCATCCTTCCCACTTGCATGAAGTTCACAGAGCTTTGATTGACTGTTGGCCTTTGTTCTAGAAGAGGACCAAAATGACATTACTATGTTGGAGTCAAGGCACAGTGTATCTGACTGTGGTTGATCACACCAGTACAAGCTCAGAAGTCTCTACCACAAGTTAGGCACAAATAGTCCATGTGAACATTTGGAGTGGAGCTCTCTCTAAATTTGTACACCTCATGGTTTTTTTTGAGTTACTAAAATTCTGCCTTGCTCATAGAGCCTTCTTTGATGCAGACATGAGATGCCAGGCAATTCTTTGCCAATGTCTCCCATGTTACACAATCATTTCCAAAGTTCTTCAGAGAGATCTTGAGAGTGTCCTTGTATTGCTTCTTCTGACCACCACATGAGCACCTGCCTTCTCTATAAAATAGTCTTTTAGGCAAATGTACATTTGGTATTCAAATAATATGACCAGCTTATCAAAATTGCACTCTGCAGTTTAGTTCAAGAAAGGACCTCAGTGTCCAGTACCTTATCTTGCCAGATGATCTTCAGAATCTTTTTAAGAGAATTCAAATGGAAGCCATTCAGTTTCCTGACATGGTACTACTATACTGTCCAGGTTTCACAGGCATACAACAATAAAGTCAGCACCAATAGCTCTGCAGACCGTCAGTCTAATACCTCTTCTCTCCCACACTTTCCTTTGGAACCTCCCAAACATCGAGCTAGCTCTGGCAATGTGTGTATCAACATCATCAATATGTATATTTCTGGAAAGTATATTGCCAAGGTAAGTGAAATTGTCCATAGAATTCAAAATGTCTCCATTTGCTGTAACCAGTGTTTCCACATATGGATGGTGTGGTGTTGGCTGGTAGAAAACCTGTGTTATCTTGGTATTAACTTTTAGGCCAAAATTAGCACAAGAAGCAGAGAATTGATCCTTACTCTGATGCACCTCAACTTCATAGGCTGCATTGAGTGTACAATCATCTTCCAACAAAAGGCATGCACCAACTCTTCTTCCACTTTAGTCTTGACTTATAGCCTTTAGAAGTTGAATAATTTACCATCAGTGGTAGCTGACCTTGATAACCATTTTCATCCCCCTTGAAGGTTTCCGATAACAGACTTTTAAAAATCATTCTAAAAAGCATGGGAACAAGCACATAGTCTTGCATCAGTCTATTGGTGATAGAAATGTTGACAGACAGACATTTTCAGCCTTCCCACTTGCACAAAATTCACAGGAGAGCCTAGAAAGAAATGGAAACTGTCTTTCCTTACTCCTTAT
Organism: Pseudochirops cupreus; assembly: GCA_028627135.1. NCBI lineage: Eukaryota > Metazoa > Chordata > Mammalia > Diprotodontia > Pseudocheiridae > Pseudochirops > Pseudochirops cupreus. The sequence continues at coordinate 347,149,148 of CM053584.1, read as the reverse complement.
AGTTCATTATGTCTCAATCACTGATCTTCTCTGGCACATTCCATAGCCACACTCCCACCCTAAGACAGACGAAAACCAAGCAGAAACCTCTGGTCATTCATGTCCTTTAGTAACCATAGCAAATATCTTTCCCAAACAGTGATTAAGTGTGCGTGCTTAACTCGATGGGAGAGTACCTCTCTTGATGACACCGTATCTATCTATCTATCTATCTATCTTTCTGTCTGTCTGTCTATCTATCTGTCTGTCTATGTATGTGGTTATATCTATGATGCACATTCACACACACATCAATTTTAGATCAATTGTGTTTATAATAGATACAGAGTACATTTCTGTCTCTATCTATCTATCCGTCTATTTACTCTATCTAAACTTTCTCTGAATCAGCTGAACAGTCGTGCTTAGCCTAATTTCTGAAAGACCTGCCTTTCCTTAGATGTGATTAACTGAAACAAAGATCAATTATGACTATACCTTAAATGTTCATAGCATTTAAAGGTGAAAGGGACTAATTCTGCTCCTTTATTTTATTTTTTCCAATTAAGCATTTATTTTCTCTTTCTCTCCCACCCTCTTTCAACTCCTTTATTGTATAGATGGAGAAACTGAGACCCATAGAGGTTAGAGGACTTGCCTAAAGTCACACGTGTAGCAAATAGTGGAGCAACAAAATGGACTTTGTTTCTCTGAGGCTGTACACTGGGCTTTTTCCACCACAAGAATACTTAGTCTTTTTCCAACCAGAAACAACATCCAAAATTTAGTAACTCCTAAGTTCTCCCATCTTGTTTCTTGGTTTTTTGGTTTGTTTGTTTTTTTTGCCCTGGTCTCCCTCAGATCTGGGGCTCTAGGTTTCATTGCTTGGCTTTTGATACATTCAGTTACCTAGGGGGAATTTCCCCTTCTGTTTCTGTATCTCTGTCTCCTTCCCCCACACTTAAATGGAATACCGTAGGGTTTTAAAACCACCTTATAAAGTGCTTTCCTAACACTGCTCAAGAGTTTTTATTTAAGTACTGATAGAAAGCAAGTTAATCTTGGCTCCTCCTATTAAAGTACTAGGTTAATCAAAGAAAACAAGGAAGCCAAGTTGGAAGGGGAAAGATGGGGTAGCAGTGGCGTCACGACCACCTAATTCAGGGCTTCTCTTTTTTGTATGACTCCCTTGGCAGTCTGGGGAAGCCTAAATAAAATGAAACACATAGGATTACAAAGGAAACCAATTACATTAAAATGTTAAGAAAATATTTTTAAAAGTAAGTTCACAGACTCCAGGTTAAAAACTTCTGAATTCTAGGGAGACTTGGGGTGCAAATATTCACTGAAGAACTGGAAACAACCACCTTTGTTCCTCCTGCTTTCCTTAGAGTAAAACAACAAATCTACTTCCTATCTATCTTTATGTCCCCCATGACATAAGAAAAATCCAGCCAGAAGCAAGACTGTTGATGCTTTCTTTTGTAACCACTTTCTGGGCAGTTACAGCCCCAGGGGAGAGAATTTTGTCTGACCATCGGTTTTTCTCCTCTTTCTTTAAGCATCATAAAGGGACCAGAGGCTGAGCTGGTTTTTTTTTCTTGTGGCAGAAGTGGCTGCTACCCCTAGTAAATAATGCTGCACTAGATGCTCTTAAGTTATAAATTGTCCCTTTTTAATAAATGAAGCCTCCTGGAGTGGAATGGGACCAGTAATGGCCTCTTCCAGGCCTCTCAGGTGCTCTTTCATATACTGAGACAGTCATTTACTGAAGAGGGCCCTAATGGCCTGAAAAAAAATTAATACACCTGTCAATGTACTTCATTTATAAAGCAGAAACAACTTATATGTTCACTGTGTAAACTTACTTATCTATCTTATCTCTGGGGGTGGACTCCCCAGGGAACTACTGGGCACATACCCAGAAGTTTGCAAGTTACACAAACCTCCAACAGCCCATGGAGTGGCTTGTGATTTTCTAGGAGAGGGATTACTGGTTGGGGAGAAGGAAGAATATAGATTTTCTCTTGTCCCAGAGCTTTTTTTCTTTTTGTGCTTCTCACTACCCACCCCCCATCACTTTTTATTTTTTATTATGCTTGTTTGTATACTGACTGATTGACATGGCCTATTTATCCCATTAAATCGTAAGTTCTTTGAGGGCAGAGGCTGTAAATTTCTCATCTTTGTAAACTTGGTGCCTTGGACAGAGTAAATGTTTAATACATATATTGTTAAGTTGAATGAAAGCTGGATGGTTACTTGTAAAATGGATCACAGGAAGAGCTCACACTTTGGGCAGGGATTGACTTAGTCTTAGATGAATTGAGAATGGTGGCAGCACCTTAACCAGGGCTGTGTCTCAGGGTGCTGAATTTAGAGAATGCAAACAATACTTGTAATCTTGCCACATTGTAGAAAGGAAAAGAGCAAAGTACTTACTTAGCAAGATTAATTAATCAAAATAGGAAGTGACCAAATGGTTGGCTGGAAAAGTTCCTCCCCATGCCCTGCCCTATTCCCGATCCTCTTAGATGAAGCTTCGTGCTTTTGCTTCATTCTTTGGCCCAGAGTCAGTTGGTGATACCTCCCTAGTTACAGCTACAGCAGTGGCCTGTGTCCTTGGAACTTAGAGCTTGGAATTCGAGGACTCTGCTCTGGTGGCAGCTTCGTTTTCACATGCCGTTTCATCCATCTTGCATTTTTCTTTTGTTGTTAAGCTCCTCCAGGGTGGGGTGAATCTGAGTCCTCTTCATGTTTCCCTTTGCAGTGACACATTACCCTGTGTCTTATTCTGGGATTCCAAGGGGAAAAATTCGGGAACAGGGACCTGACCCTGAACTGAGTAATCTCAGAGTTGATAGGATAGTTTCCTGTGAGACTACAGATTTAGAGCTGGAAGGGTCCTTAGAGATTATCGAGTGCATTTCATTTGACAGATGAGGAAACTGGGGCTCAGGGAATAGTGGCTTGTCCAAAGTCACTCTGGAAGTAAATTATGGTCTCAGATTCAATCCCAGGTCCTATTTTCCAAATCTGGCACTCGTCCCATTGTTCCATTCCCCTTCTCCATTCCCCTTGATAGTCCTTCAGATATTAATTTCCAAAGATAAATGATCAGAACCCCCCTAAGTTTCAATTAGTCTTGATTTCCAGTACAGCTGCTTTGAATTGACTCTTGATAAACAGGAAATGCCTTGGGAAGCACTAATGAGAACTTATTTTTCACTTCTTTTGAGCCTTTCCCTAAGCAGTTGAGTTGACTTTTGTTCAACAATACAGCTAATGAGTTTTAGCTTCACCGTGAAGGTACTGACTTTATATGATGGGCATTGGTGTTCCCTCGATGCCTAACAGGTGCTTACTTATTGCAGAATTAATCTATAACTCATTTTGCCTTGTAAAATGCTTGTCCCAATCAAGGGAGTTGTAAGTTAAACAGTGTGTATTTGCTGTCGTGGAAAAGGGAAGTATTTACTCAGTCCTAAACCAATATTTAGACACAGCTTTGCTCAGGGAATATGGAAAATTTAGCACTGGGCAGGAGGAAGACAGTGTGAGAACAGAAGATTAGGAAGGTGGGGGTTTGATGATAGCAGGAAGGGGTTGGATGACAGGATGGCTCAATTCTAAATCTGATATTGCTACATGCTTTGGGCTGAGACCATCCCAATGCCAGTAGCCTCTTCATCCCTATGTCCTACCTTGTCCATTCTGTCTAGAAATTTAGTTCCTTAGGTAGTATTTCCAGTTGTTGGTCAGTGTCCAAAGATCTCACATATAGAGTACCAACAGCTAAGCAGATGCTTGTAAACTGCCTAAAACCTGTGATTCTCAGCAACTTCACCTTCTTCCTTAACTCTACAGAATCTGAAAGGAGGTGCACAGGACAGAAAGTAATTTTGTATTATTTCATGGGTTGCTGTGCCAAATATCTTATCTCCAAGTAGTCGGCGTGGTAGTGAAGAATCTGTCCTTACTTAAGGTGATTCTTAGAAAACAGACGTACTTGTCTGCTGCAAAGATCAAGTTTCATTTCATATTAGCCTGGTAGAAGCTTCTGGAGTCTTGTGTTCCTATGACAGAACCAGAGGGTAGGTCACCTCCATGGTATGATTGGAGGTCTTGGAGCAGGACTTTGTGAAGATGCAGCTGGTACTGTCTGATAATTGTATCTTTTTTTTTTTTTTTGCTTTTTGGAGGGGGTAAGGTAGGCCCAAGGTCACATGGTTAGTTTTGTGTTAAGTGTCTGAGGTCATATTTGAACTCAGGTCCTCCTGACTCCAGGGCTGGTGCTCTATTCACTTGATAATTGAATCTTAATGTTGGAAAGGTAATTTTATCCATTCCCCAGCTTCTATAGTGGTAGTCTCATTCCCCTCTCCTTTTACCCAATAGACTACCATGACTTCCTATCACTTCCAGGATATGTTATATAATATAAAATATAATGTAATATAATATTATATTATATATATATATGTATATAATATATCATATGATATCATATATTCTCTTCTCTTCTCCTCCTTGTTGTCCCTCACCCATGACCTATCTCCAGACTCTGGGCATTTTCTGTGGCTGGCCCCCATGCCTGGCATTCTCTCCCTTCTCATCTCTTTCTCCTGGCTTCTCTGACTTCCTTCAAGACCCACCTCCCACAGGAAGCCTTTTCTTATTCCTCTTAATTCTTTTGCCTTCCCTCTGTTGATTATCTCCAACTTATTCTATATATAGCTTGTTCGTACAAAGTTGTTTGCATGTTGTCTTCCCCATTAGACTGTAAGCTCCTTGAGGGCAGGGATCATCTCTTGCCTTTGTTTGTATCCCCAGTACTTAGTACAGTGTCTGGTACATCGTTGGGGCTTAATAGATGTTTGTTGACCAACTGATTGCCCCAGGAGTTTCCATAGAGCTTTGTATTTCTCCATGCATCTTCCATATTCTATGTTGTCATTTTATAGGCCTTTGTGTACATGTCTTATCCCTACCTGCAGAGGTAAGTTTCCAGCATCTAGGAATGTTTTCTTCTTTGAATCTCTATGACAATTAGCAGAATTAATAATAATAATAATAATAATCATAACAACATTTCTCTGACTTTTTAAGGTTGGCAAAGTGCTCTATTTCTATGTTGCTTGCTTGATCAGCACAACACTTTGAGGCTATTAGTACAGGTACTATTTTCCCATTTCACAAATGAGGAAACGGAAGCTCAGGGACATGAAAGGATGTTTTTGTACATACCAGATCTGGGATTTAAACCCAATTTATCCTTACTTCAAATCTAGAACTTTCTACTGGACCTTGCATGTAGAAAGTACTCAGTGAGTGGACCCCCAACCTGATGACGGTCTTCCTTATTGTTTGGTCTCTAATGCAATGTCAATATTTCTTAAAGAATCTCCCTTGTCAGGAAGTGTGTTCCTGCCCAATATAGGTTCACCTTATTTTTGTCCCAACTTCAATAAGAACAGCTATCATTCACACAGCACAAAAGAAGAGAACCTCTGAGTTGGAAGGGGCCTTCTACCATTTGGTTCAGACCCCTGATTTCATAGATGAAAGAACCTAGGCCCAGGAATGGAACTTGACTTGCCTAAGGTCACATAATCAGTTAGTGGAAGAGTCAGAATGAGAACTCACATCTTTGTACTCCTGATTCAGGTTGGGAACCACTGGGGTAGTGGTTACAGACCCCTGGGAGGCCACAGAGTCATTGCAAAAGTTCAAGGGGACACTGTGATAAATAAGCAAATATACCTTCTGTAGACTGATTAATAATGTGCCACATACATATACATTAACTATTTTCAAGTGTGTGTGGGTGCTATTGTCATGAATAAAAATAATTTTAAAGGGTTCCTGAAGTATTTTCTCAATTGGTACTACTCATAATACCACTATCATGTGGGTGTTCATAAAGTTTTTTGGCATTAAAAACAGCCTTAATGCTAAAAGGAGTTAGAAACCTCTGCACTACAGCCTGCTGTCTCTCAGGAGCAGGTTTAGAAAGCACAGGTGTTACTAGACCGTTTTCTACAGATGAGAAAATTGATACAGTGAGTGGATAAGGGATTTGTCTCATGACCCCAAAGTTAATAAGGCAAGAATGGAACTCTTTTGACTCTAAGCCCTCCTGGTAACTGAGCTGATATTCTTCACTGGTGTACTTAGAGACTATTACTTTATTTCCTCCTTTACCTTCTCTTCATCAGTCTAACTAGTATGTTACCTTCATTTTCAAAGCTTCTGAACTGTCCTTAGAAGGACATGCATAGGGCCAGCCTTTTAATCAGATAGAGTAGGCAGCTGCCTGTGTGGTATAATTTGAAGTGTCCAGAAGATCTAGTATCCTAAAATATCTCCCAGCTATCTATAAGTATGCTGGAAATTCTGCCAATAGAGAGTGAGACTTGAAAGCTTTCAGAATTTAAGACCCTTCTTACCAGTAATGACTTGATAATGGACTGAGACTAAGATGGTAAGTTTGGGGTAGGAGGAAGATCAGTTAATCAGTCAATAATAATTTATTGGGGTGGCTAGGTGGAGCAGTGAATAGAGCACTGGCCCTGGAGTCAGGAGGACCTGAGTTCAAATTCAGCCTCAGACACTTAATACAAAAACTAGCCATGTGACCTTGGGCAAGTCACTTAACCCCCAATTGCCCTCCAAAAGGCAAAAAAAGAAAAAATAAAAGAAAAAGAAAAAATAATTTAAAAAATGATAATTTATTAAGTGCCTACTATGTGCCAATCATTGGGATTAGTGCTAGGGATAAAAAGAAAGGCAGAAGACAATCCCTGTCCTTAAAGGAGCTTACAGGCTAATGGGGTGTTATGGGAATCTGAAGATCTTCCCTGCCCCTAGGCCCTTTGCTAAAGTGGCTACGTGACTCTGAGGACCCTTGGATATTTGAAAGTATACTCTGTTCCCTAATAGGCTGAATGTGGTCACGTGGAGCCTGTGGCGCCA
>CM053584.1:347126214-347141694 GCA_028627135.1 Pseudochirops cupreus | reverse complement strand
GAAAGATATAGAAAGACTATAGTTTAAATGGAGACTGAAGCAAAACTTGTTATCGTTCTCTTTCATGTCTGGTTTTGCTTTTTTTTTTTTCTTTTCCCAGTGATCACTCATTGGTTACAACCCTTCTATATGACCAAACTATTGTACAGTGTGAAAGTATTTGCAGATCCTATACATGATTGCACGCCACCATGGGGAGGGGGGGAAGGGAGGGGAGAAAATCTGAAACTGAAGTGATTGTGGAACTGAATCTTGTAAATTAAAAGTAAATGAGTAAATAAAAAAAAAGAAAGAAAAAAAAAAAGAACCTGTGCTAGCAGCCACCCTGGGTGTGCTGGGGTGCTTGCTGATACATGGGGGGAGCACCTAACAAAAAGAAACAGAAAACAGAAAAGTGGGAGTGGGGTGGAGAGGGTAGAGAAGGTATACCCAGAGGATCAGAAATGGAAAATGAAGAAATTGCTAAGATGGGTTCCAAAAATGGGAAATGAAGAGAAAGCTAACTTGGATTTGGACCTTAAATGGTGATTCTGGGAGGAGAGGTCTCCTCCTTCCAGTCAGGGAGAAGGAAGGACCCTCCAGGGCAGAGGATCTTGATGAGGTGGGAAATGAAGAGATCCCAAGGGCAAGACCCTGAGAATGGAAAATGAAGAAGTTGAAAGAAGGAACTCCAGGCTTTCCCATGTGGGGAGATCTCTGAAAAAGAAGGCAAGAGAAGGCCAGGTTGTGACTAGGAAGTCCCTCGTAGGCTCCCTGGCTTCACCCAGCAATAATTAAGTTAAGCAATATCTGTATGATGAGAAACAATTTTTTCCTATTTCAATGTCAAGGGCAAATGGAAGGAAGAGGTGGCCATCCAAGTCTGTTAGTTTCACAAATGCTTACTCACCTCTCTGCTCTCTCACATGGCCTTTTGCCCCAGAGTGAGTCCATGCTCCCGAAGAACTAGAAAGATGGTGGCAGTCAAAGACCAGCCTCTCAACGAGAAGAGGTAGGAATGATCCTCAGTGTTCTGTCAGTTCAGTTACCTATCTTTTCCTCTCCTTCCTTCCCCCCAAATTATATCACCTTGGGCCCTGGAATAAATCTGACCTGGAGAGGATCTTGGTGGAAGCATCTGGCTATGGACGTCTTGACCTGGACACAGGTCACAAATCATTATCAACTGTTATAGTTTGTTACCTTCTAATTATTTGGAATGGGGCAGAGGGACTTGCCTCTCTTCCAGCCAGAAAGTGGGCCCCAGTCAGTCATGGGACTGGATGGAGAAGGCAGCTTTCTGTTGTTTACTGAGCAGGCTCTCCTCATTTCAAAACTGACTTGGCTGTTGGGGGACACCTCCACTGCCCCTCAGATCTGGTCTGGAGCTTGGAATTTGGAAGGTGTGAAATTGCTTTCAATACTCAGGGAATCTTTTGACCAATAAGAAACCTGGCAAGGAACTGAGGCATAACCTGACTCAACCGGAACTGGGTGGGCCTTAATGACATAGAGGTCTTCTAAGGAGCCTCTTTTTTCTTTTTTGGCTCTCCCTTATGGCCCCCTTCCTGATGGGTGGAGCAGCAAGCAGCTGGCGGAAGTACTTTGCTTGCAGGCAGAGGAAAACCCAGAAGCAGCTTTCCTCTCTGTCTGTCTCTGTGTCTCAGACCATCTGCCTGTCTGTCTCTCTCCCTCTCTGTTAAAAAGTTTTGAGGGCCTCTTAACAAAGCAGGCAAAAGATAATCTAATTCTATCCTTAGTCAGTCAATGAGCATTCATTAACGGCATACTCTATGATAGGCAATGGGCTAAATGCTAGGGATGCAAAGTAAGGCAAATAGAGTCCTGGCCGTCAAGGAACTCACATCCTAATGGGAGAGGGAGTTTGTAAATATAAAAAGATATGTAGAGTATTGATGGAAGGTCATCTCAGGGGGGAAGGCCCTAGAGCAGTGATTCTCAACCTTCCTAATGCCTCAACCCTTTAATACTTGTATGTGGGCGTATCTGCATGTGGGAGGACCTGGATGGAGACAGATAGAGGAGTGGTGTCTCAGCTCCCAAGATTATCAGAAATATGTGTTTTCTGATGGTCTTAGGTGACCCCCAAAGGGGTCCCGACCTACAGGTTGAGAACCACTGCCTTAGAGGATGAAGGGGTTGTGAGGGGGGATCAGTAAATACCTCCAGGGAAAACTGGGATTTGAGATGAATCTGGGAAGAAAACAGGGGATGTAAGGAGGTGGAAATGAGGAGAGAAAGCATTACAGGTACTGAGGAAAGCCTGTGAACAGGCACAGAGAAGGAGATGGAATGCTCCATTAGAGGAACAGCAAGTAAGTCAGTTTAGCTGAATAACAGAATGGGAAGGGGGCTATTTGAAGAGCTTTAAAATTCCAGAGAACTCTATATTTAATCCTAGAGGTAATTGGGAGCCACTGGTTTATAGAGCAAGGTGTGTGACATGGACCTGTGCTTTAGAAAAATTACTTTGACAGTTGATGGAAGATAGACTGAAATGGGAAGAGATTTGAGGCAGGGAGACCAATCAGAAGGCTAGATGTGAGGTGATGAAGGCCTGACCAAGGATGGTGGCTGTATGACATATATATACAATAGATGCACATTGTATTGTATGTATAAAAATGACAAGATCTGACAGCAGATTAAATATGTGGGGTAAGTGCAAATGAAGAATTGAGGATGAAACCAAAGGTTAATGAGCTTGGGTGACTTGGAGGACGGTGGTACCTTCAACAGTAATAGGCAAATTAGAAAGAGGGAATTCCAGTTTTAGAAGTACATAATGAGTTCCATTTAAGACATTTTGAGTTTGAGGTGCCTATGAAGCATCCAGTTTGGCATATCCAAAGGGCAGTTGGTAATGTAGGTGTCAGCTGGACCAGAACTGGCCTTTAACCTGTGGGTATCTGGAGCTGAAACAGAGCAGGCTAAAAACAGGTGTGTCAGGACACAAACAGAAGTTTAATTAATTTCAGAGTGAGGAAGATGATGCCTGAAGGAGGAGGTCCCCCCCTCCTAAGAAGGAGGGCTTAACATGCTGGACCAAAGGCAGGTCTTATGTACATAAAAACCACAACTGAGCTGGACCATGACATAATCATTCTTAGGTCTTGAGTTACTGTTCTCATGGTGGACATTTCTTGGGACAATACAGGTATTCTTGGGTCCAATGGGAATAGGCATTGTGTCTGTACCCTGTGGGGTACAGAACCAGAATTCTATGAGAGGAACAGGAATACAGTATAAGGAGCAAGGATTGTGAACATGTGATGGATGACCCTGGAAAATAGGGGGAGCTAAATCTCCCAGTGGACACCTGGTGCTGGTCAAGCAATCTACTTTGCCAGAGGGTGAGATCTTTCCAGAGCACAAAGGATTATTGTTATGCCAAGCTCAGGGTGAAGCCTGCTTGCTGAGATTTAGCTCTGGGAAACAGGGTATCTGCAAAATATTTTGACAGTAGGGACAAGTAAGAAGAGAAGTAGTGAAGACAGGGAGTATAGACAATTTTTTCAAGGAATTTGACTGGGAAAGAGAAGAGAGCTATAGGATAATAGCTTGAAGGCAAGGCAAGGTCTAATGAAGATTTTTTTTTTAAAGAATGGAACTTGGGCATATCTGAAGACAGTAAAGAAGAAACCAATTCATAGGGAGAGGTTGGAGATTCCAGAGAGAGAGTGAATGAAGTTACGATCTGCTGGGGAAGACGGAGGGCATTAAATCAAGTGCCCATGCAGATAGGTTGGCCTTGACAAGGAGGACCACTTCATTGTTAGAAACTGGGGGAAAGGAGAAGGGAGTGGGAGATGATGGCAAGGGGTATTGAGATAAAGAGAATGGGAGAAGAGGGAACTCAATTTTAATGACCTCAACTTTTTCAATTAAAAAAAAGAATCAAGATTTTCAGCTGGGGCGGGGGGAGGAAGTAATGTACGGGGCTTCAGTTAAGGAAGAAAAAGTTTAAAATACCTTCTGTAGAGAGCAAGATGGAGAGTCAATTAGGGAGGATTGCAAAGATCTGATGTGCTGCAGTGAGGGCCCAGTTGAAGTTGGATGATATGAATTTGAAATGTACTCAGCACTGTGGTGAAATTTCCTCTAGCTTCATTCAGGGCAAGAAGAAAGAAGATTGAGACAATGCCATTTCCTCTTTCCTGGAATGCTTATGTGTCTTCTGTAGCTTAGGGTTATTTTAATGAATCAAATTCATGAATCAGTTTCATTGACATGGATACTCTCTACCTTAATGCAGACTACAATTCAACCACACCCATCTTGTGCAATTCTGGATTTGGAATGAGGGAAATCTGAGTTCAAATCCTACCACAGGCATTAGCTGTGTAATCTGGGGAAGTCATTTAACCTCTTAGCCTCAATTTCCTCATCTGTAGGATGGAGATAATGATAACCCTTCCCTCAGGAGGTTATTGTGAAAATCCAATAAGATAATATATGAAATGCTTTGCAAACGTTATTGTTGTTATTACAATGATGATGATGATGATGATGATGATGTGGTACAGTAGGTTCAAGTCCTAGTTCTTCTATTACTACTTATATAAAATGGGGTAAATCATTCTGGGCCTCCGTTTCCCCAACTGCAAAATGAGGTGGTTGAAATAAATAACCTCTAAAACTCTTTCCAGCTCTAAATTCTGCTTCTGTGATCCTCCCATAAGTACTTTACTGATGGTCTCCTAGGGGTTCCTTTCTTTAGGTCTTTCCATGGATACCAATAGATATGAGCTGTCCACTTATTATCTCTTACTTTCTCTACATGACTGACCCACATTTTTTTCTGATTTTATAACTCTGAAGACATCTTTGTCTTTAGGGCTTCTCCAGTTCTAGAAGTCATTTTGGTAGATTTGTATTTTTGCATTGAGCTAGAAAATTTGCCTAGTCTTAGCACTTGTTACCCCTTGTTAGATACTTTTTTGTCTGTTAAAAAAAAAATTATCTGTTTAATCAGTGTGGTTCAGTCCACCAAACATCTATTGCTGAAAAGATAGCAAACTAACAAAGCAATCTTCTGTATCTAACTTGGTGGTCACTGTTTTCAACATTGCTTCACAACTTTGTCTCTAGAGTTTGGTCTAATGACACACCTTGAATTGTTTTTGTAGGAGATTTGTTTTGAACCATCTGTACTGCCTTAATGACATGGATAGCTGACCAGGATTAATGATAAAAGATTGTGGTTGAGGGGAAAGGGTTTTTCTCTGTGTGGATTTAACTATGGGGAATCAAGCTCTTATAACGTTGGCATGTTAACACCATACTTTTACCAACTGAGCTAAATGGGCTTATTTCATTGTTGTTATCATCAACATCATTGTCATCACCACCACCATCATCATCATCATTCATGGGGCCTCAGTCTCTCAGTTAATTTGGGGACTCTTTTTTGGATAATCTTCAAATTCCCCATGTCATATTTCAGTTTCATGCCTCCAAAATGGAAAGATAGATCATAACTGGAGTCCCACTGATTGATTGACTCATTCATTCAATCAATACTTATTGAATGCCTACTATGTGCAAAGTACTATGCTAGATTGCCATGGGAGAGACAGATATATATAAAACATGCTCCCTATCTTGAAATAATCTAGTCCTGCTGGGATGATTAGATATACATTCGAGCATATGATTAAATATCAGAGAGGCTTTGACTAAATGATGTCTGAGGGGGGTGGCTAGGTGGGGCAGTAAATAGAGCACCGGCCCTGGAGTCAGGAGTACCTGAATTCAAATCTGGCCTCAGACACTTAACACAAGAAAACTAGTCGTGTGACCTTGGGCAAGTCACTTAAGCCCAATTGCCCTACCTTCCTCCCTCCCCACCAAAAATGATGTCTGAGGCCCTTTTCTAGGTTTTCTAATCTATAATTCTGCAGTTCTGTTAGTGATATAGATAGCAGGTGTTCTAAAAGATCAGCAAAGGGAGGGAGAAATCTTGGGTTGGTCCCTCATTTTGAATTCTTGAATTCTCCTCGCTCTCTCACCTGCTCCAAGCAGAATACATAACCTGAAATGATCTTTTCTTTGTAAGGTGGAATGCTTACCTGACAATAATAGCTTTTTTATATTTATATAACACTTTTAGATTGGAAAAGTGTAAAGAGAGGCTCTGACAAGAGTAGGCTGATATGATCTCCAAGGAGCACTCTGGGCCAATTCCTAGGATGTCATGATATTAGGCAGTTTCTAGGGGCTTGGACCTGTGTGTTCCCTTCCTCTTCTCTCCTTCCTTCCAATTTCCCTGCTGGAAAAGTTGCCTCTTAAGCCACAAAGTCAATGTCTGATTGTTCTCCTGAGTTATGCCCAGCTTGGATCTTGGGTACTCCAGGATGTTTATTCCCCTTTCTCTGCCATTTACACAGAAGGAATGGGGTTCTGGTGGCTGGTGGCTATAGATCACCATCAGATCAAGGTGAGGCAGATATTTTAGGCTCTATTAAAGATGTTTGTCTTAGGTTACCTAGTAACCTGGGACTGGGTCATTTTTAATCATTCCCCTTCCCCCTCCCTCACATAGAGAACATGGTCCTTTGGCTGGAGACCAATCTGAAAGCCCCTGGAGAAGCTGCCATGGAAAAACCTGACTTCATTAATTATTATAAGCCCCGAAATCAAGCAGGCACAGGGTTGGCAGAAGGACCAATTACACTTCCCCAAGATAAGGAAACTAAACATTTGTTAAGTGGGAGCAAACAGTGCCATAAGCACAGCCACACAGCCCATCCCCACCCCAAAAGAGGGACTAATAAATGCCACCTGGACCATTATTTTTGTCCCCACAGTGATCATGAACATTTAATCAATCACTATGGCCAGTGCCTTCCCTCTGAGATTATCTTTCATTTATCCTATATATATTTTTCAGTTACTTACACACTGTCTCCCTTGTTAGAACATGAGCTCCCGGTGGGCAACCACCTTGCTTTTGCCTTTCTTCCTATTCTCAGTGCTTAACTTAGTACCTTGCATAGAGTAAGCACTTAAATGCTTTTTGACTGACGTTTCAACAAACATCAGCTACTTAAGTGACTTCAATATGCCACTTTGCTAGGTGCTGGGAGGACAAATGCAAATAGGAAATAATTTCTGTCCACGTGGAGTTTATATTCTAACTCAGGAGACTATCGAGTGCCTATAAAACTACATACAAAATAAATAGAAATTAAAATGGGAGGAAGGGAACTAGCAGCGGGGAGATCAGGAAAAGCTTTTTCCTGTAGTGGTACTTGAGCTCCATGTGGAAGGAGAGCAATTCTGGATGACAGAGGTGAGGAAGGAGGATATTCCAGGCCAGTCTAAAGGTGAGAAGTCAAGAGATGGGTTGTTGTGACTGAAGAGCAGAGAGGTCATTTTGACTGGATCTTGGAGTGGAGAGAAGAGTAATGTCTAGTGAGATGAGATAGGTGAAGGGCAGGTTGTTAAAGTTTATCTTATCCTAGAGGCAATATGAAGCCACTGAAACTGATGGAATAGGGGAATGACAAGGAGAGAGCTGCACTTGAGGAAAATCCTTTTGGTAATCATGTAAGTAGACAGACTTGAGGTGGGGAGATCAATTAGGAGATTATTGAAATAATCTATTGAAATAAATACAAAATGTTGATGTCGGGGCAGAGTCAAGATAGCAGCATAGAAGCAGGAAAACTCTGTGGCTTCCCCCATAACCACCTCAAATACCTATAAAATATGATTCTAAACAAATTTTAGAGCTACAGAACCCACAAACTGACAGAGAGAAACAAGTCTCCTGCTGAAGACAGCCTGGCAGGCAGACAGGAAGGGTTCATGAGAGCACACTGAGAGCTGAGCCCAGCCCTATGTGAATCAGTGGTTTTAGCCCCAGGGCAGCCTGGACCAGCCACAGCTGGAGCATTTGGGAGAGTGGATCACCAGCAACTATGGCAGTTTCCAGAATCATCAACCCATAAATGCCAAAGACAAAGTAAAAGGTCAGTGGAACTCTGCTAAATATGGGGGTGACAGACTGTGATCTGGCCTCTGCCCCTGGAGAGAGAAGCAGTGGAAGCAGCAGCCCTGCAGCTGCCTCCACATGGCTGCTTCAGAGCTCTGGGCCTGCAGATTGTAGGGGGGTCAAGTGACCATTCAGAGGCTAAGGGCTCTTGCCTTAACCTGCCTGGATCAGGGTCGTGGTCTTAGATGATGGTTCTGAAGTGTGTGACTAGTGAGCCAAAGCCAGTGGGAGCTGTAAAGATGGTGCCCTCCTAAGAGCTTCAGCAGCTGCAAAAACCCCAGTGATTTGAGACAAAGCTCTCTCCTCTGAAAGCAGAATTCTACTGTGGCAAAGAGCTCAAAAGTCAAGTAATTGATTGGCAATATGAGCAAGCACAGGAAGCAAAGCAAGCACAGCCATCCGACTTTAGATTCCTTTTTTGGAGACAAAAAGGGTCAAAGCATGGAATGGGAGGAAGGCAACACAGTCAGAACTCCTGCACCAAAAGCTTCCAAGAAAAATATAAACTGATTACAGGCCATGGAGGAGTTCAAGAAGGATTTTGAAAATCAAGTAAGAGAAGTGGAGGAAAAATCGGGAAGAGAAATGAGAATGATGCAAGAAAATTATGAAAAGAGAGTCAACAACCTGACTGAAGAAAATAACACCTTAAAAAATAGATTAACTCAAATGGCAAAAGAGGCCCAAAAAGCCAATGAGGAGAAGAATGCCTTAAAAAGCCAAATTTGCCAGATGGAAAAAAAATCTCAAAAGCTCTCTGAAGAAAATAATTTCTTCTGAATTAGAGTGGAGCAAATGGAAGCAAATGACTTTATGAGAAATCAAGATACTATTAAACAGATCCAAACAAATGAAAAAATAGAAGGCAATGTGAAATATCTCATTGGAAAAACCTGGAAAATAGATCCAGGAGAGACAATTTAAAAATTATTGGACTACCTGAAAGCCATGGTCAAAAAAAGAACCTAGGAATCATCCTTCAAGAAATTCTCCAGGAAAATCACCCTGATATTTTAGAACCAGGGGGAAAAATAGAAATTTAAAGAATTCACCAATCATCTTTTGAAAAAGATCCCCAAAAGAAAACTCCTAGGAATACTGTAGCCAGATTCCAGAGTTCCCAGACCAAGGAGAAAATATTACAATCAGCCAAGAAGAAACAATTTGAATATTGTGGAGACACAATCAGGATAACCCAGGATCTAGCAGCTTCTACATTAAGGGATTGAAGGGCTTGGAATATGATATTCTGGAGATCAAAGGACCTAGGATTAAAACCAAGAATCACTTCCCCAGCAAAACTGAGTATGATGTTTCAAGGGAAAATATGGTCATTCAATGAGGTGAAGGACTTTCAAGCATTCTTGATGAAAAACCAGAACTGAATAGAAAATTTGACATTCAAGTACAAGAAGCAAGAGAAGCATGAGAAGATAAACAGGGAAAAGAAATCATAAGGAACTTTATCAAAGACGAACCATTTACATGCCTACATGGAAAAACGATAATTGTAACTTTTGAAACTTTTCTCAGTATGAGGATAGTTGAAGGGAATATAAATGTGTGTGTGTGTGTATACATATATATCTATAGAGGAGGGTATATATGCTTATGAATATGTGTGTGGGGGTGTATATATGTGTACAGGTATACATAGACAGAGGGCACAGGATCAATTTAATAGGAAGGCATGATATTTAAAAGGGGAAATTGAGAGGTGAGAAAGGAATACAATGAGAAGAGATGGGGAGAGACAGAATGGGGCAAATTATCTCATATAGAAGAGGCAAGGGATAACTGTTACAATGGAGGGGAAGAACAGGAAGGCAATAGGGAATGGTTCAACCTTACAGTCATTGAATTTGGCTTAGGGAGGGAATGACATACTTTCTGAATTGGGTATCTTGCCCTACAGGAGAGTAGGGGGGAAGAGGATGAAAGGGGGAATGATGGAGGGGAGGGCAGGTTGGGAGGGTAGTTAGAAGCACACACTTTTGTAAAGAGACAGGGACAAAGTAGAAAATAGAACAAGGTGGAGGGGATAAGATGGAGGGAAATATAGTCAGTCTTTCACAATATATCCACTATGGAAATGTTTTGGGTAACTACACATGTACAACTGATATTGAATTGCTTATCTTCCCAGTAAGGGTGGTTGATGAGGGAGGAAGGAAAAGAACTTAGAACTCAAAGTTTTAAAATCAAATGTTTTAAAGAAATATTACTATTATTATTATTACTATTATTAATTATTATTATTTGCATGCAACTGGGAAATAAGATATACAGGCACTGGGGTATGAAGATCCATTTTGCCCTACCAGAAAGTCAGAGGGGAGATGGGGGAGGATATAGGAGAGAGCAGATTGGGGGAAGGGGTATACAGTGAGATTGCTGTTTTGGGGTGGTGGGTAAGGGAAAGACCGGGAGAAAATTTGTAACTCAAAATCTTGTGGAAATGAATAATGTAAACTAAAAATAAACACAAAAAGTTAATTTTTAAAAAAACAAAAAAAATGTTGATGTCCTGAACTAGGGTGATGGTTATGTGAGTGGAGGAAAAGAAGTCGAAGGTGAGAGTTGTAATGGAGATAGGAATGTCAAGATTTGGTGACTAAGTGGATATATGGTTTGAATGAGAGTGAGGATGACGCTGAGACTGCAAATCTAGGTCACTAGAATGGTGGTACCCTCAACTAATGGAGGGTGGTAGCCTTGGGGAGGGGAGAGATAAAAGAGTTCTATTTTGGATGTATTGAGTTCGAGCTGCCTCTGGGATATCCAATTTGAAATGTTTAATAGGTGGTTGATGATGCAATATTGGAGTTTAGTGAAGAGTCTAGAAAAGGATCTATAAATAAGTCGTGTGCATAGAGTTGAAAATTGAATCACTTTTGCACTGATGTTGATAATGATGATGATGATGTGATTTCTCTAAGAGAGAAAGTGTAAAGAGAAAGGAAAAGAGTGCCCAGGAAAAAGGTTTGAAGTATACCCACAGTTAGTGAGTGTAACAGGGATGGTGAATCAATAAAGGAAGCTGAGAGAGAATGAGTAGGAAGAAAATCTGGAGAGAATATTGTCCTGAAAACTCAAAGATAAGGGATTATTCAGGAGATAGTGGTCAAATGCATCAGAGATGTCAAAAAGGATAAGAATTAAGAAGAGGTCCTTAGATTGGGGGATTTAGGAGATTGTTGATAACTTTGAAGAGAACATTTTCGGTTGAGTGATAAGACTTGGAAGCTAGTATAAAAGGAATTAACAAGAGTGAGAAGAGAGGACGTGGAAATACCAACTGTAGATGGCTTTTTCCTTTTTTTTGTATTTTTACACACATTTACACTACTTTCCCCCCTCCCTCACACTTGAACAAAAGGGAAAAGCTCCCCCAAACAAAACTATAATCAGAAGCATGTATAGTCCAACAAAGTAAATTTCCGCAGTGGCGATTCCCCAAAATGTTTGACTCTCTCTGCATTTTAAGTTCATCATCTCTCTGGCAGGAGGTGTAGATAGCATTTTCTCATGGAGTTTGGCTGAGAAAGAGAGGAGAGATGTAGGATGATAGCAAGGATGGTAGACTCCAATGAGGGCTTTGGGAAGATGGCAGAAACTTGGATGTTTTGGAAGCTGCAAAGAAACCAGTAGTTAGGAGAAGACTGATAATTAGCGAAGGGGCATTATAATGGGGAGCATTTACTGTAGAAGACAAGGGTGGAAGGGGATCAAAGATGCATGTATAGAGGGCTTGGCCGTGGTCAGGAAAAGGACTATCTTTTCATCTAAGGCTAGAATAAAAAAGGAAAAGGAAACCAGGAAGTTGTAAAAATGAGGGAGAAGGGTTGGCAGGTGAGGAGGAAGGGGAAAGAGGGAAGGGGGAAGAGGGAAGAAAGAAAGGAGAAGAGGGAGTTTTCAGTATGTAGTCAGATTTTTTTTTTCATAAATTGTGAGGCCAGGTCATCAGCTGAGAGGGTAGGAAGATTATTGTTGGAGGCTTAAAAAAGCAAGAAAAAGTCCAGAATAGCCATTGTGGAAAATGCAATAGAGAATCAGTTAGGGAGGAGTTAAGGTATTGTCTTATTTCAGTCAATGGCCAGTTGAGATTAGATAACATAAATTTGTACTTGATCCAAGTGGAAGAGGAAGATGGTGGAAGTGATCCAAGGTTTAGAGGGAGCAAAGGATTTGAAAGCAGGAGAGAGTGCAGAGTTGTACTGGTTTAGAAATGTCGTATCTATCTTTGTATTTTTCTCAGAACCTGTCAGTGTTTTGCACACAGTAGGCATTTCATAAATAATGAAATATACTTGGTAAAGTATCTATCCTTGGTAAATCAATCAGTGATAATTTTTGAGTGCTGACTGTGCATAGTATATAGTGCAAGAGGTTGAAGGGGTATGGTGATCTTAGTAACTGAACCCCAAACCCAGGAGATGTCCTTCACAGAACCTCATTGAAAGTACCCTTTCTTTCCTTGACTTTCTGGAAATCCCTGGATGTAGGGTGGTCATATACATAAAGGAAACACCAAGAAACACTCTGTCCTCAAGGACCTTCCAACATAGTTGAGGAAAAGATGAGAAGTCTCAGACAGTATCATAAAAAGCTAATGGTATGGGGGTGGTGGTGGTAAAAGTGGAGCAGATTGTACAAAAGTATGTTACATAGTTCAGATTCAACAAAATATTTATTAAATGTCTGTAGTGGGCCAGCCTCTATGACTGGCACCTGGGATAGAAAGACAAAAATGAAAAACAGTTGATGCCTTTAAGGAGCCACAGATTGGAGGAAAACAATAGGATTTCAAATTCAGCATAATAAAAAAAAAATTAAAAAAAAAAGAAAATGGTTAGCATTTCTTGTTTCTGTTGAAGAAACTGGAGATGTTTAACGTGGAGAAGACTTGAGTGGGTGGGTAAGTGGGAGATAGGGAGAAACATGATAGCTGTTTTTGGCATCTGAAGTTAGTGGGGATTATGTTGGCTCTGTTTGGCTTCAGAAGTCAAAACAATAATGAAAAGATGGAAGTAGAAAGATTCCTGCTTTATGTAAAACAATTAGACCTGTCCCAGAGCAGAGTGGGCTGCTTGGAATGAAGTGGTTTCCATTCCTAGGGGTCTTCGAGTGAAGGCTGGATGACTGACCATAATTGTATTATAAAGGGGATTCCTGATCAGGTGCAGGTTAGAAGAAATGTCTTTGGAGACCCCTTTCATTTGGCAACCCTTCTGCCTCATTTTTCAATCCCCCGATATCACCCATCTCACCTTTCACCTTTGATTCTGGACAATATCTTATAAGCCATTTTTAGTTCCTACTTCAGTTAGTATATGAGAAACAACCTCGCAAGGACCCCTAAAAATAGCCTTCCAAAATTGTTGCTGAGGTTAGGACATTGGACTCTGCAAAACTAAAATTTCCTCTCTACTATGAATTCTCTACTTGCCACAGGAAGGGAAGGAAGCACCCTCAAATAGATTTCTCCTTCCCTGGGACTATTTTTAAGGAAGACAATCTTGTCATTCTGCCATCTTCTGATCAAAGGAAATGAGTCCAACTAGAGCTGTGAGTCTGGCAGCAAGGAGTGGACTGGCTTCCAAAAAATCCCATTTAATTAAAAATAAAACAAGATATGCCATGTCTGCTTCCAGGAGACTTTTCCTCCCACCAAATATTGCTTATAATCATAACAGATCAGGGGAAACACGGCTGCTCAGGCTCATCCCATGCATCCTTTATTTCTTCTGGAATCTGACTCTTGTATAGACTCCTCTGATGAGCTGTTCTTCCTTCTTCCTGCCTTCTTTCCCCTGTTTCACTACCCACCCAAGAACAATGGAAAAAAATAGCACCATGGGAATTTGTGTTTGTATGTGTGTCTCTAGGTGGTGGAAAAAACTCCTTATAGAAGTAATATTCAATGTATCCTGAAGGGGCATTATGATATAAGGCGAAAAGGAATAAACATTTCTACAGCATTTGCTATGTGCCAGACCTGTGCTAAGTACTTTTCAAATATTATCTCATTTGAGCTGTACAACAACCTTTGAGATAGGTGCTTTTGTTATCTTCATTTTACAGTTCAGGAAACTGAGGTAAACAATGCTGAAGTGATTTGCCTGGGGTCGTGCAACTAGTAAGTTTCAGATTTGAACTGGGATCTTCTCGACTCCAAGCCTAGCATTCTGTCCATTCTACCACCCAGCTGCCTGTATTAGGGCTCGGTATAATGCGGAACACAAATCTGTAGTTCATAGAATCATAGATTTAGAACTGGAAAGCCCCTATATATCATCCTTCATTTTATAAAAGAGGAAATGAAGGCACAGAGAGGTCCGATAACTTGCCCAGGATCACACAGCTTAGTAAGTATTTGAGTAGTAAGGATTTGAACTCAGGTCTTCCTAGCCCCAGGTACTGTACTTCTGCACAGTGCTGCTGGAGTTCCTGGCAGGTCAGAATCCTGGTTTCAGTGCATATCCACTTTGGGGAAGGTACTTCCCCTCTCTGGGCCTCTGGTTTTTCATCTGAAAAAATGAGACAATTATGTTAGATAATCTCTAAGCTTCCCCCCAACTCTAAATCTTGGACTTTCCTGCCCCTTTTTTCTTTTTTCCTTTTTTTTTTCCTTTTTCATTTTCTCAGCTTTAAAACACCCATGACTTTGGGTCTTTGAGGAGCTCATCCCAACAACCTGTTTATGGAACAGAAGATCATCAGGGAGAAAAAGTACCAGTGTGGTTGAATCATAGATCACATGAAGGGGGGCAACAGGTGATAAATCTGGAAAGGTAGTCTGTCACCATATTGTGAAGGACTTTAAAAGCCAATCAGGAGATTGTATTATATCTTTTTGGGGGGAGCAAGGCAATCAGGGTTAAGTTTGCCCAGTATCATACAGCTAGTAAGTATCAGGTGTCTGAGGTCAAATTTGAAGTCAGGTCCTCCTAACTCCAGGGCTGTGTTCTATCCACAGTACCACCTAGCTGCTCTTAGTTTATATTATATCTTAAGAGGCAGAATGGAACTCCTTAGTCAAAGGAGTGACCTGGTCAGATCTGTGTTTTAAGTATAACCATTCTCTTGACAAGAATTTCTGGGAAACTGGAAAGCATCCTGACAGAAGTTAGGCTTAGACCAACAATATAAACCATATTCCACAACAAATTCAGAATGGATATATGACCTAAATGTCATTAAAAAGGAAGAGGAAAACAGATCACAAACCTCTCACAGCTATAGTAGGTAATGAGCTCTTAACTAGACAAGGCAGAGAGGCTGTTACAAAACACAAAACGGGTCATTTCAATTACATAAAATTGAAAAGCTTTAACACAAACACAAGTAATGGATCTAGAATAAGAAAGGAACCAATCAAATGGGGGGAAAATCTTTATATCAAGTATCTCTGATAAGGATTTGCTGTCTAAAACATACAGACAACTAAAATATATATAGTATATATGTATATATATATA
>CM053584.1:347054986-347117621 GCA_028627135.1 Pseudochirops cupreus | reverse complement strand
GGCGTCAGCTCTTTCCTCTTTCATCTCTTCCCTGTCTCAGAGGAAAGGCCAGGCTCTGTGCATGGTCCCCCGACGTGATCCTCATTTCCTTCTGTCTTTGAGAAGTTGGCAGTGCTTGCTGCTTCTCATTCTCCTGTTCATCTCCCATCACTCCTCCCAAAGAGAGCACCCAGGCCATGCAACCTGCCTTGTTGTGTGGCTAAGCTTTAATAAAACAACTGGGAGCAGCGGAGGGTGAGAACTGGAACTTTTGTCCTACATTTGTTCCATTGTGGCAAAAAAAGTACCTGTCCTCTTGACAAATGTTTAGTATATACCCTATAAATTTCAGCCCTTGTTGTTGTTTATAGAGTACTTTGATCTGGGGTTTGCCCAATAAATGTTCATTGCTGAAGATGATAACCTCAGATAAAGAATGTGTGTGTGTGGGGGGATAGTGGGATTTTAATTTTCTTTGTAGTTTGATGCCCTCCAGGTAACATCCCCTGGCTCTTCCAATTCTGATCAGGGACCACTTCACTAATTCAATCCTCTTTAAGAAAAGTGGGGTGAGACTAGATGACTTCTGAGATCCCTTCCAGTTGTAAAGTTGCATGTTTAATGCTTAGCTGCTAGTTTGAGTCCTCTTTTCCTTACAAAACCACTCAGGAAGCAACCCAAAATGTCTTGATTTGAGATCACTTCTGCTCTAAGCCCTAGGAACTTGGGCAAAACAAGAGAAAGGCACAGAGAGAAGCCTGTGATCTGGAGGTTAATTCCTCAGGGGTTTGGAAGATGCCATCCCCATAAATGGAAGTGGTGAGGATAGTGTTCTTTTTGCCAAGGCTCCAGGACTTAAATGGAATTAAGTTCTCTTGCAGAGATGGAGAAGGGAGCAGAAGGAGGGGCCTGAGGTCTGAGTTGGCAGTGTGTGTACTAGAGGTCCAAGTTCAGATTTGCTTGCACTCAAATCTACAGTTCATTTCAATCTTTTCTCTCCACACAATGAGGCCCTTGTGCATCCAGAGCCTGGAAGAACGTAACTGCATTTCTGGAACATTGATGGGCAGTGTCCTCTTGAACCCATGAGGTCATGCTCTTGGAGACATGCAGTGGGGCACAAAGGGTTCACCTGCAGATCTTTAAGATGAACATTTTCTAGAGAGAAAGCGTTAGTGATTCCTGGAACTACCTACCCATCAAGTCCCCTGACTCAGTGAAAAAATCCTTGATGGGAATAACCTGATTGGAAGTGTGTTAGCTAGTATTTCTTACCTCCATTCTCTTCACAAATACATGCATGTGCACACACACATATGCACATATATATATGTATATGTATATATATATATGTGCATGTGTGTGTGTGCAATTTTAATTATGGGTGAGTTTTTTTTTCGCTCTTCCACTAAAGTAGTTTTCCAATATCTTATCTCTGTATAGAGGAGACCCAGGGGTCTCGAAGATTATACCAGTGGACAGATACTGTGGCAGTGCCTACCAAACTGGGAAGACTTCTAATAGGGGTTAGCATTGATCACCAGCCTCAGATAATTCTAGGTTTTAGTGATCTAGACCCTAATCTTATAGGATTATGAAACTGTTATGTATAACTCCCCAGTGAGCAAATTTTGCTTAAATCTTTTATTCACGTCTTTTTAAAATCTGAGTTGGTCAAGTCAGCCTCTTTGGATGGCTCTCCCTTTTACTTCTTGTTGGGCAGGGAAGAGAATATGCATTTAATTAGTATCTACTGTGTGTCAGGCACTGTTCTGTGCTTTTTTAAAAAAAATTGTCTTATTGGGGGTATTACATTTTTTGCCTTCTTAATGGGTGGGAAAGGAAAAGAATTTGGAGCTAAAATTTTTTTTAAGTCATCTCATTTGATCCTCAACAACCCTGTGAGGTAGGTGCTATTATTCTACCCAATTTACAGCCAAGGAAACTGAGGCAATCAGAGATTAAGTGACTTGCCCAGGGTCGCACAGTTAGTAAATGTCTGAGGCTGTACTCAGGTCTTCTTGACTCCAGACCCAGGGGTCTATCTGATTGTGCTACCAGTTGCCTCATGGAAATAACTTTTGTTTATGTCTTCAGAATTTTATTATCAAAAGCTTCTTGTCTCTCTTGGGTTCACATTTCTTTCCTCATCCCTGATGTTAGACCTTTGGACTGTAACTATCTTTTTTCTCTCCACACTCTGCAATCTGTTCTCCCAAAACAAAATTTGCACATTAAAGTATGCCCAGTTGACCTTTCCTTCTCTGGGATGAAATGGTCACTTGTCCCCACAGTTCTTAACATTTTTACTTTGGGAGCCAGTCCTTTCTTGTTGGTTAGAATCAAGTCCAGAGAAACAGATCTCCTCATCATTTGCTTCACCCTTTGAAGAATAAAATTATCATTAAAGCAAATCATGAATTTCTCAGCTGCTTTGATTTTGGAAGAAAAAGAGCTCTAGAAGATGTCTGCTTTTCTGATGTTTCCCCATCCCCATAACATCCTGCCTCCTCCATGCCAGATGTGTAATGTGTTTCCCAAACTCCTCAATTTCTTCTACTCTCTGGGTGACCTGTAGAACACACACTCTGATGAAATTTGTCACTTTGGTTTCTTTAATCTATCCTTATCTAGATATGTTTCCTCTACTCCCCAGCTTCATCTTTTCTGGGCCTTTTAAATAAGGTATATCCTTCTGGACTCATCTTTCACTGGTGAGTCTCATCCAGATGTAATCGTGTATTTGTGAGACATCGAAGCAGATTTTGAAATGCTAGGGGCCACATGCTGTTTTTAGTTTAATTTCATATATGGCCATGGACAGAACTGCCTCTGATTCTGAGTGCCCCTGCTGCTCCATGTGCCTATTGCTTGTCGACTTTCATTAAATGCTTTCTGAAACTGCTCTGGCCTTATCTATCTTTGGGAAAATTTCTAGAGCAGAGTTGAAGACTCAGCTCGGCCTCTGTATGAATAACATTTTGTGTTTGTTTCTAGGACAGACTGGGTCCTGGGGAAGTTTTATGAAAGGAAGCCGCCCATGGGACATAAGTCATTTAGTGGTGGATGAATACAGTGACCGTGTCTCTGAATCTCCTGTCCAGGAAACTCTTGTTGCTCTCTTGTTCCAACTGCTAAAAATTTTCTTTTTCCAGGAGCTATCTGTTGGCTTCCTGTTATGGTTGCCAGTCGCCTGAGGGGTGACTGTGAAAGAATGGGAATGCTCCCACAAGCTGCATGGATGTCTCTGCCTCATTATGAGTCTCATTGAATGCGTGTTCCCCAAGGCCTGATGCCACAGCTCTGTTCCCATGACAGGTTCAACACTGCTTTCCCCTGTGAATCTCATCCTTTCCACCTGGGTCATTATTCGAATCAGGAAAGGACTGGCTTCCTCTTTGAAGGCCTTCGGAGAACAAGTGATTGGGGAGGAAGAATACAGCCGGACCTGATCATTAGAATAGCCAGATGCTGAGCACCTTTAAGCCAAAGAAGGAAAGTGGTGCTGCCTCTGGAAGTTTGTAATGAAGCCACTGACGTGTCTATGCACCCCCCACCCCAACATTTCCCCTTCTTAATTCAAATATAAGCCCAGTGTTCTGTAAGTATTAGCCTAGGACTGAGTTATTTATGAAAGAGATATACTATGACTTTCCAGGCCTGGGATTTTACAAGAATTCCCTTTCTAGGAAAGGAGAGAGAATGGTTGCAGTGAGATTGTAGCAGCAGCGTCAGGGGAGAAAGGTTATAACACGTAGTGCTTCCATGCAGGACTGGTGAGACGTGGAAAGAATAGTTTGGACTGTGATTTAATGAGTAAGGAGAGGAGCAGATTGAGGACTCAGTGGAGACAATAAAAGCTGAAATCTGACCTTAGACATTTACTAGCTGTGTGACCTTGGGTGAGTCACTTAACCATCTCGGTTTCCTCAATTGTAAAATGAGCCTATACTTCCCAGGGTTTTTTCGAGGATCAAAGGGGAGGATATTCATAAAACACTTAGTACAATGCCTGGTATATATTAGGTGCTTAATAAATAAATGCAAATAAATAATGGGGCAGACAACATGTAAATATGTAAGTACATATAAGAAACGTACAGTTAGATGGCAGGTCCATGTAAAGGGGAAGGCCCTTGCAGCTTGGGGTGGGGGGAGGGGAACCAGGAAAGGGCTCCTGCAAAGGGTGGCATTTGAGCTGAATCTTAAAGGAAACCCGGGATTCTCAGAGTGGAAGATAAGAAGGCAGAGCATTCTAGGGATGGGGAGGCAGCTGGCATAAAGGGGCACAAATGGGAGATGTAGCATGGTAGATGAGGAATAGCAAGGTGGGCCAGAAATAGAATGTAAGAAGACTGGGAAGGTAGGAAGGGGCCAGATTGTAAAGAGTTTGAGATGACAAACAGAGGACTTTCCATTTGATCCTGGAGGTAACAGGAGTTTATTGAAAAGTGGGGAGACATGGTCATACCTATGCTTTAGACAAATTGCTTTGGCAGCCAAGGGGAAGGATGGATTGGAGAGGAGGGAGACCTGAGACAGCCAGACCAGCTACTGCAGTTGTCTGGGGAAGGGGGGTGATGAGGCCTTCCACCAGGCTGTGACGTTGTGAGTGGAGTGGAGGGGATATATTTGAGGGAAGTCGTGGAGGAAGAACACGACAAGATTTTGGGATTAAAGATAATGACAATCTGTTTTAGACATGCTCAATTTGAGGTGCCAGAGACTCAGGGTGTTATCAGAATGAAGGGTCCACCCCTGCTGTAAAACCTTAAAAAAAAAGAAAGAAAAGAAAATCTGTGCACCTCTTCTGCACAGAAACCCAAGGTTCTGCATGGTTTTTGTGCTTTTGTTCAGACAGGAACAACTTCTGGCCCACAAACCCTCTTTCCACCCTGAGGTCAGTCATGCTGGGGCTGGCACACCCACAACCACACAGGGAGGTTGGGTTTCAGCTGCCGCTGCACCTTGCAGATGATAGGTCAAGCCTTTTGCAGCCTTGCTGCGATGTGGACCTTGCAGGAACTCCCTTCTTGAGCCTGCTGCTTTCAGATCGGCCCCCTCTGTCCTTCCCAGAGAAAGCAGAGGTTGGGGCAGCAGGCAGGCCGATATCAAATTCCATCGAAGGTCTTTTGGGTCCATTTAGTTCTGTACCATGGTGCCAGAGGCAGACTGGTATCTTACAGAGTGACTTGCATAAGTAACCTTTCACCTTTCCCAGGGCCTAGAGTGAATCGCAGTTTGAGAAGCAAAGGGACTTGGGTTGTACCACAAGAGCAGCATTTTAGAGAAAAGCACAGATTTAGAAGGGGGGGATTGGCCAGAGCAAGAAGAGTGTCTTTCCCTTGAAGTATTGTTATCATCACTGATTTTGTTTTGGGGGGGGAATGGTTTACAAATGAGATTTTCTTAGATTTTTTTAGCGCATGCTGTGTCCTTAATGATGAGGTATATGAATTGATGTTGTTGTTGTTTATGAAATGGGCTTCTTTGCTATTTGCTATGTGTGTTCATTGTGAAACTGCTACTAGGTGGGAAAGGGGTCAAGCCTTGGATATAGAACTTGGGGTCTCCCTTCCCATCAATATGACAAAAGTGATCAAAAGTTAGCTCAAACCCAATCATTTCCCTGAGATGAAAAAGAAATTAAAGGAGATGGAAAAAATTTAAGGGAGTGAATTGATGTTGTTCATGCTTCTTTTTTCAGCCCCCACAGAAAAACGGGAAGGCATCAGTAGTCAGGTAGTTCTTTAACCAGTTGGTTTCTGGGAACTGACATGGGCACAAGTTCGAGACCACCTGATCAGAGATGAGCAGTCAGATTTCCTCTAGGTTTAGTATCTTCTCTGGTTGGTTGGTACTTTAGGAAGCCCCATTAATGCAAGCCACAGCCAGGATAATGAATATAACTGATGATAAAAATAGCTGACATTGATATTGTGCCTTAAGGATTGGAGATAAGCTATAGCATCATCGACTTAGGGCTAAAAAAGAGGCTCAGAGGTCATCTGGTGCAGGAACTACCCAGATCATAAATCCTACGGCATTGTAAGGGGCACTTCCATGCACTGTGGCCGAGGTTTTACGCAGATACCAATACCGAGAAGGCAAAAGTAGGATAAGCAGCACTTGGTGGGCAGGGGCTGAGGGAGAGGGAGGGACCCATAATCTTTGAGCTATGAATTGGTTTCCTTTATACTGGCACCGCTCCTCTTCCTCTGCACAGGTGTGAGATGGACCTTACAAGTTTAGGGCCCATGTCCCTTTCAGTCTCTCTGTAAATACCTAGATAAGATCTACCTTTTTGCTGCTCAGTGCCTGAGCTGGGTTCATTCTGGTCTAGTCAAAGGGATAGCTTGTTTGACTCATGTCACTCAGTCAATCAATAAAAATTTATCAGGTACCTACTATGTGCCAAGCACAAAGAAAGGTCTTTGCTGTGCAGCAGTTAATGTTTGTGCTCATCCCAGGTGTTGTGTGTTTCCAGGTTCACACGCAACTCACTGCTATAACCTGAAACTGAGAGCAGCCTTGGGTTCAATTTGTCTTTCCACGTAAAGACTTCTGCAAATTCCTTGTCTCCTTCAGTCAGCCAGCTAGCTTTTGGCTGAAGACCTCTGATGACAGCAGATTCTCAGAAGTAGTGACCCATTCCAATGCTGCGTAAAGAAGCATTTCCTTATACACTGAGCCAAAACCTCTCTTCTTATCACTTCCACCCTTTATCCGAATTCTTCCTCGTAGGGATAAACAATTAGTTTAATCCCAATGATACCCTTTCAAATATTTGAACATTGCTGCTGTGTGTGCCTTTACTAAATCTTTCCTTCTCTAAGCTAAAACACCCCCAGTTTCTTGAGCTATCACCCTGTGGCATGATCTTGAGGCCTGCCACTGTCTTCATTGCCCTTATCTCCATACATGTCCAAAACTGGCAGTGTTCTCAATGTGGCCTAACCAGGACGGAGTCCTCCAGAGCCATCACCTGCCTCGGGCTGGGCATTCTGTGAATGAAGCCTGAGGTCATCCAACATCTTTTGGCTGCCATATCCCATTGCCCCAGGGCTCGAAAAAGTAGCAGAGTCAGTTTCTAAAAGTGTCTCATTTATGGCTTAGGGAACAGGTGAGGGACAAGAATCTCGGCAATATTCTTCATGATATGTAAGCCAAGAGATCCATTTCTTCTCCTCTCCTTTCTTCTCAGAGTTTTCTATTCTAAGACCCAGTGAATGAGAAGTGAGTCAGATATTTACCAACTGCCCACCAAGTGGGCCACAGAATGATTGTCGCTTGCCTTGGTGGTGTCCCTGAGCTCCCTGCAGACACCGATGGAAACCACTCACCAAGGAGGAGACCATTGCCTAGCATGTCTTTGGGACCCCGTAGCCAACATTTTTTTTCCAACTGCCTAGAGAAATCCGATGACAGGCTTGAGGAAAGGGTGAGCTGATTGGCATCTGAGAAGTAGACTTCAGGCTAACAGTGTCTTTCCATGTTGTCAGCATGAGTTTGGTTTCCCAATGGCTGTTAGACAGTGCCTTAATGATGGTTTGTAATGACAGCTGACATTTACATGGCATCTGCCATGTGTCAGTTACTTCACAAACATTCACTCATTTTATCCTTGTAAGGACCCTGGGAGGTAGGTGCTATTTTACATTTTACAGTTGAGGAAACTGAGGCAGGCAGAGGTTAAGTGACCTGCCCAGGATCACACAACTACTAAGCGTCTGAGGCTGGATTTGGGCTCAGGTCTAACTGACTCTTGGATGGCTAGGTAGCTCGGTGGATAGAGTGTCTTGCAGGGAGTCAGGAAGACTCATCTTCCCGAGTTCAAATCCAGCCTCAGACGCTAGCCATGTGATCCTGGCCAAGTCACTTAACCCTGTTTGCCTCAGTTACCTCATCTGTCAAATAGGCTGGAGAAGAAGATGGCAAACCATTCCAGTATCTCTGCCAAGAAAACTCCAAATGGGGTCACTGAAATGACTGAACAGCAACAACTTCCTTACTCCACACGCAATGCACTCTGGTTGTGCCGCCTTCATTCTTGGTCCTTAAGTTACCAGGGTGCCGTCTTGGCCCTCTCTATGAGAGTCTCTTCAGAGGAGATCCTAGGCAGGTGGATGACCTCTTGTGTTCACACTGTGTCTGATGGAAGTCTCGCCACTACAGAATGATCAGATGAACCCAACATAGCCCCTCTCAGGAGCTCTGAGCAGACCTTGGGGGCGACTGTGAATGTGTAACAGAACAACCTAGCTTAGCTCCTTTCTCGTCAATGTGGTGGATGGTCAGGAAGGAAGGCTCTATTTGGCCTTAGAAATCCTTGTCTGTGGAAATTTCGCATTGTACAGGCAGCATGGGGTAGTAGTAAACTTCAAAGCTGTAGAGCCTGAAGGCAGAAAGACCTGGATTCAGATCATGATTCTGATACTTCTGAGCTGTGTGCCCATGGGTGAATTTCTTAACCTCTTTGAGCCTTGGTCTTCTCATCTGCAAAATAAAGGGATTCAACCAGGTGGCCAAAAAGATACCTTCCAGCCCTAAATCCCAATGATCTGGAGACAGAGAAACAATTCTAAACATTTCCCAGAGTATCTCATTACCTGGCTTCTTTAGGAGACTGTTGATTTCCTTAATCTCTGCTGGAAAGAATGCTATGAGTGACATTAATACACAATCCCTAAATGAGAGCTTTCAGAGGAGCAGCAGGAATGAGGCCATTTTCCTTTGATGAAGGCCGCCCCAGGGTGTCGTTACCGGAGAGGGCAAGGGAACTCTAAAGGCTCCTCAGCCTAGAGGAGTGGCCAACAATAACAAAGTGAAAAAAAATTCTTATCTGCAATTTATATCCCTTTTTTGCATAACATTTTATTCTTTTAAGACTGATTTTTCTCGGCATCATCTGAGTTTATATGGAAAGTGGTTCTTGGTTGATTAGGTGCCAGATTTTAGGAGCAATCAATGACAAGTCATTAAACTCTCTGGTCCTCAGTTGCCTTATCTGTAAAAAGAGAGGGTTGGATTCGTTGGTCTCTCAGATCCTTTCCAATTCAGTCTTGGAGCCTGTGATCCTATGGTTTATGACTAAGTCTTAGAGGGGGTTTTTAGGAGTAGAACAAGAGAAGGCTACGTATAGAGAAAAAAATACAGAGACTAGAATTCAAAGGAATACCCCCTGGGTTCTCTGTGGTTTCAGTTGTAGTAGAGAGACCTGTCTGTGAATGAGAGAAAGGGAGGGAGGTGATCAGAAAGTGTTTAGAGGTGTGTTCATGTCTTGTAGGACTACTTAGGTGGCTGGAAGAGCTCCATTTTGCAAGCCTAGTCCGTTTTATTTGCCCTTTCATTTTATTCCTGAATCCTTAATTGTAAAGGAAGCAAAGTTCAATCCAGTTGTGAATTGGACCCATGGCCCTTTCCCAACGATGACTTTCTGAAAAGTGCCCGGGGGAAGTAGCCATTTTTCTTTCTCTGAGAGTCTTGTTATCTCTGGATTATACACAAAGTTACCATGAGAAGACAGCTTTAGAGGAGCCTTTGGAAACCACTGCTGTACATTAATGGTGGGCCCCCGTCATCTCACAGTGTCTGCCCCAGAATCAGGTTGCCTTATTGTGGCAGGCCTCCAGAGAAATGGACTGTCAACCACATTAGAAATTCATTAGTTTGGCATAGTGGCCTAGAAAACAGAGATCCTCATTCTAAAAGTCTAGGACTGGAACCTGCTTAGGTAAGTAGTATGTAAAGGCTGAACATTTGGATTTAGGAACACCTCAGTGGAGAGCTGGAGAATATTGGTAGCTAGTAGAGAGAACTGGGCTGAGAAAATATGTGATTCTGGCATCAAGGTCAACTTCTTGATAGAGAAAGAGATCAGATATTTAAGTCAGTAGGTCTGGCTATAGATCAGCTCCTAGAGAGCAGAAGGTTATCTCAACTCTTTGCTAGATTCAAGACAAATCCTAAACAGCAGGTATCTTCTATGAGTGGAAAAAAAAAAAAGAGGTCACTTAGACTGAAGAGAAAACTAGCCTTGACTTTGTCACCTAGTTCTGATCTTTCTCATTCAGTGAGCAATGAGTCAAAACAGAAGTGATTAATTAAATACAGAAATATAAGAGAAACTGCAAAGTTTGGGGTATGAAAAGTTCACATAGTCACCATTTTCCACTTCCAGTAAGAAGATCCAGAATCTTGTATTTGGTGTACCATGACTGAGAAGAGTGGGAGGTATGTGTAGATCTGGGTTCTAGAGGAGGAAGTCACAGGAAAGAGAGGCAGTGATTCCAGGCCTTCTTCTTCTTCTTCTTCTTTTTTTTTTTTTTTTAAGAATTTTTCTACTATCAGTTGCCAAAAACAAAGATGGCATTTAGCCCTGCCTAGGCCATATGCAACCATGTGTAAGAGTGGAGTAGGACTTAGCTGCCATATTGTATTGTTGGCTCATCCTGACTTTGCAGTTCTCTAAGCCTCCAGATCTTTTCCACATCTCATACTTGTAAAGGTGATATTAAAAAACATCACGTCTAGGACTTTATATTTATCCCTATTGCATTTTGCCTTACTAGATTTGCCTTTACATTCTAGGTCATCAAAATTTTTAAATTTTGAGTCCATCATCCAATATGTTGGCTCATACCTTCAACTTTATTTTTTCCTGAAAACTGGTGAGTACTATCTATACTTTCATCTAAGTCATTCATGAAAATATCAAATATGTCAGAACCAAGGAAAATCCTTTCCAACTGGACATCAATCCATTCATGAACATTTTATAAGGTCCAGTCATTCACCCACTTCAGAGTTCAACCTAACTCTATGAATGATGAGCAGATGTCCCTCTAGTTTATTCCAAAGGACAGTACAACAGATGTAGCTAAATGCTTTGTGGAAATCTTGGTAGACTATATCTAAAGCAGTGATTCTCAACCTGTGGGTCGCGACCCCTTTGGGGGTCAAATGGCTCTTTCACAGGGGTCACAGGGGTCGCCTAAGACCATCAGAAAACACATATTTCTGATGGTCTTAGGAATTGAGACACTGCTCCTCTATCTGTTTCCAGGAGGGTTCGGCCACGTGCAGATAAACCCACATACGAGTATTAAAGGGCTGTGGCATGAGGAAGGTTGAGAACCACTGATCTAAAGCCTTCTCCCAATCCCCTAGTTTGGTAACATTGTCACAAAAGGAAATGAGGTTAGTCTGGCATGACCTATTTTGATGAAGCCTTTTTGAGAACATCCTTCATTTCTAGATGAATGCAATACTCCAGATGTGGGCTGGCTGAGGCAGAGCACATTGCAACAAAAACTTTCATTGTTCTGAACATTATGTTTCTATAAATTCCTTGAGGGAAGGGACTGCCTTTTGGTTTTTGCTTTTGTATCACTAAACCCACTTTTTGTGTCCCCATTTGGAGTTTTCTTGGCAGAGACACGGGAGTTCATTTTACAAATGAGGAAACTGATGCAAACAGGGTAAAGTGACTTGCCCAGGGTCACCCAGCTAGTAACTGTCTCAGCCCAGATTTGAACTCAGGAATGATTCTTCTTCCTGGCTCCGGGCTCAGCACTGCACCCCACGACTGCAGTAGGTACTTAATAAAAGTGTGTTAAACCGACATAATATATACCTCATTGTTGATTCATTTGGCTTGGAGTCTACTAATACTCTCATATTTTTAGTTATGCCTCCTCAACTTGTAGAGTTGGGTTTTTTTTATGCAGATGTAAAGACTTTATATCGAATCTTTTCCAATTTCATTTTATGTGATTTAGTGCAGAATTCTACCTTGTTGAGCTTCTGTTGGATACTGATTTTGTTTTCCAGACCTCAGACCCACAGATGCTTGCTTTCCAGCAAAATTCCTGAGTGTGGCCTAAACCAGAAGAAAATGTAATTGTGAAATGTTTAACAAAATAAACTAAAGTACGATACAAATGATGCTAGTTTGTGGCTTCCTAAGTCAATATTCAGCCGGCAGGGATGCCTTTCTGTTTGAATTGGTCACGGTGGCAGTTGCAGCCCAAAGTTTAGTGCGCATGCTCTCTCTGCCTTCACCAGGAAAGCTTGGTGGAATCACAGAATGGGGGGATCCGTGCTCCTGGAGTCAAGAGGATCAGGGTTCAAATCCAACCTCTGATGCATATTACCTATGAGACCTTGGGGAAGTAATGGAACTCCCAGGGCAGTAGTTACTTCATCTATAAAATGAAGATGCTTGTATTAGACTGTAAGCTGTTTGTAGACAGGGACCTTCTTTTTCCTTTCTTTGCGTCTCCAGCACTCAGCGCGGTGCCTGGTGCATGGTGGGTGCTTAATGAATCCTTATTGCGTGACTGGCAGACCGGAGGTCTGGGTTGCCTCTGAGGTGACTTGTAGCTCTGACTCTGTGGTCTGTGCCATTGATAAAAACGCTGAGCCAGTAATTCCTTGATGTTTCCAGAGGCCGTCTGGGGGCTTCTTCTAACTTGCCTGGCTATCACAGTTCCTAGAGGAGTGATAATCATAGCTATATGAGCTAACATTTTATGTAGCACTTACGAGGCACCAGATATAATGCTAAGCATTTTATGATTATTTTCTCAGCTGATCCCTCCCAACAGCACCAGGAGGGGAGGTGTGCTATTGTTACCCCCCTTCTACAGATGAGGAAACCGAAGCGAGCAGAGATTAAGTGACTTGCCCAGGGTTACACAGGTAGGAAACATTGGAGGCTGAATTTGAACTCCGATCTTACCAACTTTCCAGGCAATCTATCCATGGTACTGCACCTTTAGGGAGAGGAATGAAATATCTAAAGGTTTACAAGAGGCTTAATATAATCCTAGAACAAGAGACCAGAGAGCCAAGAGGACCAAAGAAAGGCTCCTTGGCTTTTTCTAACCCAAATGGATTTCTCTCATCTTGAAAGATGTTATGTTTCTCAAAGCTGGTCTCTGAGAATTCACCTCAATTATGTTGTTTCTAAATCTATCCAAGAAGTCTCTTCATATGTCTGGAGTTTCAACCCTACGTCAATAGCCCAGGCATGAGTAGAATGTTTTCACTGGTCTCTGAGAAACCAGAATGTGATTTCTTAGGTGGTATTCTTAGTATCTGAAACAGAAAGTGGGCCTGTGGCCTATCTCCTCTTCCCCAAAGGTAGCATGAACTCATAGTTCAGCTGTGTTCTTCAGTCTTCCGGGAATTAATTACTTCTTACCATGCAAAAGCCCAACCTGTGAATTTTCTCAACCCCAGAGAGAAGGGAAGAGAGCCCAGGCCCCTCTCAGCAGAAGCTGTTGGAGAGAAAGAACATCCGGGTCCTAGGGACAGCTTCAGCCTCACTGCTGCTGCTGCTCTATGGGTTTCCCCAGACCAAAGGCCAGGCCAGCATAACCTCCTTCTTTGGGAAGGTCTTGTCCCTTTGGTGACTGAAACACTCTTCCAAGTTCACTAACCTGAGTGTTTAAATTTAGAACAGGAAACAGATGCTAGGCCAGTACGGAAGCTTCTGCAGAGAAGACGGGGATTTTGATGACAACTTTGCCAAAGCTGATAAGCAGAGGCTGAGCAGCTTCTTTTGGCCTTTTCTGACTTGCTCGGGAGTTAGCTGTCCCTGGGTGGCCTGAGCTTGGCCCTTTCTGCTTTACCTCATGATTTGATAGGGGAGGATCGTTTTTTTTTTAAGTTAAGCCTCTTGGTGGCATATATTTTCCTTAATTTCCTAATTCTCAAATGCTCTGGGACTATCTTTCTCTTCAGACTAACTTTATCATATAGGAACAAATATTATGAATGAATTTTATTAAGCATCACTGTGTGCTAAGCACTGGGAATAAAAATACTAAAGCAAAGACAGTGCCTGACTTCAAGATGCTTACATTCTAATACAGGGGGAAAAAACAACCCAACTGTACATACAGGGTTGTGGTAGCCAGAAAGAGGCATTTTGGTCCAGAGAGTTACAGGAATGGTAAATAAGGCCATAGGGGAGTAGATTGACACAGGCCTTTCGGGAGCACGGGCAGAATTGATTTGTTCATGGTTTAAGGACTGGAGGGGCTGCTGCTGGTGAGAGTATGAGCTTGGAAACAAAACTGTGTTGTTGAGATGATAGCCAGGTAGTAGGAAGAGAATGAAGCATGGCTAGGGCCTGCCTGGGCCAGGCTAGGCAGTCATCAAGCAGGACAGGGTGAAATTTCCAAAGATGAAAAGTTTAAAACATCTTAAGACATGGTTTTGGAGGTACACTAGCCAAGCTTTTGTTGAGAAGATGTCCCAGGAGTAGGCATTCAGGGAACATTGGCAGGGTAGTTTGAGCATGGAGCAGCCCAAAGGCTGAAGACTCACGCCATGGCATAGTGAATAGATCAGAAGACCTGGAGTCAAGATGAGCTGGCTTCAGACCCACATTTACTAGCTGGGCAAGGTAACTTTTCTGGGCCTCAGTTTCCTCAGTTTCTGGAAGACTGGACTCTTCCAACTCTACATTATGACCCTGTGTGTAGGACCATGGCAGGATGGGGCTGGCCAAGTTGAAGGAGCCTGATGTTCCAGCCCCGACCTATCCTAATTCGATGCGTTGTTTTGGTTGGAGACACTACTTTTAACTGTGTCATTTTCTGAGAGGAAAGGGTAGCCTGGCTGACCATCTATACAACTGTAACAACCAGAGACTACAGGTACATGCCACTATCTGATAGTGACCTCTGGGCCAAAGGAATCATTTGGGCCCACCTAGATTTGACTTTTGACATGCTGTCATTCTGAACAAGATGGAAGGACGTGGGCTAGATTATAGCACACCTAGTTAGATCAGAAATGTTGAATGATTGACATTAGATATCAATTTTAACTTGGATTTTGTTAATGGTTGTGACCTGCCAACATTGTTGTCTCTTGTGATGGCCCCAGAAGGGGAACAGAATTCTGTTATTCATCCTGAGACAAACCAGATGCTGTTTGGCCTGGCTCCCTATCCTTCTTAATCACTACTACCAATCGGCTGTGGCCAAATCAGCGGGAACGCCCATCTCATGAATCATGGGAAGGTTAGTCTTTACATTTCACAAAGTCCAGGAAGAGCATGGCCTGGCTTTGCGTGTATCCCAACATCCTTAGATTGTGTGCAAGAATGAATCATGTCTCACTGTCTCCTTCTCCTGTGTCATTTTTGAGATAGAGGGTGATGAAATGTTGACACTGGGGCTTCTGTGGGGGATGTGGATATTTCCTGCTTTGTCAAAGCATAAGAATGCCTTAAGGAGACGGTGCTATGGGAAGATCCCATCCAAAGTCAACCTCAGCAGCTTTCATCTCCCCAGAAGCCCAGCAGGAGTACCCCAAGTCCAACTGTAGAGCTGAACAGCCCAACTCCAATTCTCACAAACCTCCTCTCCCTACCACACTGGTGCCCACCATCATGAAGGACATATCCTCTTGGAAGTATTATCCCTCAGAACCTGTGGGAAGAAGAATGGCTTTGAAAACCAACCTCAGGCTCCTAGCAGGAAAAAAATGAACACTCTATTCATCTTTTTTTCCCTCCCATCAGATTACTGGCTCAAAAGATGTAGCACATAGGTCTTGGTGTGTGAGTTCCTCATCAAATCAGTGTTCTCTGTGCTTTGAAGGCCTTCTTTCTTTCTCCAAATTTTTTCCCTCTTGAAATCCTATCCAAGCTTGAAAGTCTGGCTGAAATGGGCTAGCTGAAGGGGCATTTCAGCCCCTTCTTCTGTGAAGACTTCCCTGATTCTCCTGCCCCCGTCCCTGACTCAGCCATGACCTTTCCCCCTTGGCTCTCACACAGCACCTTTCTCATAGGCTCACCAAACATTCTGGCCATCCTCTGGCCTCTCTAGTCTACACCATCTCTCTTGATACTCTCAGAAGCTCCCATGGACCCAATGATCATTTCTATGTAGGGTATGCCTTCTCAAATCTACACATCCAGCCCAATCTTGCTCCTTCATCATCATGTACCTGCTAGATACCTCTACCTACATATCCTGTAGGACTTCAGTCTCAACATATCCAAAAGAGAACCTTTTCTACCTTCTCTCATTCCCTGGCCTGCCTTTCAGAAAAACTTCCCTATTTCTGTGAAGGATACCCCAATGCTGGTTACCAAGGTTCACAACCTCGGAATCTTCCTAGACCAGGGGGAAGAACCTGCGGCATCAGT
The DNA here is from genome assembly GCA_028627135.1 of Pseudochirops cupreus. Classification (NCBI taxonomy): domain Eukaryota; kingdom Metazoa; phylum Chordata; class Mammalia; order Diprotodontia; family Pseudocheiridae; genus Pseudochirops; species Pseudochirops cupreus. The sequence goes on along the minus strand of CM053584.1, from coordinate 347,101,471 downwards.
CGAAGGGCTGCACTTAAGGACCTAGAGGGCCATATGTGGCCTCAAGGCTATAGGTTCCCCGCCCTACCTGGACTCTTACCTTTTTCTTATCCTCTCCAATCAATCATTTTCCAAGTCTTACTTATTTTACCTCCATATTATATCTTGTGTTCGTTTCCTCCTCTCTATTCATGTGACCACATCCCAGTTTAGGCCTCATTATCTCTTATCTGGACTAGTGCAAGCATTTACTAGTTGGTCCTCCAAGAGGCCGTCCCTGGCCCTCCACAGCTGTTAGTACTTTCCCCTCTAAGTTTGCCTTCCATCTACTGTACTTATCTTGTATCTACTGATACACACACACACACACACACACACACACACACACACACATACTCACACAATACACACTCACACACTTATACACACTTATACCCACACACTCACCCACTCACACATACTCTCACACACTTCTACACACACACACTTACACACACTCACATTCACACATACACATACTTACACACTTATGCACACTCACACATACTCATACACACACACACACACACAGAGTATTGTCTTCCCCATCAGACTATAAGCTCATAGCAGGCAGAAATTGGTTTTACATTCTCTTTGAATCTCTAGCACTTAGAAGAATGCCTGGCACATACTTAGTATTTAAGAAAGAGGCCTATTGATTGATTGAATGATAAAGTACACAGACTCAAGACCTTCCACCCTCCTGGTTGCCTCCACTTTATAGCCAAATGCACCAACTTACCACTGCTGGAATTTGGCACTTCATCTCTCACCTTGGAGCCTTTGTGCAGACTTAGCTTTTATGCTTGGAATGCCTGCTCCCTGCTCACCTTGGTCTACTGAAGTCCTAACTTCCTTTTCTGCTCAGCTCAAATCACCACCTACATACAGGCTACCTCTAGGAAGTCTTTTCTGATCCCCCTAAGAGTTAGTGCTACCTCTGTCCTGAAATTTTCTTATCTGTTTACTTGCAGTATTCGCCAGTAGAATGTCATCCCTTTAATATATGAAGTGGTTTTGGGGGGAGTGGAGTAGAGAGTATGTCTGTATCCTCAGAAACTAGTATAATTGCATGCAGTAGGTGTTTAATAAATATTTGCTCAATTTAATTGTGTCTATGTAATAAACTGTAAGCTCTATGAGGGCTAAGATAATACCTTATCTAATCTTTCTTTTCAAAGGTTAGAAAAGCACTTGATACATAATAGGTAATTAATAAAAGTTTATGTGATGAGTGATGAGTCCATAGACCCATACGGTGGCTGCTGAGTCATAGGAGATCCTTTGTAGTTATGGTCAGAATCTGGGATGAGGTGTCAGGGAATGCACCTGTTCTTTCTTTTGATATTATATAGACAGGAGAAAGCTAATCCTGGGGATGCCATTCAGCTGAATATAGAAGATTCTACCTTTTTCTTTGGTATAACAAGGAGTTAAAATGAGAAATGATCTTTAGAAAAAAAGATAGGCCTCTACTTAGCTCACAGATCTAGTAAGAGTTAACACAATAATCTCGGACTGGCAACAACAGAAGGAAGGAGGAGGGCAAGATGGCAGCTGATCGCCAATTTAAAGTGAGGGAGGGGGGCTTATACCATTGTGGCAGGTCCCAGAAGATTTCACTTGGGCCTATCTTCCCTATTCTATTTCTGGCTCTGCAGAAATTTCACCCTTTGTCCTCCTCATTAGGAGACCTTCTGAGACCTTCTTCCCCAACCCCTTCCTTCCCCTACCCCCCACCATCTACTGGGCCTCCCATGGCTCCCAGCAGATGTTTCTAGTTTGCAGATTGTCCAGAGTTCACATCAGTCATTTGTTCCACTTGCTTTGAAACAACGGGCAGCATTATTGGGAGGAAACAGAGAGGGTGCCAACTCTGGGGCCAGCACAAAAAGCCTTAGTCATGGGCAATGGGCAGGAAAGGAGGCCGAGCATCCCTTGTGATGTAAAGTTCCAATGGCCCTGACTCAAGTCATGGCTGCTGAAGCTTGAACCCAGTTCCCTTCTAGTCTTACCAGAAGATGGCAAGAGATGCATCTTCTTGGGCACAGGGCAAGGTATTTTTCCATATGACTTAGGAGCACGTGGAATGTCTGACTTGGAGGTGGTGTGTGGGTCACAAACCTAGATCCATGTGCTGTTTTCTGAAGTGGGGATAAACAGCCAGTAGTGGAATGAGCCAAGCATTTGTTAAGCACTTCCTCTGTGCTAGGCATCTGGGGGTGCTAGAACAATGATCAAACAGTCCCTGTGTTCAAGGAGATAGCTGTTCTATGGAGGCAACCTATTTAGTGATATACAAAATACACACAAAGTCAAGATGAGGTCCTTTTGGAGAGGATGCTGGAGGGGGTTGGGTTTCAAGGGTGACCATTAGGAAAGGCCTCAAATCAGAAAGCTGAGCTGAGCCTTGATGCAAAGTAGGGCTTCTGAGAGGCAGAGATGAGGGGAAGTCTTTTTAGGCATAAGAGAAGAGATAGGAGGTGGAGTTGTATTGTATGAAGAATCTCTAGAAGAATCTAGAAGAATCCAGTTTGTATGTGAAGGGGAATAATGTATAGTGCAGTTAGAAGAAGCAGGTTGGAGTCAGGTGTTTGACCCTAGAGGTAATTAATAGGGAATGCCTGGAGTAAATTGAATAAGGAAGTGACACCATGCTTTAGGAAAAGCACTTTGCCAGCTGTGTGGAGACTGATGGATTGGAGAGGGGAGAGACTTTGAGGCCAGGGTTGTCAACCAGGAAGCTATTGATTTAGACAAGGCAAGAGGTGATGAGGACCTGAATTAGCATGGGGACCAGGTGAGTGGAGAGAAAGGGACAAATAGGATCAAAATGGTGGAGGAAGAATTGATGAGACTTGGTGACTGAGTTGAATTTAAGGGGTGAGGGTGAATGAGGAGTCAAGGATGACCCTGTGGTTTCAGAGGACAAGGTACTTGAGGCTGAGAAAGGAGACTGTTGTGTAACCACATTGGCAGGAGGGTGCCCGGTCCTTCAATAGCTCCCTTTTCATAGCTGTCCACTATTGCCCGTGTTATATCCAAGGTGGATGGATCCTGGTGGGGAGATGCAGGATGCTCTGTGTGGCCCCCTAGAATAGAACAGGAGGGAGCTGGAGTCCTTGATAATTCCTTAGAGCAGCCTGGCTCTTTAGGTATATAACTTCTATAAGATTTTTTTCCCTCTAGTATGCACATGGTATGAAAAACAAAGAGACTGGAGACAATTGGTGCCAATTACGTGGAAGAGTTAACATCTGGGAGAAGAATTATGGTTCTGAATGTCCCTTTGTCCGCTGTTCCTCTCCCCCCCTTGCTGAGGCGCCAGCAACAGGCCTCTCTGGAGTGTCCACCCAGAGGCCCCTCCTGTGTTTCCTTGGCACCATTCGAAATATTGACATGTCACTCAGAAGCAAGGGGAAGCACACACTTCCTGCCAAGCTACAGGGCAGGGATGGGAAGAGATGACTGACTTTCAACAAAGGCCTCTGGACACTTTCATTTTCTAAAGCCCGCAGCAGGAGTGGGTCCTCTCCTTTGAGAGGCTGACCATTAACCTGGTACTCGCCCAGTGTGGGGCCTCTCCAGATCTGGGCACTGCTGCCCCTTCCAGACCCAGGAGGCCTGTGTCTCACACTTCCAAGTGGAAACTAACTTACCTAGTCCAACAACCACAGGCACATGGGAACTCTAGTAAAAGTGGCTTTCTACTGCAGGAGCTGCAAGGGCCTTGGCTTTGCCGGGGAGGATGAAATGCTCATTCAGCAAACATTTTATCATGCATCTGCGCTGTGGAAGGCTCCGTGCTGAATGCATGGAGCATGCAAAGATGAATCACACGAATGCTGATGGCTTGCTTTTCTTGAAGGGCTATAAAGAGCTTTCCTCCAAAGAACTCCAGGAGATTGGTCGGCCAATCAATAAGCATTTATTATACCCTTACTGTGTGCCAAGCTGAGCACTCGTACCTTTGTAATAACCTTGGTAAGTCATGGTGTAAAAATAATACAAGAAGTAATCAGGAGAAATGTAGTCGAGGGGGAAGTGAAACCCGGCCCTGCAAACCTCAAGGGGACAGACCCTCGGACGCCTAGAAGCCACTGACCACTGCTGCGGGCTATGGATCTTGTCCCTGTTTTTCAGAAGAGGAAACTGGGGTTCAGAGTGGTAGCATGACTTACCCACAAAGTTAATGTCACAAGCCCTGCCTTTTAAGAGCTTAAAAGCTAGTGGGGAGGTGGGGGCTGGGGGGGGGGAGAGATAAGACATATAGAAAGTAATTTTAATACCAATTATAAATGCATAGAAAAGGAGGTACAGCAGTCTTTGAGAAATGCTGAGACACTGAGTTTGTCTGTTGTTGTTGTTGTCATTGTCCAATTGTGTCTGACTCTTCATGACCCTATCTATGGACCATACTGTCCATGAGGCTTTCTTGGCAAAGATAGTGGAGTGGTTTGCCATTTCCTTCTCTAGTGCAATAAGGCAAACAGAGGTTAAGTGACTTGTCCAGGGTCATACAGTTCATCAGTGTCTAGAGTCAAATTTGAACTTGGGTCTTCCTGACTCTCACTGCCCCACTCTATCACTGAGCCACTTAGCTGGGAGGGGAATCAGGAAGCTATTCATGGAGCAGGTGGCATCTGTGCTCAGAACCATAACTCACAATTTTGGTGCCCAGGGCACCAAAATCAAGTCAAGTTCACAAAAATTCATTAAGTGGTTACCATGTGCTAGGCACTAAGCTTAGCTGAGAATGAAAATATTAGCAGAAAGCTAGTTCCTGCCCTCAAGGAACTTACATTCTAATAGTAAAAGACAATGCATAAAAGTAAGGTGAAGTGGGGTGGGGGAGGGAGAAATTCATGACAGTATCCAGTAAAGTAACCCTGGGGGACATGGTAGAGAAAGTCCCCAGAGCAGCTGGCTGATCCCCCTAAATGAAGGTTTGAGAGGATTCATTCAATCAGGAGAGGCAGTCAGCACTGAGGGCACTTCCAGTGTGTGGATTCCAGGATTGGAGAGAGCTTCCAGGATGAAGCGGTATCTGGGGCGTTAGCAGAGAAAATTTGGAGTGTAACTTGGTAAGAAATGAAGAATCATGGTGAGCCCCTCAAATACTCTTTATAATTCATGATGTGAAAATAATACAACAAATAATTGAGAGAAATTTAATTGAGAGGGAAGGGAAACCCTGAAATACGGCTTCCTTTCCACCCCCCATTCCCCATTGGGGAAGACCCTTGGATATCTAAAAGCCACTGACCACAGCTAGGAAGGCTGTCCACCTAGGAAAATAGGGCAGGGCTGGGCCTGGGGGCCTTATCTGGGGTGTGGCTGGAGAGGAGTGGGAGGGAAGGATTTTTGGTTGCTTCCTATTTTAGCTTGATTATTGTGTCTTAAGTAGGTGTTTAAGCTCAGCAGATTCTAGCTATGAAAAAAGACTGGGAGGGCTGTCAAACATGCAAATGTAACACATCTTAAAACTGCACAATCTCTTCAATTTGATCTTTTCACATTATTTGCACACCGTACATTCCGATGTCCTGGTGGTAAAGGCCAGATCTGACTTTGTGGAGAGATAAGGGCTATGGCAAGAGGCAGATTAGATTGTGGGGGAGTGCTTTCCAAATACTGCAAGGGAAGGAAGACTAGAAAAAGTTGTGAAAGTAAATTACAGCCCGATTATAGAGGGGCTTGAATGATTTGGGTTGGATTCCGTTCCATAGGCAACGAAGAAGCATCTAAGATTTGGGGTGAACAGATTTGCATCCTTGAGATTTAGTTTGATCTGGGAATAACATCATTCCATCTACTTGGGACCGTGGCTAAGGATGCAATTAAAAGATGTTATCGGACATTGATGTTTCAAATGTTGCCTTGAAAACTACTCCCCAAAGGTCTCATTTCAGGCTTTGTCCCGGAACTTATTTACCATCAGATTTCCTTGAGCTCAGACTGAGCTTTCCAGATGTTATTCCTCCTGAATCACATGTGGCTTAAGCTTAACCCCAGTCTGGCTGGGGTCAGGACAGTCTAAATATAATTCTTTTATAGATGTGAATATTTTTTAAAAAATCATGACTTGGAGGGGGAGTGAGTGGGCTCTGAGTGTGTGGGAATCTAGGAGGAGGAGATGAGAAGCTTCTGATGGTGGGTAGTGGGTAGCACTTGGGGCAATGCAGTTGTAAATTCAGGAAGTATCAATCAAACCAACTTCTACTATGCACAGAAGCCTGTGCTGTGAACTAGGGAAGATTCAAAGTTTAAATAAAATAGAGTCACTGCTCTCCTGAAACTCAGTTTAGCATGCATAAAAAAAAATTTTTTTTTGACACGGAATAATGCACTGATAAGCATATGAGAGCCAAAAAAATAGTAGTTGAACTACGAAGAGGAAAGGGGAAGATAAATCGCAGAAAGGCTCTTGAAAGCAGGAGGCCATGGATGAGTAAACTTTCCAGAGGCAGAGGCAGAGAAAGGTGTTTTTGGCATAAGATCACAGAGTTAGAGCTAGCGGGCATGTTCTAGGCCATCTCATTGAAACCTCTCATTTTACAGGCGAGGAAACTGAGTCACAGAGGGCTTAAATGACTTGCCCAAGGCTTCCTAGGTAGTAAAGTAGTAGAACCAAGATGAGAACCCGGTTCCTGCGGTCCCAAATCTAGTTCTTTTTCCATTGTACAGTCTGCTTCAAAGTAATCAATCACTTTGAGCAAAGTCACAAAAGCACGGAATTATGGGATGCGTGTAGAAGTCTCACTTGGATATTTTTAGAGGAACTGTGGATTCAGATAAATAGGAAAGCTTCCGAGAAGAAGGCAGCCAGAGAAGTTACTGGGGGCTGTTTTACCCAGAGAAGGAAGAGATTAGGGAAGCTGTATAGGCAGAAACCAGGGAAGGAAGGGGCTGAGTCAGGCAGGGAGGGCTTGGGTAATTGTGAGAACGCTTCAGACTTGAGAATAAATGTATCTGGGGACGTCGGTAAAGGACTTTTGCTTCCTAATCGAGCAAGCGAAAATTTGATGTGGGCATTTGAAGGGAGGTTGAACTAGGGATAAAGCAACCACAGCCGCACACTGCTTTAGAAGCCAGATCTGTATAGGACCCCTGCTAAACTGAGTAATGTTTGCCGGAGTACAAGTAACTTAGCAAGTTTTTGTAAACAAGTGTCCAGCTCTGTGGAATTTGGGAGTGGCAGGTGCGGTCCCTCTGATTGTTTGGGATACAGTTCAAAGAATGCCTAGGTCTGAGAGCACTGGGGGATGGACAGCTAGGGGTGAGCCAAGTGGGGAGCCTTGAAAGCCACTGCCTTACATATGAATCTGTGAAGGAGAGTTACCAAACAAGTCTAAACCTCAGAGGCCATCTGGTCCAAACGAAACTTATACTAGAATAATCCCCTCTCTATTTTTCGAGGCTTGCCTTTTCTACAAAACTTCCAGGGAGGAAAAAACCCCACTGTCTCCTGTCAAAGCCACTTTTGGGCAGCTCTAATCCTCCAGTCTTTCCCCTTCCCCTTCCTCGTTCCCATCCATATCCCCAGCAGTAAGCCCCGTTTAGCTGGCTAATATTTTAGAGTTGCAGTTTAAGACTCCATAAATCTCTTTTATTTTCTCTCTGGCTTATCAGGATTTGGAAAGAGTTCCTGGGGCGCAGAGTGGAAGTAGGAACGAGATGCCATCTTGTGGCCAATGGTGGGAATAGCCCCATGGCAATCCTTTTTAATTCTCAAACTTCAATGAGGCAGTGGAGAGTTGAGGATGATGAAGATTTTGAGCCTGGGTGACTGGGAGGAGGATGGTGCATTTTGCAGTCATAGGAAATTTGGGAAGAGAGGGGTGTTTGGGGGGAAAGATGAGTTCTGTCTTGGATATGTTGGACGTGAGATGCCCATGGAGACGTCTAGTCTGCGGTGTACAAAAGACAGTTGGTGATTCCAGACTGGAGCTCAGGAGAGAATCTATGGCTGGTTGTAGAGATCTGGAAATCATATGCATAGAGATGATGGTTGAACCCATGGCGTCTGATGACATCACCAAATGAGATTGAGTCCTCAGACAGGGACATGCTGGAGCCAGCTTGAGCCAACTTCAAGAATCCATTGGTGGGGTGGCTAGGTGGCACAGCGAATACAGCACCAGCCCTGGAGTTAGGAGGACCTGAGTTCAAATCCAGTCTCAGATACTTAACAAACACACACACACAAAACTAGCCGTGTGACCTTGGGCAAGTCACTTAATCCCAATTGCCCTACCTTCCCCCTTCCAAAAAGACTAAAAAAAAATTGTAAAAAGAGTCCATTGTTAAGTTTTCTCATGACCATTTACTCAGAAATGGGTAGTGACACAAGTCAGGGCTTGCTTGGTTTATTGCTTTGTTGGTTGTCTAGACTTAAGAAAGTGTTAATAAGGAAGATTAATGATTAATTATTGCTCTATAAACATTGCTTGAATTCAGTAGGATTCTAATAAAAGGTTCGGGGAATAAAGTCATCACCAGACCCAAAGCCTGGTAACTGGGAGCTAACAATATTTATATGGTGCTTAAAGGTTTACAAAATACTTTATATCCATTATCTCATTTGAACCTTTTGATACCCCTGAATGGTGCCTCTTCCCTTCTCCCTGCACCAGGAGATTGTTGGGGGATAGGGAAGGGGTGTGCTACTGTGAGTTGGGCCAGACTCCCTTCCCTTTTCTCAAATTATTTACATTTTGGCTTCTTTTCTTTTTTTGCCACAACTCAACCTTCGTCATGTATAAAGTGGGAACAAAAATAGCTCCTATCTCAAAGGGTTATTATGAAGATGGAATCATTGTATATAAAAGCACTTTGCAAACCTTAAAATACCATGCAGATGTTAGCCGTGTTATTATTATTCTATACTGACCTGATTTCCTCTTCATCATTTCTTTTCCAGGTTAGGAAGCAGGTCAGTCATTCCTTCTGAGCCTCTCTCTGGGTTTAGGCTCAATAGAACCCGTGGCATAAGGGAAGGGGCTGACACATTTGGAGTCAGCCCTGAGGTAGCTGTGAATGGTCCCCTTTCTTCTAAGGACAGGATTTCCTGCTGATTTAAGATTTTATAACTCTCATGTCCCTTTCCTAACTCTACCCAGAAAGTTGCTCACATCAGAGGTTCCCAGACTTTTTCCTGCCCTGTCCTTCTACTATCAAGTTTAAATATAGTCATGCTAAGAGCTTTGTGAGTCCCTGGGCTCCTGAAGATAACTGGAATTACTCTAGCATGATGCACAATGGGGGCCGCTAGGTGGCGCAGCGGATAGAGCTCCAGGCCCAGAGTTGGGAAGACCTGGTGCATGTTGAAGCAAGTGACATGGTCTTTCTGAAGCTCAGTCTTCTTAATGGCAAAAAGAGAATGCTGAACTAGGCAGTGTTGTTACATTTTCTGATTTTAAGGATGCCCTAAAAACTTTTCTTGGGACAGCTAGGTGGAGCCATAGTAGATAGAGTGCTGGACCTGGAATCAGGAAGATTCATCTCCTTGAGTTCAAATATGACCTCAGATACTTGCTAGCTGTGTGACCCTGGGCAAGTCACTTAACTCATCTTGCCTCAGTTTCCTTATCTGTAAAATGAGCTGGAGAAGAACATGGCAAACTGTAACATCATGCACAAGCAGCTTTCCAGAAGAATGCTACTGTCTGCTTGTGCATGGCATTATACAAACCATTCCAGTATCTTTGCCAACAAAACCCCAAGTAGGGTCACAAAGAGTTGGACATGACTGAACAACAATATACAATGTCCTAGGAAGAGGATTCCTTAGGACAGTGGCCAAAGAGGTCTTCATAGGAAGAATGCCTGAAGAGACTACTAGTTGTTTGAGAGTAGGGGCTGTGGGCCCTCCATTTCTTTGGCCTCTGTAGCTCTGACCTTGAAGATCAGGAAATTTAGCAATCTTAGAAAGCAAAAAAAAGGCTATGTGTGTCTCCTTACTGCACGAAGGTATGAGAAAACATGCTTATTTAGTTCCCTTGAAATAGCGAAATTTTTAGAAAAAGGGGAGTATTGGGGGAGGTATAAGATAAGTAGTTTTGTTTGGGATATATTGGATTTATGATGCCTATGGGATATCTAACTTGGAGACATCCAATTGGCAGTTGGTGATATAGGACTGGAATTCAGAAGAGAGATTAGGGCTGCATACATAGATGTGGGATTCATCTTAGAGATACTAAGATCTGATAAAATCATCAACAGAGAGGGTATCAGAGAGAAGTGGGTCCAGAAAAGACCCCTGGAGCACACCCACCCATAGAGGGTGAAGGACTTATTGTATAGGAAGGAGAAAAAAAATCAAGGAGTGCCCAGAAATCTGGGGAGGATTTCCAATACTGCCAAAAGGTCAAGAAGGAAGAGGAATGAAAATAAGTCATTTTCACTGGTAACCTTATCAATTATAAGGATTACTGGAAATTAAGCAATTCAGTTGAATAATGAGGACAAAAGTCAGACTGAAAGAGAATGAAAAATGGGTGAGAGGAAAGTGGAAACAATATCATGGACAGGTTTTTCTAGGAGTTTGGCTATGAAAGGGAAAGAGATATGAGACAATTTTTCACATTACACAAAGCTGAGAAGGCTAGCTAATATACCTAGTGATGGATTTTGCAGCTAAAAAGGTCTCGACAGGCTAGAATATTAGACCTAATAAGATGAAATTCAACAGAATCAAGTCTTGCGTGTGAGTTGAAAAAGTCACCATTGCCAGTTCAGCACAAAAGAGACATATCGTTAAACAGGAGTTTGTCAAAAGAGGATCTTGGGGTTTTAGTGACCTCAAACTTAAGAGGATGATATGGCATCCAAAATAGTTGATGCAATTTGAACTTCATTAAGAGTCTTAGCCTCCAGAAACAAGTGATGGTTGCTCTTTACTCTGCCCTGGTCAGAGCACATCTGGAGTATTGGAACCAGTTCTAGATACTAGGGTTTAAGGACATTGATAAACTTGAGTGTCTAGATGAATACAACTAGCACAGCGAAAGGCCTTGAAGTCTTATATGTTAGAAATGGTTGAAGAAACTGAGGATGCTTAGGCTTGGAGCAGAGAAGTGGAGATGGGGGCAGGGAAGTGAGGAACACAATGGCTGTGTTCAAATACTTGAAAGGTTGTCGTCTGTAAGATACTTGCCTTGTTTTCGTATGGCATCAGAACACAGAGCCAAGAGTAGTGGTTGGAATTTGTGAAGAAACAAATTTAGACTGGATGTCGGGAAAAAATTCTCAATAGTTCAAGATATTAGAAAGTGAAATGTGCTGCTTCATCAGGTGGTGAATTCGCTGTCATTGAAGGTCTTCAAGTAGAAGCTGGAGGTCTACTTCTTAGATATATCATCATAGGGACTTCTTTGAGGTATAGGTTGGAATGGATGGCTGCTGATGTCTCAGTTCTCGGTTTCTGAGTTTTGTGATCCTTAAATCCCAGTTCCACACAAATAACTTGTCCCCTGGTTATCTCCTTTTTGATGTCCTACTGTAATTTGATGCTCAGCATCTTCAAAACAGAACTCATTGCCTTCCACCCTCAGCCCACTCCTCTTCCAAATGCCCCTGTTTGTATAAAGGGCACACTGTCACTATCCTCTCCTACCCAGCTCTAGTCTCTGATGAAGATCTAGCCCTTCTCAACCAAAGGCAACCTCTGTATTTGTGTCCTTGATCCCATCTCCTCCAACACCTTTCCTTCATAGTTATCCCCTTCTGATTTTCATTCCCTTTTCACCTATTGGGTCCTATAAACATGTCCAAGTCTTCCCTGCTTGGGTTTCTCCTTCCATTGACCTTCCCAGACTCATAGAATTTGAAAATCGGAAGGGACCTCAGCAGCTATCTACTCTTAATTCTACATGAAAGGATTTCCACTATCACAAACCTAACAAGTGGTTGTCTAGCCTCAGTTTGAAGACCTCAAAGGAGGGGGACCCTACCATCTCTTAAGGAAAACCATTCTACTCTTGGGCAACTCTTAATTGTTGGGAAAGTTTTCCTGATATTAAGTCTAAATTTACTTGCTCCTAGTTCTGTTCCCTGGGACCAGACAGAATCAGTTTGATCCCCACTCTACAACACAGCTATCATGTACCCCTGAGTCCTTTTTTCTCTAGGCTATACATGTTTAATTCCCTCAACCGATACTTATACATCATGAAAATGTTCTTTATTATCCTGGTTGTCCTTCTCTGGCCACCCTCTCTAGTTTTATCAATGTCCTTCTTAGGCCAAGGTGCCCACAACTGAACACAATATTCCAGGTTCCAGGTGAGATCTCATGAGGGCAAAATACAATGGAATCAATACTTGGGCATTCCCCAAAGCTATACCCCATCTAAGACAGTCTAAGCTTGAATGGACTTTTGTGACTGTCACATCACACTACTGATTCGTTTCAGTCTTGCGATTCATGAAAACTTCCACAAACTTTCCAGAAAAACTTCTCTATCCATTCATGCTTCCCCCTTTTTATATTTGTGGAATTGATTTTTTTTTTTGGTACTCAAGTGTAAAACTTTACATTTATGATGGTCATTTAACACAGTGCCTGATACATAGTAGGCACTTAAATGCTTGCTTTCCTCAACTCCCTTGTCCTCTTATCATTCTTGCCATGCTAAACCCCAACCCTAGTTTCCCCTTATAATCAACCTTCTCTACTCCTTCTTGCATGCTGCTAAATGCTACTGGAGAAAAATCACACAACACTGCTCACTGAATCCACTATAAATCATTGAATCCACTACACATTATTATCAACTGAGCCTGTTATTGCTGTGTGGCAATTCTGTTTTCTTCCCTGATTAACTATTACATTCCCTATGGTGGGTGTTCCAAATTTTCTCCTTCCCACCAGGCTCCTACACCACCACTCTGTTCTACAAAGAACCATACCTCTTTCTTTAGAAGATAGGGGCCATTCCTTTTTGCTCCTTTTCCCCACAGTATATTCCCATAATATCCTCTTGGCATCATCTCCATTCTTCCCTCCTTTGCCCTAATCTCAGAGGAAGACGTGATCATTCTTGCTAAAACCAACCTCACTTACTTATGCCCTTGAAACCGTTCTCTCCTGACTCACCTGGGGAGCCACTTGTTGTCCATTACTGTCTCCTCACTTATTGTCTGTTATCACTCTCATTTCTGGTATCTTCTTATCCAATGACTTCTTCCCTAATGTTTTCAAATATGGCTAGGTCTTCCCTCTCATTAAAAAAAAAAACAACAAATCCTTCCCATAACCTTACCATCTATCCTCCTTTAGCTAACTTCCTCACAATCAAACTGCCAGAAGGCAATTGGACTGTCACCTCCATTTACTCACCTCCCACTCGCTTCTCAATCCTATTTTGGCTTTGAACCTCATCATGTAATTGGAATGATTGTCTCCAATTCAAAGGCCCTTTATAAATTTCTCCTTCTACTTGCACTTTCTCCTCCATTCCTCCTCAGTTTCTGGGAAGCTGTCCATTCTTGGTTCTTGGTTCTCATCTGTCTGCCTGCTCCTTCTCATTCTCCTTGGTAGACCATAATTTCATCTCCTGACCACTAAGCATGGTTGTCTCCCAACACTGTATCCTGAGCTGTCATCTCTTTCTCTAGACATTCATTAACTATCCTTTTCATAATAAATCCTAAGACTTTTGCCAAAATCAAAATCAAGCTCACTGACCCATAGTTTGTGGCCTCTATTCTTAGTGCCTTTTTGAAAATTGGTTGGGGATTTCTCTTATATTCTCTACAGTCTATGGCAGGGGTGGGGAAACTGAGGCCTCTAGGCCACAGGCAGCCTTCTAGGTCCTTGGGGGCAGCCTTTTGACTCAGTCCAAGTTTTATAAAACAAATCCCTGTATTAAGAGGATTTATTCTGTGAAGTTTGGATTTCACCCACAAATATATATTATGTGCCTGCTATGTGTCAAGACCTGCACTATATACAAAGACAACTGGTGTATGTTTGAAACAGTCTCTGGCCTTCAGATAGCTTCCTTAGGAGGCGACATATATATGTATAAGCAGATACAAAATCAACGCGTATAAAATGGATTCAAATTAAGTACAAGGCAGTTTAAAGGGAGAGACTCTGGCAGCTGGGTCCAGAAAGTCCTTATTTAGGAGGTGGGGTTTGAGTTGAGCTTTGAAGGAAATTAGAGATTTTATGAGGTAGCAATGAGTAGGAATGAGGGACAGGCTGAAAAAAAACACGGAGGTAGGAAATGGAGTGTCACATGTAAGAGAGCAAGAAAATCAGTTTGGTGTGGAGATGATGTATAATAAGACTGGAAAGGCAGGTTGAAGATAGGCTGTGAAGGGCTTTAAATGACAGAGAGAGGAGCTTGTATTTGATTCTGAACATAATACAAAGCCATTGGATTTATTAAGCAGAGAAGTGACATGGTCAGACCTGTGCCTTGACAGATGTGTGAAGAACAGATTGGACAAGCTAGAGGAGGGACACCAAAGAGGAGGTAATTGCAATCATCCTACAAGAGGTGACAAAGGGTTGACATAAAGAGAAGTGGCTGTATGAATGAAGAAGAGAAATGTGAGAAATGTTATGGATGTGACATCAATAGCACTTGGTGACTGATGGAATGTGCGGACTAAGGAAAGAGTGAGAAGTTGAGAGCGAGACCAAGGTTGTGAATATCAGTGACTGGAAGACTGGTGTTATCCTAGACCCAGGGTACTTGGACTACAGAAGTTAGGGAAAGAGGTACCGTGGTGAAGGGAGACAGTGAGTTCTGTTTTGGCCATGTCAAGTTTGAAATGCCTTTTAAGATATCCAGTTTGAAACATCCAATAACCAGCTGGTGATTTTCCTTAGTACCTGGACCCTTCTTGCTACCCTGCTTTTCAGTTTCTTTTATATGTTACCTCTCCATTAGAGTATAATCTCCTTGAGGATTCTTAGACATTTAGCATGTCTTGTAAACTCTTTGAAGGCAGTGATCGTGTCTCATCCAACCCCTGTATTTTCCCTAATACCTGGCACAGGACTCTGCACATAGTAGGCATTTTGTTCATGTTTGTTGAACAGAAACTCTCTTGCAAAGTCAGCAGAAAGCCAGGAATCCTGTTTGATGATCACATGTTTGCCACTTGTTCCCCAAATCTAGACTCATGCCCACTTTCACACTTCCCTCGAATCCTTGGTGGGGTTTCAAATGCACAACAATCTCTACAACAAACTCAGCTTCTTTCCTTTCCCTACGTCTTCCCTCCTCCCCTTTGGTCTTCATATAGAAATCTTTCTTCGTTCAACACTTCCTCTTGATTATCTCACTTCCTGAAATACCACCAAAGAATGGAGTTTATCTTGATGGAGCTTGGAGGGAAGTCTAAGGGTAGCAGTAAACAAGGAGTTTGAGACTGTCAGTTTGGGGAGTCAACAGCAATAGCTTTGGAGAGCCACACTCAGAAGACTCCAGTCCACAAAGAACCTTTCATCAAGACTTCCAGGATCTTAGCAGTGATTCAATCCTTAGAGAAAGTTATATGGCTTTGCTCTTCAGTGGATACTCTGTAAGGGTCAGGGTGTCTCCAAGAGTGCTCTCCACTGGCAAGGAGTAGAAATGGATGAATTATGAGTCTTGACAACTGCTGATGTTGAGCTTCTGAGGAGGTCCTCTACAGAACTGAAATCTTAGAGTCAGCCTCACCACCTGCAAGTGGTTCCTTGCCTGCACCCCCTACTCATCTCCCAACTGGAAAAAAAAATGCTTGGAAACAACACAACTCTGACACCTGGGAGCATAGTATATATCACTGTAGAGATTGTTATCGGACTTTGTGCCATTATAGGCAATGTGCTCGTCATCTGGGTGGTAAAGTTGAACCCAGGCCTGCGGAATACCACCTTCTATTTCATTGTTTCTCTGGCCCTGGCTGATATTGCTGTGGGTGTGCTGGTCATGCCTCTTGCCATTGTGATTAGCTTGGGCATCACCATTCATTTCTATAACTGCCTTTTTATGACCTGTCTGCTGTTGGTCTTTACTCATGCCTCCATCATGTCCTTGCTGGCCATTGCTGTGGACCGCTACCTGAGGGTCAAGCTCACAATCAGGTACTTATTTGCCTACCTGTGCTGTGGAGTTGGGGAAGAGATTGGGGATTTGGGAGATGTAGGTTGCTATGGGGAGTGAGGGTGGCATGTGCAAAACTCTGCTCTGGGACTCTATATACTAGGAAGTGTGGTATGATGGTTAGAGCACTGGCTTTAGAGCCAGAAGGTTCAACTCCTGCCTTTGAAATATACTACCTGTGAGTTACTTAACCTCTCTGAGCTGCAGTTTCTTTATCTATAAAATGAGAGGGCTGGACTAGATGGTCTCTGAGGTCCTTTGCCCTCCAAATCTATGAATCCCAGTCTGGGAGAAGAGATTTCAAGTGACTCTGAAAGTGGCAGGAGAGAACAGAGAACTAGACCCTTTTTTTTCTCTGACATTTATAGCTTTGCTGTCTAAGCATAACTGAACTAAACCTCTCTGTGCCCCCTATCCCCACTCCCAACCCTACACTTTGCAATCTCTATGTCTGTTCATCCTACTCCCTCTGCCCACTTCAGGGGCAGAGTGATGTTCTTTTGTCTCAGCTCTGTTTTCACAGATCAATTGGTTCCCCAATCAGTGTATCTTCTAATCAAAAGCATGTAATTCACATGAGATTTTTTTTAAGTGACAGAAAACTATTTGCTCAGGCCACTGGTAAAGAGACAAAAAGGCAAGGAGGTAGGAGGTGAATCAGCTAGTTGGTCTCCTACTGTAAAAATGCAACGTTTCCCCCTTTTGTTCCCCAACTGGTTAATCGGGCTCACAAGAAAATCTGTTCTCTGCTTTCAAAACGTGTCCCCCAAACCAGATTGTTTCCCTCTGTCAAGTGGTTTAGATCTTGATAAAGTGGCAAAAAGAACAGGATTCCAAGTGGAAAAGTCAAACTTCCTCAAGAGATCCTTGTGTTCCATCTCTCTCTTTTTTTAATGTTACTGATTTCTTTGACCTTTATTTTACATTTATTTCTGAATATGCTTCTACTCTCCTCCCCAGTAAGTTTTCCTAGAAATAAAGATTTTTTTAAAAAAAAGTTCAGCAAAAAGAGCTCAGGTGAAATGTAGATTATGTGTTACATCGCATATGATATTTCCTACCCATAGTCATTCCCCACTGCACAAATAAGAGTAATAAATTTTCTTATCTACTCCATTGGTCTAAGCTTGGTCTTTATAATTATAGAATAGTCAGTTGCCTTTTGTTGGCCCTTCCTTTGACGTTGTAGGAGTCACTGTTTCTGTTGTTTTCCTGGTTCTGTTTGCTTTACTAGGCATCAGTTACTACATCTTCTGACATTTTCTGAGTTGGCCACACTTGCCCTTTCTCATGGTGCAGTAATATTCCATTGCTGTTATGTACCACAGTGTGTTTGGCTAATTCCCCAGTCCTGCCATTCTATATCCTTCTTTCTTACTGCCCTCATATGGCCACAGTTTAGGAAGATAAGAAGTGGGAGAGGAGAGCCCCACTGCAGCAACTATTGCCTGGCCCCTGTCAGTTCTCTCCCTTCTAGAAACTCACCCCTTTCACAAAAGACAGCAGAGGGAATAGTTCTTGGAGAAAAATATCATGAATTTTGAAAATTCTTGGAATGGAGCCAAAAGATTTAGAGATCAAGTCCAACCTCCTCCTATTACAGGTTAGGAAACTGAGGCTCACAAAGTGGTTGAATATCAGAACCAGGATTCAAGTCCAGGCTATAGGTTCTAGGCTGCAAATGTTCCTGTGAAGTCATTGGACTGGTTCCCTACCCATCCCAAATATGACTCTTGCCTTAAGGAAATATCCCCAAAGAAGGTTTTGGAAATGTTTATTCAAAACTATTCTGTTCCTCATGCTCTCATATCTATATTATTCAATCATGGGAATACCAGGACATCAGCCTGCTCTTGAGAAAGTTCTGAGGAGAGAATGCTTGCTCTCCATTTTCCCTGGTGCTCCTTCTTTCTTCTGCTTTCCAGGCTTGGAATTTCTGCCTTAAAACTATCAGTTCTTTCCCCTCCCAACAGATACAAGAGAGTGATCACTCAGAGGATCATATGGATGGCGCTGGGGTTCTGCTGGCTAGTGTCCATCCTGGTCGGGCTGGTCCCCATGTTTGGCTGGAATGAGAGACTGAGCCCAGGGGCTTCTGGGAATGACACCTTCCTCCCGTGCCGCTTCCGCTCAGTCATGAGGATGGACTACATGGTCTATTTCAGCTTTTTCACTTGGATCCTCATCCCATTGGTCATCATGTGTGCCATCTATATTGACATTTTCTATGTCATCCGGAACAAGCTCAGACAGAACTTCTCTGGCTCTAAAGAGACAGGAGCATTCTACGGGAGGGAATTCAAGACAGCCAAGTCTCTGCTTCTTATCCTCCTCTTGTTTGCCGTGTCCTGGCTGCCTCTGTCCATCTTCAACTCTGTCTCTTATTTCTTCCCTAATGCTTACATGCCCCAAGAACTGGTCTGCTTGGGCATCCTGCTGTCTCATGCCAACTCCATGATGAATCCCATTGTGTATGCTTGCAAAATAAAAAAGTTCAAGGAAACCTACCTCCTGATCCTCAAATCCTATATCTTACACATACCTTCTGTCTCCTTGAGTACTGAGCAAACTTCAGAATAGAAATGTTGGGAATGACAACTGCCAGTCCCCTTGACCTCCTCATGTCCTCTGCTGGAGACTGAGGGGGTCCTTTGGCTCTTCATCTCATTGTTTAGTTCCTCCATCTTGGCTCTGCAGAGAACTGAACTCCAGATAGCAGCTATTAGGAAACTTAACCACCCCATGCTTTGCTCTCCTCTGAGCTTATGGAGAAGTCTGAGCAATAAGTGCCAGAGATTGCTCCATTTCTTTATCTCTAAAATGGGAACTCCAAGACTCAGTAGGTGGTAAACATGGTGGACAACGATTGAGTTCTGTCCTATCGCATCAACTCCTAACAACAGTCCTGTTTTTTTGGTTTGTTTGTTTGTTTTGCTTTTTGGAGGGGGGAAGGCAGGGCAGTTGGGGTTAAGTGACTTGTCCAAGGTCACACGGCTAGTAAGTGTTAAGTGTTTGAGGCTGGATTTCAACTCAGGTCCTCCTGACTCCAGGGCCAGTGCTCTATTCACTGCACCACCTAGCTACCCCTGACAGCCCTGTTCTTAATACCTACTGGGAAGGATGGGTGGGAAGCAGACTGAACAGAATGTGATTTGAACTACTGAGTTAACTTGTGGACATACTTGGTCAAATAAAAGATGATACCTTAACATGTGGCACAGCTACTTGCTTGGGGAAGGGTTGCCTGAGACACAGCATCACAGCAGGCTGGCTGCAGCTGGCACATGACCAGTTTAGAGCCCTATAGTTCTAGAGAGAGAGAGGGAAAGGGAGAGGAAGTAGGAGAGGGAGAGGGAGGGGGAAAGAGGAGAAGAGAGGTGAGGAGAGGTGAGGAGAAGAGAGGAGAGGAGAGAGAAGGGGAGAGGAAAGAGGAAGGGAGGGGAGAGGAAAGAAGAAAAGAGAGGGGAGAAAA
The DNA here is from genome assembly GCA_028627135.1 of Pseudochirops cupreus. Classification (NCBI taxonomy): domain Eukaryota; kingdom Metazoa; phylum Chordata; class Mammalia; order Diprotodontia; family Pseudocheiridae; genus Pseudochirops; species Pseudochirops cupreus. The sequence continues at coordinate 347,081,872 of CM053584.1, read as the reverse complement.
GAAAGAAGAGAAGGAGAGGAGGAGAGAGAGAGAGAGAGAGAGAGAGAGGAAGAGGAGAGGAGAGAAAAGAAGGGGAAGGGAAGGGAGAGGAGGGGAGGGGAGGAGAGGAGAGAGAAGAGAGGAAAGAGGAAGGGTGTGTGTGTGTGTGTGTGTGTGTCTGTGTCTGTGTCTGTGTCTGTGTAACTTCTTGTCCTTTTTCCCACAACATCTGGATCCTCATTCCTGGGCTAAAAAGGAGAACATTTCAATCTCATGAACCATTCCCCTATCTTCCAAACCATAAGATGGAGCCTCTCTAACTGCAGGGTGCTGAACCTTCTCCCAAACGCCACCCTTACTGAAGGGTTTCATTTCTCATCTTATGGAAGGAACTTGGGCAGTGGGCAGCACTGTCACTGCTCACCCACATCCCAGGGTCAGCAGCAACTAGTATACTTTTTAAAAAGAAGCATCATTTGGCCTCAGACACTTACTAGAGTCGGACAAGATGGAGACAAATGAACAAAAATGATACTATCTTAAGATGTGTGTGTGTGTGTGTGTGCGTGTGTGTGTGTGTGTGTGTTTTAAGACAGCTTGACAGGTTGTCACAAAGTTGTCACCTTAATGCTTCGTGGTGTAATGGAAAGCCCTGGATTTATTGAAGCCTGGCTTTGCCACTTGGTACTTGTGTGAATTCAGTCAAGTTACTTCTAGTCTTAAAATCCTGAGACCCTTTTGCAGCCTCAGTCTCCACATCTGGAAGATGAAGGGAGTGGCCTAAATATGACTAAAATCCCATGCTCCCATTGCCCTGTTAACACCTGAGGACTGGGGCAGGGGATGGTTGTCTTCTGGGGGAGTCTGCCGAGATCATGGGGTTTACAGCTGGAAAAAACCTCAGGGGGCATCTAGTCCAACCCCCTCATTTTACAGATGTGGAGACTGAGGCCCTGGAAGTTAAGGGGCTTGCTTAAGGTTACACGACTAGTAAGTAGCATGTGTGGGATTTGAACCCAGTCCCACTGACTCCAGTCAGTGTAGATTTTCACTTTCATATTTAAATTATTACATTATTGAAAAAAGAGACTAAAGATTAAATAAGACAGAGAAGACTGTGCTTTACAAACCAACTCCATAAGTGTGACAGCTCTAGAAGGGGCTTTACCTACAAAGACAAAAAAAGGGGGGGAACTTTCATTCTACTTTAAAAGCAAAGAAACCTGAAAACAGGCCTTGCTCATTGATATTTAACCATAAGAGTTTGTTTTTATCCTTTCTTATTTCCAGACCATCTTTAGCATTGTAATTTACCCTCTATTCTCAATTTGTGTAACAAACTCTGGGCTGTTTTATCTGTCCTGGTTTCTCTCTAGCCAATCAAAGGGAAATTGTTTACCTCCTCTGAACTTTATTATAGTTAAGTCAATTTTTAGTTGTGTCTGACTTTTCATGACCCTCATTGGGGGTTTTCTTGGCAAAAATACTGGAGTTGTTTGCCATTTCCTTCTCCAGTTCGCTTTACAGATGAGGAAACTGAGGCAAACAGGATTAAGTGACTTGCCCAGGGTCACGCAGCTAGTAAGCGTCTGAGGTCAAATCTGAATTGAGGAAGATGAGTCTTCCTTGACTCTAGACCCAGCACTCTGTGCGCTATAGCATCACCTAGTGCCCATCCTATGAACTACCTTTTGACCAAAATGGTCCATGCCTCCCTCTCCAGTTGCCTAAGGAAGATGTAAAACTGTCTGGGAAGCATTAAAGAAACAGAACCCCAGCCCCCCATCCCATGTCCTCCTTCAACATGGAATAGTGGGAAGAATAGTCCAAAGAGCTGGATTTGAACCCCAGTCTGACCACTTGATGCTCTCTGTCCTCTCTGTCCTTGGAAATGTTGGCATCAAACTGCGTCTGGTGTGTATACTAGCTGTGTAACTCTATAGGCAAATCACCAAATCTCTCAGTGCCACAGGTAAGCCTTTAACAGGGGTTCCTAACTTCTGGTCCATGAACTTTAACATACACACACGCATACACACATACATACATATATATATATATATATATATATATATATATATATATATATATATATATAATGTATCTTTCATAACAGTATTTTGGTATAACTGATCTCCTTTGTAATTCTATTATTCATTTAAAAACTAAGAAAGGGTCCTTAGGTCCCAGACTGCCAAAGGGGTCCACGACACAAAAAAGGTGAAGAACTCTGTTTTAGAACAATACATTTGGGAAGAATGCATTTGAGGGCAGATTTGCCACCCTCGGGGACATATCAAGACACATCCCAAAGGCACCAAGGATTCAAAAACAAAAATAAAAACCGGTCCAGGAGCTTGCCATCCACTGGGGTGGATGCAATAATAAGTCGTCAACAGAGTTTTGAACACAGTCCAGGCCGGAGAGGTCTCTAACCTGGGAATGACCAAGCTGAAGAAAGGAGGCTAGAGGCAGGTGTGTCAGGACGCAAAGTAGCGGTATAATTTATTTCAGAGGAAAAGAACTGGCATGTAAGGAAGCTTCCCCCTCCTCGGCCCACCTCCAGAGAAGGAGGGTTTAACATGTCGGGGTACAGGTAATGCTTATTATATACATGAGTGGGCTGGCCTATGACAAAATCATTCTTAGGTCTTGAGTAGCAATTTCCCACAGCAGGCTCACGCATGAACAGTGCAGGTTATCCTGGATTCTGTGGGAACAGTCTCCAAGTTGATTGTCTCGCGACAGAATATAGTAGCTGATTTGGTGCACTTAGTTGTTACAAGGAACAGGGTTTGTGAGCAAGTCAAGCAAGGTAACGGATGGCTCTCAGGTCCCTGAGAAATCAGGGCCAGTGAACACCCGGTGCTTGGTCAAAGCAATACACTTTGCCAGAGGGAGAGATCATCCAGAGTGCAAAGGATTGTTGTTTTGCTGAGCTCGGGGCACAACCTGCTTGCTGGGTCTTAGCTCTGGGAAACGGTGCCTCCAAAATATTTTGACAAATAGAATTAAGACCCTTCAGCTCATACTTTTATCAGTGTCCCTTGCTGACCATCTTTCTTTGGATGTTGGCGTACTGAGGTTCTCTCCAAATGTCCGTTTGAGGAAGGCACCCAGGCCAGTCATTTCTTCATTTCCCATTCCTCTACCCTTTTCTGAACTTGTTCATGCCCCAGAGTCAGATACCTTCTCTCTAATGTCCTCCCCTTCCTTCCTCATTTTTCAACTTCTTTTTTCCTGTTGTCTCTCCCATTAGACTGTGAGCTCTTTGAGGCAGGGACTGTCTTCTGTGTTTCTTTGAATCCCTGGTGCTTAGCACAGTGCCTGGCACATAGGAGGGCTTTAACAAATGCTTATTGACAGACTGACCAGATAATCTCAAATGGGGAGGAGTACCAATGATAAAGTGGATGGAAAAGGCCTTCCTGTTGGAGATGCTACCTAAGCTAAGCTTTGAAGGATCATAGATTTAGAACTGAAAAGGGAAGCAAAGACGCAGAAGTGAAGAGGGACTGCATTTAAGGGGTGGGAAGATAGTCTGTCCAACAAAGTCTTTTTTGTTAGAAGGTGGGGTTAGAAGGTGAAATGTCCAGCTTGGGAGACAGTCTGTTTGGCTGGAAGATAGAACACATGAAGGGGAGTGATGTGAAATAAGGCTGGAAAGGTAGGAGGAAGCTAGATTGTGGAGCTTTCAATGTCAGACTGAAGAGAGGTGGCAGAGGAGAAAGGGAAGAAAGAAGCAAGCATTTATTTAGCACCAGTTACTATGTGTGCTTCCAGCATCGTGATAAGTGTTTTACAAGTATTCTCTCTTTTGGTCTAAGGAGCGTGTATCTTATCCTAGACCTAGAGGCATCAGAGGGAGCTAGATTTTTGCTTAGTGGCATGATATGGTCAGATTTGTCTCTTAGTTAGGAAGATTAATTGGGCAGTTGTATGGAGGACAGATTGGAGAAGGGGAGACCAATTAGAAGGTTATGATGGCAGTCAAGGCAAAAGGTAATGGGAATGGGTGTGAAAAACATGGAGGTAAAGGTGACTGGAAATGGCAAATGAGAGGCAGTGCAGGAAGTGCTGGTGTACTTAGGGCATTAGATGTGGTGTCAGGAAGACCACAAGCTGCCTCGGATGCTCATTAGCTATAGGATAACTGAGTAAGACGTCTCTATCTCCCAGAGTCTCAGCCTCCTTCTCTGTCAAAAGAAGGGACTGAACTCTGTGATCTTTAAGGTGCCTTCTACGATCTCATTATTGTATGATGCAATCAGTTAAATCAACATTTTAACAATTCCATAATACATTTATTAGGTGCCTACTGAATACCAAGTACTGTGCCAAGTGCTGAAGAGATAAAGGCAGAAAACAAACAAAAAAACCCAAACCCTCCTGAAAACAAACAAAAAATAAACCTAGTCCTTGCCCTCAGGGAGCTCACAGTCTAAGGGGAAAGAAAACATGCATGCAACTATGTCCAAACAGGATATATAGAAAGAGTAAATTGGGAGTAACCACCAATGAGAAGGCAAGGGGCATTGGGAAAAGCTTCCTATACAAGGCGAGACTTGAGCTGGGACTTGAAGGGAGGAAAGGAGGTCAGCATTCTAGCTGTAGGGGACAGCCAGGAAAAATGCCTGAAGTAGGAAGATGAAGTATTTTAGTCCATTATACCCTGCACTGAGAGTGGCTAAGTCCTGCCATCCCAACAGAGCAAGGCAAGATCTATATGTCAAAAGAACCTGCTCATCAGCGTAAGAGAGAACCCAGACCAAACAGCATTTCTAGAAGGCTGGCATGATGGGTGGTAATTGCTTTTTTGTACTTCAAAAGAATTAGTCATGTGCAAAGAGAAGGTGACAAAAAGAATTTACCCAACCTATCATTCTGCTAAGTATTCAAAGGAATTTTCATAGGATTTAGAGGTGGCAGGAAACACGGAGATCCTCTGGTTAAACCTAACAGCCTTACTGTGCAAATGAGGAAGCTTGGGCTCAGGTTATGAGGTTTGCCAACGGTCAGATAGTAGGTAGCCTAATTGTGTACGGAGGCTGGAGACCAGGAGGCCCATTAGGAGGCCATAGTCGTGCTTGAGAACTGAAAATGGCTTGAGTGGGGGTAGCAGCAGCAGTAGCCTACTGAGGTGAAAATTGCCTAAAACACTTTCTCCAGTTCCCAATGAGATGCCGTCCTCCGATGTTTGTTTTAAGGAGGAAAAGGATGGAACCTGAGCTCAGACGTGTCTGTGTTCCCTTGAACAGATCCAGCCATCCACAGAGGCCTGGGAGTCCCTAAAGGCTACTCTTCTGTCTGCCTTCCTTCCAGGCGTTTGCTTGTTGAGATGCACCTCTTCCTCGTGCTCCTGAGTGCTCTTTTTACAGGTAAGAGGCAGGCGAGGAGCATTTTGGCGATTTGGGGGCTGCTGAATCTGTCTGCAGATTATACTAGCAAGACATGGTCCGTGTTATTCCTGATGCCTAGCTCTGACAAGAAGTTAAGTGGGGGAAGGAATTTGAAAGCATTGGCCAAAATGAGGATCAGGAGTCTCTTTTTTTCCCAATATCCAGGCTCCGCCTGCCTAATGCTAGCACACACATGCACAAAAAGTAGAATGTGATTCTCAGAAGTGGAAACAGCATTGGATTTAGGGTTCAGAGACCTGGGTTTTAATCTTGGCATCCACACTCTCCAGTGTGTGTCCATGGACTAGTTACAACCTGACTGATCCTCATTTTAAAGTGAACCTGAAGGGATGGCTAGGTGGCTCAGTGAATAGAGCACCAGCCCTGGGGTCAGGAGGACCTGAGTTCAAATCCAGCCTCAGACACGTAACACTTACTAGCTGTGTGACCTTGGGCAAGTCACTTAACCCTAATTACCTGGCCTTCCATCTCCAAAAGGCAAAATAAAATAAAATAAAGTGAGCACATTGAACTCAATGACTTCTAAGGTCTCTTCTAGTTCCAAATCCTTTGATCTTATCTCTTTGTATTCATCCCCTCAGGACCTAGTTCAGAAATTTCTGAGAGATGCCACTCAAAGTGAGCCTGACTTAGGACAGCTTGAGAAGGCCATACTAGGCAGAGTGATGAGCAGAGATGGCTATGCTAGACTAGGGTAGGGGTGGGAGTGTGCTTTTCCTGGTGCTTTGGAAGTAGGGGACCTGGGTTCAAATCTCAGATCTGCTACTTACTAACTTTGCTGTGTTTTTTTTATTTAATATTTTATTTTTTCTGCAATTACATATAAAAACAATTTTAACTTATTTTTTTTCCAAATTTTGAGTTCCAAATTCTCTCCTTCTCCCCTTCCCTCCCATTACAAAGGCAAGCAAGTTGACATAGGTTATACATGTATGGTTTTGCAAAAGACATTTCCACATAAGTCATGCTGCACTCACTAACTTTGTGACCTTGTGCTAGTCATTTGCCAGTCTTTGAACCCAGTTTCCACATCTTAAAATGATGGGGTTGGACTAGATGACCCTTTTCAAAGCTATGACCTTTTTACTATTATTTTTCCCTCTTGAGACTGTTTCCTAAACTTTGATTGGGTGAGAAAGACCATTTTGTGTGGTTTTTTTCACTAGTAGATATATGCTCTAAAGCAGGGATCTCAGCACCAAACTCTTGAAACTCATACTAGGGAAATAGCACCACAAAGCCTTCACTACACGTATGATTTTAAGCATTTTGCAGCGACAGGAAGAAACAAAATCCCCCACCTTTCTCATTTCCCTTTTCTATTACAGTATGTGAAAGAGGCAATATTTTTTATTTAATTTTTTTGTCTTTGAGGTTAGAAAATAGGAGGATGGTGAGGGGACAGTGGACAGTTCATGCTTTTCAAGATTCCTTATTAAGGCATAATTTGAATCTTTCCATATTCATAGTGTCTTCTAGGTCATGTTGGTTCAAAGCCTGGAAAACGGTTTTGGTCAAGGCAGAGATATAGCTGAGAAATAAGATACAGATGGGCTTGCTTTTTCTTCTTATTCTTTGCATGGAGACCCCCAAAAGAACCTTGGGATTGAGGAAACTGGGTGATCTTAGACCTGTAGAATTGTTGGCAAACTCTAAACCAGTGGTTCTCAACCTTCCTAATGCCGCGACCCTTTAATACAGTTCCTCATGTTGTGGTGACCCCCAATCATAAAATTATTTCCATTGCTACTTCATAACTGTAATTTTGCTACTGTTATGAATCGTAATGTAAATATGTGATATGCAGGATGTGTTTTCATTGTTACAAATTGAACATAACCCACAGGTGGAGAACCGCTGCAGTCTAGGTGCAGTATTGAAATCAGACATCAAGGAGAGAACAATAAGCAATTTCTAACCCTAAATCAGAATGAGGCAACTGACGACAGATCAAATACAGATAGACAAACTTATTTACTATGCAGAAAATAGACTTAGCTGGAATGCTAGAATAAAAAAAAATCTTTGATAAAGCCAGTAAAAGGTATTAAATGATTTGCTAACTGGGAGGGCAGGTCCTACCTACCATGATGCTTGAAAGAGTGAAAGGTGTTTTGTTTTGTTTTGTTTTTTAACCCTACAGATGCTATGGTCATGGATGGAAAGGTCAAGGAAGCTTTTGTACAGGATATGGCTTCTGTCACCTGTAGTTATGACCCATTCTACAAGGACTATCCCAAGTATTGGTGCAGAGGCTACTACCGTAACTACTGTAATGTCCTTGCTTCCACACCAAACAGCACCAACAGGGTATCCTTGAAGGATACAGGAATGCAATTCATCATCACTTTGACGTGTCTTACCAAGGAGGATACCGGGTGGTACTGGTGTGGCATACAGAGGGACTATGCCAGTGACTACATGGATTATACAAAATTGATTGTATTCGACAATGTGGAATCCACAGCAGGTAGCTTTGGGTTGGAAGTGAGGAAAAGTCAGGGGGAAACCCACATCAGATGCTCAGTCATTGGAGTGGCAAATGTACTAGCACCCCCAAACTGGTTGTTTTTCTTTTACAGCACCTTTCATTTCACCCGTTCATTCATTCATTGAACATTAAATCCCTACTACGTGCCAGGCACTCTGCTGTGCTCTGGGGATATAATCTAATGGGGAGACAACATGCAAGCAAATATATACAAGGCAAGCTATGTGCAGATAAATGGGAAATAATGAAAACATTGCAGTTAAGAGGAGTTGGGGAGAGCTTCCTGTAGAAAGTGGGTTTTTGGTTAAGACTCAAAGGAAGCCAGGGAGATGAGAACCCAGAGCAGAGGAGGCATGGGGGACAGCCAGAGAAATTGCCCAGAGCTGGGAGATAGAGCGTCTTGTTTAAGGAATAGCAAGGAAGCCAGTGCCGCTGGATCAGAAAGTACCTGGTGGGGTATAAGGTATAAGAAGTCTGGAAAAGTAGGAGGGGGCTAGGTTGTGAAGGGCTTTGATTGCGAGAGAGAGCATTTAGGACTTTGGTCCTGGAGGTGACAGGGAACCACTGGAGTTTATTGAGTAGGGCAGTGACATGGTCACTGTGCTTTAGGAAAGTCATTTTAGTGGCTAAATGGAAGATGGATTTGAGCAGGGAGAGCCTTGAGGCAGGCAGATCCACCAGCAGGCTATTACAATAATCCAGGCATGAGGTAATAAAGGACCTGGACCGGGTGGCAATATCAGAAGAGAGAAGGGGGGGTATATGCAAGAGATGTTGCAAAGGCAAAATTGAAAGGCCTTGGCAACAGCTTGGATATGGGGGGGGGGGAGGTGAAGATGGGGTGGTGGTGAGAAATAATAGTGAAGAATCAAGGATGATGCCCAGGTTGTGAGCCTGCAGGACTGGAGGATGGTGTTGCCCTCTACGATAATAAGGAAGGTAGGAATGGCTAAGGGTTAGGAGGAAAGATTCTAAGTTCTATCTTAGATATATTGAATTTAAGATGTCTACTGACCATCCAGTCTGAGACATCTGAAAAGCAGTTGGAGATGCAAGATTGGAGGTCAGCTGAGAGACTGGGACAGGAAAACTTGATTTGAAAATCATCAGGATAGAAATGGTAATTAAATCCATGGTTGCTGATGAGATCACCAAATGAAGTAGTATAGGAGGAGAAGGGGGCCCAGGACAGAACCCTGAGGGACCTCTGTAGTTAGAGAAGGATTTGGAGGACGATCCAGCAAAGCTGACTGAGAAGGGGGGAAAATTGGGAGACAGTGGTGTCCTGAAACGTAGAGAGATGAGAGGATCAGGGAGGAGAGTGATCAATGGTGTCAAATTCTGCAGAGAAATTGAGAAAGAAGACTGAGAAAGGGCAGATGAAATTGGCGATTGAGAGATCGTTGATGATTTAGGAGAGAGCAGTTTTAGTAGAATGATAAAGACTGGAAACCAGATTGTAAGGGGTTAAGAAGAGAGTGAGAGGAGAGAAAGTGGAAGGCAGAATGGACCCAGGATGATTGGTAGCAGGGATGGAAGGATCCAGGGAAGCTTTTTTTTTCTGTTCAGGGGAGTCATGGGCATGTTTGTAGGCAGCAGGGAAGGGGCCAGTAGACAGGGAGAGACAGAAAATAAGTGAAAGAGTGGGCATGAGGGAGGGGGGGTTGTCTGCTGGAGGAAACAGAATGGAATCACTTGAACAAATAGAGAGAAAGAGAAACAGAGGTGAAGAAGAGAGAGTGACAGTCGGTACCTGAGTGAATTAAGAAGAAAGGAGAATAGGGAGTTTGTGGACAAATGGCCTTAATTTTATCTGTAAAATATAAAAAGTAGGGGAAAGAGGACCCATGGGAGCTTTGAGGAGGAATGAAAAGATTTGGAAGAGTTGTTGTGCAGAGTGGGATAGTGGTTGATAAGGGAGGCACAGTAGGATTGCCTGGCAGCAGTGAAAGCCCAGTTGAGGTTGTATAACCTAAATTTGTAGTGGATGCAGCCAGAATGGTTGAGTGATTTTCTCCACCTTTGTTCAGTAGGACTGTAAGGAAAGTTGTGCACCACAGAATCAATACTTTTGAATTGTGGTGCTGCAGAAGACGTTTGAGAGTCCTTTGGACAGCGAGGAGATCGTATCAGTCCATCAGAAATTAATTCAGGCTATTCACTGGAAGGTCAAATTTTGAAGCTTAAATATTTTGGCCACATAATGAGAAAAAAGGACTCATTGGAAAAGATCTTGATGTTGGGAAAGTTTAAAGGCAAAATGAAAAGGTGATGGCAGAGGATGACATAGGTAGTATCATGGAAACAACAAGCATGAACTTGGACAGATTTCTTCGAGAGGTAGTAGAGGATAGAAGGGCTTGAGATGCTATGGTCCATGGAGTCACAAAGAGTCAGATATGACTAAACAACAAAAAGTATCTGTAGATGTATTTGTGTGTACATGTAACAGAAAAAACTTAGAAGATTTGGGTACCAATAACTATGTGAACCTTATAGGATTTTGGAGTTGGGTACATGGGGAGGTTGATGATCAGAAAGAACTTTAAGGTGGCTGATTGAATGCTGTACTCCCAGGTTTGGCCTTGCGCATCTGGAGCCTCAATAGCTAATCCACCCAGGGGTGAAAAATACCTGATTTAGGCTGATTTGTGTGAGACAACCTATTTAGTAGGTATTTAGACTTTCACATTGGTTACTTAGCAATTAATTGAGTCTTCCCAGTAGGGAGAACGAGTTAGGGAACAGAGTTAAAGTCAGAAAGTTGATTGGTGAGCAAAGCAAGGCAAGGCTCATCAAAGTTGACCGGGTGCTTCTTTGGGCAAGTCTGAGGACCCGAGTTTATTTCTACCGGTGGAGGAGCTGCTAGTGCTGGCTTCTCATCATCTCGGTCTGATGCCATCAACCCTTCACAATGCACCTTATTACAAATAATATCGAGCAAGATGATGTTTATAAGGCAAGTGGCACAGTGCCTGGCACCTAGTAGGAGCTTCCTAAGTTGTTCCTTGTCCCCATGAACTGTGCTGCCTACTCCCTGATGATGGGCTTATGGAGGACATAATAAGCGTTGTCAGCCTAATGTTTGGCCAAGATTATAGACCCCTAAAGGAAGCATTTGGCTTGCATGACCTCTGCTTCTCCTTCCCACTGCACCAAATCGAGGGTCATTGCCCTGGAGGGAAGCAGCATGCGCTAACATAAGATTCTCTTCGATGCAGACCTCCAAAGGAAGCAGAACAGAACCTGCACGAATGGCAGTATTGGCTGTACTGGAAATCACGGCAGGTGCGTCAAGAACTGAAGGGAAGGTTGGGCATGGAAAGAGATTTAATTCTAACTTAAAGTGGTAGGATCAAAAGTTAGAAGAGATTTCGAGATTGTTGAATCCCAGGGTCCTTAACCTGGAGTCTCAAAGGGTTGGTGGGTAGATTTAAGGGGATCTGGGAACCTGGATGGGAAAACTTGGCATCTTTGTTTCGATATAATTGATTTTCTTTGTAACGTGATAGATGTTATTGTATACATTTAAAAATATTATTCTGAGAAAAGGTCCATAGATTTCATCAGAGCATCAAAGGGTTGGGGGTAGGGTCTATGTTTAGAACTCCTGATCTGATACAACAAGCCCACCCCTGTGATCCCATTCCCTATTCCCTGATGGTTCCACTATTAAAAGCTTTATAGATTAGAAAGCAGCCTTAGAGAAGGAAAACTTACTTGTCCACAGTCACACCAATAGTAGTAGAATTGGATCTGAACCCAGGTCCAGTGCATTTCCCAAGACATTCCCTGCTTTGGTCCATGATTTGTTCCCCTGCTTGTTTCCCTGTCCTCAAGGATAGCCACTGAGGGATGGCTGGGTGGCGCAGTGAATACAGCATCAGCCCTGGAGTCAGGAGAACCTGAGTTCAAATCTGGCCTCAGACACTTAACACTTACTAGCTGTGTGATCTTGGACAAGTCACTTAACCCTAACTGCCCTACCTCTCCCCGCTACAAAAAAGAAAAAAAGGATGGCCACTGAGTTTTCTCTTCCTTTATCATCTTCTCAGCCCCTCGTACTGTACATAAAACTGTAACTGATAAATCAGGATGGTTTTTTTTTCTTTTTCCCTGATGTCGTTGTGATTTCCAGTAAGCTCTCAGAGCGGGCTTCGCTTGGGCATGGTGGGGTTTAGGATGAGGGGTGGAAGTGAATCTAGAGATGTCATGAAAAAGGGGAAGCACAGAAAAAACACATGAGTGTGTTGCCATGAACTTTTGAATGAGGCAGGCGCTTTCTTTTTCTTTAGAAATACATGTCACCGGCCTGTGTTCTCTTGGTTGTCTATCCTGTTCATCTTCCTCCTGATCTTGGGGGTGGGGGTGGTCACCACTGCGGCTGTCTTACTCAGAAGGAGGCTAATTCAAAAGCATCGTCGGGGTAAGTCGTAAGTACTGGGGGCAGGGAAGCAGGACAAGCCACAAGGGCACCCCCGCTAACGGCTCCCACAGCAGACAGGTGAAGGAAAGCTGTTTAGCAACTGGGCTCTAGAGACCTGACCAAGCCAGCCTGTGAGCTGGGGAAAACATGCAAGGCCTGGGTATTTAGGTGGTATTAAAGTTTGCACATTCAAGTTTGCAAAGGGCTCCCCTTATATATATTCATTTTATCTTCACAATGCTGACCAAAGGTCAAAAGCTTTCTCAGCACAAGAGCTGTGGGAGGAGTTTCTACCCCTGTCTGGTTGCTCCCTTTAAAGAAGTCCAGGCCCATCCAATGGAGATTAGGTTATTTATTGCTGGTGATATTGCAGGAGTGAAGATTTTCAGGGCCCTCTTATGCCTCCAGCAAACCAGATTGAGCTTGTGAGAAGGAACTTGTGAGGAGGAAGCAGCTCTAGGCTTTGGCATCCAGAGTTCCTATGTTCTAAGGTGCCCTGTGCCCTTGTGTTTCAACAGGTAGGGTGATTAGACTCGGATATCACAACGTTGGTTCGTCTGCTATGATGCCCATGCCCCTGGTAAGCCTCCAGATTTACTCTTCTATTCCAGGCCCCAGTCTGACAATGGTTCTTTGCATGGGTCTCAGAAGCCTCTCTCTTACTCAGCAGAGAACAGATATTAAGGCCCTGACCCCAACAGGGCCTCTGGGTTGCTCCAGCTGGAAGGTTTGCTTCTATTTCCAGTCATTTACATTTTGATGTGCCCCAGAACTATTTCTGGGCCTCCAGTTAGTACAAAATTCCTGGCACTTAAGTGTCAGAAAGTACTAAGTGTATTTATCTTCTTTTTTCCATATGGAGACACAGAGGGAGCATGCAGGAAGAACCAAGAAGCCTTATCTCAGAGCCCAGTTATTTTAGCATCCCTCACATAAAAATCCTCTTGAGAAAGGGGAGCTTGGTTGTGCAGTGGCTCTTGTAGACTAGCTCTGTGATGTTTTTCCTGATACTTCCAGTTTTTACAAAGGAGAGCAACAGCTTTAGACACAAATGCTTTCTCTAATGCTTGGGAGCTGGAAGCTGGTGGCTGACTAATCCCAATAACCCAGAAACAGCCTGGCCTGGATGAAGAGGCTAGAGAATGAAGGCATCCACATTTTTCCAGTAATGAACCACATAATCAGAAATCTGTATTTATGCAACCCACACAAATGTAATTTTAGAATTAATTACATTCAGCTTCAAGGATGATTACTCATTGATCTAACCCTGCAACCATCCAGTTATACAGCTGCAGTGTTAGAAAAGACATTGGGTCCTGAGAGCCTGCTAGCTAATTTCGTGAATTTTTTTTTAAAAAGTGTTAAGTGACCTGGACCTGTGCAGGGTCAAGTGGGCTGAATTTAGCGCAAGGCCCACATTGCACCTTGGAGGCCTCACCTGTAGAAGTTGGAGACATGAAATGGGGGGCGGGGGGAGAGGCCAGTTAGACTGACACCCCCCCTATAGAAATGGAAATGATGGAGACTCAACACAGAAAATCCCCCAGACATCAGAAAAAAGTCTTCAAAGGCTTTAATTATAGTTGAATGATAAAAACTGATATTTTTAAAAAATGCTTTAAGATTTCTAAAGTGCTTTTCTTTTATCACTGTTATGTCATTTGAGCCTCACAAGGACCCTTTGGGAATGTTATTATCCCTGTTTTTTCAGATGACAAGATGAAGGGTGGAAGAAGCTAGGTCAGGCGTGGAGAACTTGTGACCTTTAGGCCCCATATGGTCCTCTAGATTCTTAGGGATTTGTTCTGTGAAGTTTGGATTCAGTCAAAGGGTCTCACTTGAGGACCATGAAGACCACACGTGGCCTCATGGCCACAGGTTCCTCACCCCTAGTTTGCCCCTGGTCACAGAAGTAGGAAGGGTGGAGGTGGTTCGGCATTGGCTTTCCCAACTCTAAGCCCAATACTCTATCCACTATATTCCTCTTTAGTAGCTAAGTCCTAACCATAGGGAACATCATGATTTTTTGTGCATTCAGCTAACTTTGAGTTCAGAAGCCCTAGAACTATTCCCCAAAGCCATAGGTCAAATGAAGAGCCCTTAGCATGTAAAAGAGAAGGCCCTGGGCTTTTTCTGTCTTACTCTGCAGAGCTTGGGGTAGAGAACTTGACCTTTCTCAGTTCTGACAGAAAGAGCTCCTAGTGATTGCCTAAGGGCATCAGGATAGTTTAGCAGAAAACCTAATGATGTTCTAGTGGCTAGGAGCTCTCAGTCCTCGATAGCTCCATCATTAATTTCTGTGGGACCCTGGGCAAGGTGCAGTCCCTGAGCCTGGTGAATTGCCTATAAAGTGACAGCACCCGAGCGTTCTCTATTTTACTTCTAGACTTGTTACGGGTCTCTCATAGGATCCTGACCTGTCCTTTCCCTGGGTCTCATTTTAAACATTCAGCGAAGATTAATTATGACAATCCCCACCACGTGCAGAACCCTGGGCTAGCTGCTAAGCTCCCTGCTAAGGGAGATATGAAGTTTAGATCAAACAGAATCTTTGTTCTCCTGCAGTTTCCATTCTGAGGAGCATGAGGGGGAGTCAATTAAGTGATGCAGTAAAGAGTAGTGCTAACATCTGTGACTTGTTTCTCCAAGCTCTGGCTATTAAAACCCTGAACATTTTCTGAATGAGTTCATTGGACACTTTTCTCCAAAATCTAGTGATTATCTATCTATGTAGCGATTCAGGGCCTAAACCAGAGCATTTCAGAATGAGATAGCTTTTTCTTGCACTGACGAGGCTGGACCTTTGACTGAAGTCCTGAGACATAACCTTGCAAATGTGTTTCCTTTAAAAGGTACTTGCAAAAAGTTTGCAGCTCTTTCTACATAGTGGGTGGTGATATATCTGAACTTAATCATCTCTTTCTTTCCCCAACAAAATAGATGACTCTATGAAGTCCTTCTTGGGGCCAATTGACGATGCAGGAAAAGGCTCATGGGAACAGATGTGATAGAAGATTTCTCAAAAAACAAAAATTAGAAATAAAATAATGCCATAGCAGAATCACGTGGTTACTGGCTCAGATCTCAGGAATTGATACCAATCCCTCAGCCTTTAATTCCATTTGCAAATGATTATAAATGATAGTTACAGGTAGGCAAAGTATCTCCAACAGGGCTGCAACCAGAGAACAGCCCAGACCTCTCTACTTATGTGCTTTCTATTAGTAGAAATGGGCAAGGGGGTGAAATCTGATTATTGGGCCCAGGGGAATGTCTATATTTTCTCTGCAATTCTTTAAGTTCCTGGATAAAACAGTAATGTGCTGGAGGGTACTGCAGGTTTCTCTAGGTAGGAATCACAATGGGTTATTTCAACAGAAATTTTCCCAAAAATAGCTCTATGAGCCCCAGGTAGGAGGTCATAATACCATAAAATCTTAGAGGCGATTAGGGGTCAACTGGAGTCTGGAGGATGGATTGGGTCATTGTTCTTAATTTTATTTAATTGTTCTGCAGACTACTCCAGCAGCGCAAAGGGCTGTGTGGGCCACCAACTTTCACCAGAATTAAATGGCATCAATTTTGATGAGTGAGATACCTGTAAGGGATATCACGAGTAAATTATAAATTCATTTTGGAAACAGAAGCACAGACA
Organism: Pseudochirops cupreus; assembly: GCA_028627135.1. Taxonomy (NCBI): domain Eukaryota; kingdom Metazoa; phylum Chordata; class Mammalia; order Diprotodontia; family Pseudocheiridae; genus Pseudochirops; species Pseudochirops cupreus. Next base: position 347,065,898 of record CM053584.1, on the reverse strand, counting down.
TGGTCAGATTACAACCGTTAATGCCAGGGGACACCAGCCTGCTGATCATCTGAAGACTCTAGCAATCACACTTCTCAAACTATCAGGCCAAATGACCCCTGTCAAGGTGTCTGGAACCCTGGGATTCTATCTGGCTCTCTTAGAACCAAATAACAGAAAGCTAGAGGAGGTTGGACAAAGCCCTTCTTGGTCTGGGGACAGTTTTAAGAATTAATTAGTGGCTCCTCATAGGGGCCAATCTTACCTCAGGTCCCACAACCAGAGAAAAAGAAGTAAAGTAAGGTGCCCTCCTTCATATGGACTTGCTGATTCCAATGAACAAGTGGAGCCTTGAGCCTTCCTCGAGAAGGCAGGAGAAAGAGGAGCTGAACTCATTTCTCAATTAGCAGCAGACAGCCGGGATGATTCTGTTCTTTCATATCTCTTTATAAGGCATGTTCCTTCAACAGAGGAGGATGAGGAAGAGGACCTCACACAGAAGTTAGGAGAAACCCCCAGTTCCCTTGCCTAGACAATCAGCCCAGCAGAAGCAAAGGGGAAAGTTCTCCTATCCTTCACTGCCATCATGGGGCCAGTTGGATTAATTTATATTCCATTTTCCTGCTTACTATTGACCATTTTCCCAAACTTGGTTGCCTTCATGGTGGCTTCTTCTCTACTTAGCAGTCTACTGTAAGAGGAAGGGTATAACGACTTTTACCCAGATTCTTCTTCCTCTGTCTCTTTTCTCCCTTAGATTCCTAATCCCTTAGAAACTGAACTTAATCTCATTTCTGACTTCTGACTTTTCCTTGCCCTTGTGGTAACTGCCTCCTTTTCCTGAGGGCCTGTGATCCTGTGGTTCTGAACTTTAGGAAAGTTTGGGGGAGGCGGGGGGCTCAGGCATGAGCTATCAAGAAAAATAAAGAGTTGTATAAAATGTCTTTATTTGTAATTTTCCAGGTGCTCCTCCAAAGTCACTTTAACACCATTAATTGTGCTCACAGAGCTTTATATGCTGCAGATAGCTAGAATAGTCTACAAAAGAGACACAGTCCCTACCTTCCATGGTCTTATAGACTTAAGAGTCAAAGCCAGAGGATGAGCAATCCCTTCCATGGCTAGAGAATGCTCTGTCCAGCAGCTTTTGAAATGACTAGATTAAGTACTTAAATATGTCATAACTATATAGGGATTGTTGGGACCCACAGGATGAAGGGGACCAAAATCTGTAAAAGAGGAAATAATCCAGGGCTGGGACCATTAGGTCTGGTGTGTCTCTCCACTTCCGTTGGTGGGAAGGTTGGTTTTGGTTTGCACTTTGATTTGTGCATAGACAATAGGGTCCGGGTCCAGCTCTTCATACTGGTGTTTCGCAAAGTAGACTCTGTTTTCTTCTGAATCTCTGAGGGACGCGTCAGCACAGGCCTCCTCGGCAGTGGGGCAACACTATAGGGAAGACGTGGAATAGGAGAAGTGAGTGAGATTCAGAGTGGGGGGGCCATGCAGTAAAACCTGTCCAAGGAAACAGGACATTGGGTCAGCAGGAACCAGAGGTCTGGAAAGTTTTGGGTTAAAGGGTTAAGGGCCATGTAAAGGTATCAGTGAGATGCTTCTCAGAGTCCTTTCCCTTAGCTTCCCCAAAAGCCCAAGCTGCTTCTGATGAAGACATTTTGGCTCAATGTCCTTTAAATGCAGAATGCTCTTACCTTGTGGGAAGGGTCTGAGAATGGGGAAATCTTCGGGGAGTGTCTGGTTGGATCTGTCAGAAGACCAAAAAGAAAGAGGGACAGATCTCACAAATGGGGCCTGGAGAAAGAAAAAGCTATCTTCCCTCTTGAATATTCGTAGGGGCTCTGGTGTGAGATGCTGGGAATAGGAATCTCCAATCCTGAGACAGTGGTGAGGAGAGACAAGGCAATTTTTTTTTTTAAGTAATCCACTCACAAAGTACTGGAGTGCTTAATATATGTCATATATCACTACAAATTGGTCATAGAAAGGCAAAGGTGCAGTCTCTGTATTTGAGGAGCTGACTTTATTATAACGGAGACTACATGCCTCCAACTTGATGCATATAAGATATACACTGGGTAAATGGGAAGTACTCTTACAAAAGGGAGGAACTAGTAGTCAGGATCTGGCAAAAGCCTCTAGCAGATGGTGAAATTTGAGTCTTCAAGGAAGCCAGGTCATCTAAAAGATAAGCCTGAGGAGGTGGAGCATTCCAGCCAATAATGAGGCCCAGAGATGGGGGGGGGATAGAATGTTCTATGTGAAGAATGACATGAAGGAAAGCTAGAAAGAGGCCACATTGTGAAGGGATTTGAAAATTGGTTTGATCCTGGAAGTAACAGGGAACCACTGGAGTTGTGGGGTGGTGGGGGGGGAGTTTGTGCCATGACTTTAGAAAGATCACTTTACAAGTCCTGCTCTGCAGAGAGAGAAGGGTCCTTCTTGTAGGGACCACTTACGTTTGGCACAGCACTTCTTGATGAGGCAGATGACCAGAAGAGTTAGAAGAACACCAGCAACAAATGCTGCAAGTAAGTAGGGGTATGTTCTGTTTTGGCAAAGGGAGAAGGGGGTGATAAATGAGTCCTTTGAAATCCAAGCCCCTGTTCTCCACACCAGAATGTAGCCTTGTTTTGTTATAAAAACACAAAATATAATCATTATTCACTGAATTTATCCTTGGCTGGCCACCCTAATCTTATTTCTCCTAGCCATCTCTGAGTCTAAGCCATAAATTGTTGAAGTCAACAAGCTTTAAGTGTCTACCACCTCTGTACTAAGCCCGGGGGATACAAATGCCAGAGAGACAGTCCCTGCCCTCAAGGGTTTTGTATTCTAATGGAGGAAGGCAACCAATGAAAGTTGTGGGGTTGGAAAGGTCTTGAGAATGAAACTCATGTAATAAGGTTTCAAGGTCCCCTTTCTCTCTGAGGTCTTATCTCCCAACACAAAACCAAACACATCCTTGGCCCCAGGTAAAGAGTGTCAAAGGTCAATTTACCCATAGAAAATATGTGCCCAGTCTGGTGTACCATGGTGTGGGGCTTCTGTTGCTGTGCTGCCTGGTTTTTCTACAATGGAATACAAGTATATGTTAGGGAATCCTATGTCCAGTGAGGGGCTCCATTGTACTTCAGAAGATGGCTACGGTTGAAGACTCCATGCAAGTGGAATTGGGAATTAGATCAGTGGGGATCAGAGACTCTCAAATTCTGGGCTAACTATATGATATATGATACGATATGATATATATCACATAGACAAAAAAAGTCTTTGAGACAGAATGCAGAGTAGAGAGTGCGCTGGACTTAGGAAGCCCTGGATTCCAGTTCTGCCCCAGACACACTCCAGCTGTGTGACTCTGGGCAGGGCATTTGAACTCTTTCAGACTCAGCTTCCTCATCTATAAAATTGGCATACCACCTCCCTTAGAAGGCCGTCGGGATTAAATGAGAAGTGAGTGAAGAATTGGGAGCTTCAAAGTACTCGATAAATGTCAGCTGCTATCTTCAAAATTTACAAGCATTAAGCAGGGAAGCAAAGACAAAAAACAAAAATCCCTTTCTTCAAGGACGTTACTTCCACTTTCATACAATATCTGTGCCAATAAGTAAGAAGAGCACATAGCTGAGGTTTGGATTGATACGGACCTGTATCTTTCGCCTCGGCTGACATGGGAAAAGGAGAAATAATCGTGTGTGTGTGTGTGTGTGTGTGTGCGTGCGTGTGCGTGTGTGTGTGTGCGTGTGTGTGCGTGCGTGTGTGCGCGTGTGTGTGCGTGTGTGCGCGTGTGCGTGCGTGTGTGCATGTGTGTGTGCGTGTGTGTGCGTGTGTGTGCGTGTGTGCGCGTGTGCGTGCGTGTGTGCACGTGTGTGTGCGTGTGTGTGTGTGCGTGTGTGTGTGCGTGTGTGCGTGTGTGCACGTGTGCGTGCGTGTGCATGCAATATAGTGTGTGAATGTACGGGTGCTTGAGTATTGTATATGTATGGGTGTATATATACATGTATATATATATACATATATATATATATATATATATATATATATGCACACTTATGCATACACATACACACATACATATCCACCATAGGCTACTGCAATCAGTTCTTACCTGTACCAATATATATCCCCCCACTTTGAACTCACCAGGTCGTTCATCAGTTTTGGTCCTAACACGTAACATGGACCATAACATGATAAAGCTTTTGTGATTACATGGTCTCAAGCGTTACTACCTCTGTTCTTAATCCCATCCTCTCTCATCTTCCCCAGAGGTTTGCTCCATCTTCCCCCTCCTCCCCAACTCTTTAAAATATTCAGCCTACTATGTACAAACATGTCTAGATCTCTCCTAGCCTTCTAAATACCCTCTGGCTCTGTTAGCCGGGCAAGCCATCACCCTCTCTTTCACTGCCACACGCCTAGAAAAAGCTGATTCTCCTTGTTGCCTTTGCCTCACCTTCCACTCATTTCTGTACTGCAATGTGGCTTCCAAGGCTGCCTGTGCTAAATCCGGTGGCCTCCCCTCAGTGCCCCCCGCCTTGATCATCCTCTGCTCCTGGATTCTCTCTTCCACCTGGGTTTTCATTATGCTGCCCTCTCCTAGTTGTATCTGACTGCTTCTACGTTCCCTTTTCTGGGTCATCACCAAGGCATAACTCTAACTGTGGAGACCCAAACCGACATCCCCAAACCCATCTCTCATTCCAGTTCCACAGTTGAGGGAAACATGCTCATCCTAATCATCCAAGCTGAGACTGTCATTCTTGACTCCTTGCTCCCACCCACCTCATCCAGTACTTTGTTGTGCTTTCACCATATTTGGGGGAGGGGCATTTACCCCTTTTATCTCCATTCTCACAGCCTCCACCCCGCTCATTATCTCTCACAATATTGCAATAACTGCCTCACCCTGTTCACCCTGCCTCAGGTCTCCACTCCAATCCTTCTTCCATACATAGTCACCAAAGTGGTTTTCCTGATTTGCCTGTACTTTCTCAGATTCTAGGGGCTCCCTATAACCTGCAGAATCAAATACAGCATGTCCCAGAAGTCTTATAACTTTATCACTATTAACTGCACCAAGACTTCTGGGACACCCTCTATGAACTCTTTGGTAGGTAAAGCTCTTCACCACCTGGGCCCCTCCTGCCTTCCTGCCCCTCTTTGTTGTTTGTCACAATGCTCCAAATTCCTTCTCTCTGCAACTTTTGCTGACCCACATGCCTGAAATTTTCTTCCTCCTCAACACCACCTCTTGGAATTTTTGGTTTCCTTCAAGACTCAGCTCAAGGTCCTTTGTGTGAGAACTATCCTCCCATCCCACTCCCCCCAGCGTCTAGTGCCTTCCCCTCTCAGGTTACCTGTACTGTGCATGCTTCTATGTGTACAGGCTGTCTCCTGTTAGAATGTAAACTCTTGGAGGAGAGGGGCTATTGTTGCTTGTATCCCTAGCACTTAGAAGTGATTCAGAGCTATGTGTTTCTGGCACATAGCAAGCATTTAATAAATGCTTACTGATTGTCCTGGTCTCTTTCCTTGCCAAGCTCTTTTAGAGAGACCTCATTCCACCTAAAGGCTGTCACGTCTTTCCATGTAGATGACTCCCGAATCTACACATCCTACCTAATCTTATCACCTAAATACTAAACCTGTATCACCCTAGGTCCCATAAGCATCTCAAACTCTCCATGTCCAAAGCTACTCTCTCCCTCCTCCAAACTTCCCTATTTCTTTTTTTGGAGGGGCAAGGCAATTGGAGTTAAATGACTTGCCCAAGGTCACACAACTAGTTAAGTGTCAAGTGTCTAAGGCTAGATTTGAACTCAGGTCCTCCCGACTCCAGGCCTGGTGCTGTATTCACTGCGCCACCTAGCCGCCCCCAAACTTCCTTATTTCTATCATGGAATCGCCATCTTTTCAGTTTGCAACCTCAGAATCAGTCACCTTTGACTCTTTCTTCTCCCCGTCCCCTCTATGTCCATTTGCCAAATCCTGCCAATTCTATCTCCCCACATCTCTCCCATTTTCCCCTTCTGCTTATTCACAGACCATCATTTTAGTGCAAGCCCTCATCACCCTCTTGCCTGGACTTATGGCAATAGCTTCCCAAATGGTCTTCCTGCCTCTGGTCTCATCCTCCTCCAACCTATCCTCCACACAGGTGCCAAAGTATGTCTAAAAGAAGATGCTGGATTATCCTACTGCCCTGCTCAAGATGTTTCTGTGGATCCCTAGGATAAAATACAGCCTCTTGTCTGTCAATCAGGGACCTTCACAACCTATCTTTCTAGCATGATTGTACGTGACTCCCCATTTTGTACTCTGTATTACAGCCAAATTGACCTACCTGCTTTTCCATGTGTTTGCATGGGCCAGAATGCTTTATTCTCTATGCCTCAGAAATTCCCTAGTTTTATCTCAGCTTCCTTTCTGCCGCCAATAGCAGGCCTTTTTCTGATTCTCTCTCTCTCTCTGGTTGTCTCTGTCTCTGTCTCTCTTTCTCTGATTCTTTGTCTCTATCTCTCTCCACTGTACCCCATCCCTGCAATTACCCTCTGTTTACTCACCATATATTCTGGATAGATGTCTCTAAACACATTTTGTTTCTCCCCAGCAGAATATAAGGTCTTGACAGTAGGAACTATTTCATTTTTGTCTTTGTATTCCCAATGGGTAATAAAATGCCTATCCCATAGAAGATGCTCAAAAAATACTTATGAAATTGAACTGAATGTCGTCAACTCTCAATTATCTGCAGTAATAGAATGGCATAATGTGGACAAGTCCAAAAGAACAAATAATTGCAATGGAAATGCAATATTTTTGACGAGGAAGAGAGACAGTAGATGTATATTCCTAACAGGGTTTTATTTAGCTAATAATAAAATAGTGATAAATAACCCAAAATAGTAAAAGTGACTTTCCTAAGCCCGGTAACAAAACCAGGACTAAGTTCAGATGTTAGAATCATGGGACATTAGAGCTGGAAGCTAAAAAAAAAAAATCACCTGATACAACCCCCTTCATTTTATAGATGAAGAAATTTTTGAGGTTGTGGCCTCACAGATTAATTTAAAGATGGAACAGACCTCAGAGGCCATCTAGTGCAATCCATTTGGTTTTTGAATCATGAAAACTGAGGAAACTCGTGGAAACTTGTTTTACAGTCATGAAACCAGTAGGTGATTGAAGTTGATACAACCAGTTAAGTAGCCAAGACAACTTAAACCTTGGTCTTCTGCATTTATATGGGAATCTAATGGACCAAAAGAACCAAGGCTGGGAGGGGCAGCTAGGTGGCACAGAGAATAGAGCACCAGCCCTGGAGTCAGGAGGACTTGAGTTCAAATTTGACCTCAGACACTTAACACAAAACTAGCTGTGTGACTTTGGGCAAGTCACTTAACCCCAATTGTCCTACCTTCCCCCCTCCAAAAAGCCAAAAAGCCAAAAAAAAAAAAAAAAGGAACCAAGGCTGGGGTTCTTCTTGAATCTGCCTCAATTTCTATCTCATTTTTCGTTTCTGCTAGACTACAGGTCCTTAAACTTTTGTATCAAGAACTCCTTTGGCAGCCTATTGAAACCTATGGATTTCTAAGAATTACTCAGAACGTTTTAAAATGTATAAAATACATAGAATTACCAAAAAAGACTCCAAAATACAGCTAACAAGATATTAAAAAAAGAAAACTCCTGGACCCACTGTGCTAGACCGGCTGCCTATTCCCATCCTTTTCCATAACTTTTGTTCTTAACCTACTAAGAATTCAGGACATATGATGTGTTATTTCAAAAGGCTAAAGCTCCTATTTAGTAGGCAGGGTTATTTGCATTCCATGAGCACTATTTGACAGAAGCAGAAGAAGACGTAATAGAGTCAAAGGAAAAAAACGCCTATTCTGAAAATATTTCTCCCCCACATATAAGAATTAACTAGAAAATTCTGTGACTACTCAAGGCAGCAGAGAGACAAATGAACTATACCCTAGATCCCCTCGATCCCCTCTAGTGATTACATAAGCGAGAACAGGAAACATCCCATATTCACAAGCCAAGGGCAGTGTCATTCTCATTTCCCTCTTTTCGCTCTTAGGGCTGTAGTAAAACTTACTTTTGTATCTTCAAGGATGTAATGAACAGTGGTTTCCCATTATGTTACATGAGCACATGTTCCCAGAGAGCACAGCCTATTAAATCATAAGAGCCCAGAGATGAGGCTCTTGCTAAGAGCTGACTGAAATAGATAAGGGGCGGCATGTCCAGAACTTACCAGTGCTTGTCATTGGTTGGGAGACACCTGATCCCATTCTTTGTTTCTCTGAGGCAAAAAAGAAAAGGACAAAGTAAAAACTTGGCGGGTAGAGATGTCCTGAGTTTTCTGTGTCTGAGACTGTGTGCGACCGTCATAGGATCAAATCTTTCTTTCGAGTGTTGAAAGAAACCTTAAAGATCTAGTTGAGCTCCCTCATTTTGCAGATGAGATAATTGAAGAGCTATGATTTGCCCATGGCCATGCAGCTATTATATGGTTTTGAAACCTCAGTGTTATCCCAGACTTTCTTTCTCTTGGCTCACTCCACATATCCAGTTAGTTGCCAAATCTTGACATTTTTTCCTTTACAATATCATGTACACATATGTGTGTGTCTGTATATATACATGCATATACACACATGTATATATAAATAAGTATATGTGTGTATACACATACACATACACACACACATATACCCACCTCTTTCCACTCACAAAGCCACCATGTTAGTTGGACTTTATGACCTCTTACCTGGACGCTTGCCATAGCTGCTAATGAATTCCTCTCTCCACTACAAATCCATCCTCAACACAGCTATCAGTGATTTTCCTAAAGTAAGGGTGTGAACACATCACTACCTCCCCAGTCCCCCAGTCAATAAACTTCAATGGTTCCTCATTACCTCTAGGATCAAATGGAAATTCCTCTGCTGAAACTCAAAGGAGAGATTAATAAAATTGAAAGTAGGAAAACTACTGAACTAATGAAAACTAAGAGCTGGTTTTATGAAAAAGCCAATAAAATAGATAAACCTTTGGTTAATTTAATTTTAAAAAATGAAAGAAAGTCAAATTACCAATATCAAAAAGGAAAAGGGTAAATTCACCACCAATGGAAAGGAAATTAAGGCAATAATTAGGAGCTATTTTGCCCAACTGCATGCCAATAAATGTGACAATTTAAACGAAATGGATGAATATTTACAAAAATATAAATTGCCAGATTAACAGAGGAGGAAATTCAAAAAATAATCTCATTTTAAAAAAAGAAATTGAACAAGCCATCAATGAACTCCCTAAGAAAAAATTTCCAGGTCCAGATGGATTTACCAGTGAATTCTACCAAACATTTAAAGAACAATTAATTCCAATAATATATAAACTATTTGGAAAACTAGGTGAAGAAGGAGTACTACCAAATTCCTTGTATGACACAAATATAGTGCTGATACCTAAACCAGGAAGAGCCATAATTTCTTTCAGAAAAAGAAAATTATAGACTAATTTCCCTAATAAATATTGATGTTAAAAAATTTAATTAAATATTAGCAAAGAGATTATAGCAATTTATCACCAGGATAATCACCTTATGACCAGGTGAGATTTATATCAGAAACACAGGGCTAAATGGTTCAATGTTAGGAAAACTATTAGCATAATTGACCATATCAATGATTAAAACAACAGAAATTCTATGATTATCTCAACAGGTGCAGAAAAAGCTTTTGACAAAATACAGCACCCCTTCCTATTAAAAACACCAGAGAGCATAGGAATAAATGGAATTTCCCTGAAAATGATAAATAGTATCTATCTAAAACCATCAGAAAGTATTATCTGTAATGGGGATAACCTAGAAGCATTCCCATTAAGATCAGGGGTGAAACAAGGATGCCCCTTGTCACTACTATTAGTTAATATTGTACTAGAAATTTTAGCTTTAGCAATAAGGGAAGAAAAATGGAAGGCATTAGAATAGGCAATGAGGAGACAAAACCATCACTCTTTGCAGAAGATATGATGGTATATTTAGAGAATCAACTAAAAAACTTCTTGAAATAACTAACAACTTTAGCAAAGTCACAGGATATAAAATCCACATAAATCATCAGCTCTATATGTTACCAACAAAGCTCAGCAGCAAGAGATAGAAAGAGAAATTCCATTTAAAATAACTGTGGACAATATAAAATATTTGAGTCTACTTGCCAAGAGAAACCCAGAAACTATATGAACACAATTACAAAACACTTTTCACACAAGTAAGGTATAAACAATTGGAAACATGGCAATTGCTCATAGGTAAGCCAAAATAATATAATAAAAATTATAATTCTACCAAAATTAATTTACTTCAGTGCCATACCAATCAAACTACCAAAAAATTACTTTATAGAACTAGAAAAATAATAACAAAATTCATCTGGAAGAACAAAAGGTCCAGAATATCAAGGGAATTAATGAAAAAAATGCAAAAGGATATGGTATAGCCATACCAGATCTAGGTAACAATGATCAAAACTATTTGATATTGGCTAAGAAGTAGAATAGATTAGGTACACAAGACCCAGTAGTAAATGACTATAATAATCTACTGTTTGATAAACCCAAAGACTCCAGCTCCTGGATAAGAACTCACCATTTGACAAAAACTGCTGGGAAAACTGGAATATAGTATGGCAGAAACTAGACACAAACCAACATCTCACACTGTATACCAAGATAAGGTCAAAATGGGTACGTGATTTAGACATAAAGGGTGATACCATAAGCATATTAGGAGAGCAAGAAATAGTTGCCCTGTCAGATCTGTGGAGAAGGGAAGAATTTATGACAAAACAAGATAGAGAACATTCATTATGAAATACAAAATGAATAATTT
>CM053584.1:346989668-347054886 GCA_028627135.1 Pseudochirops cupreus | reverse complement strand
ATATATATATATATATATATATATATATATATATATATATATATGAAGAGAGAGAGAGAGAGAGAGAGAGAGAGAGAAAGAGGAGTCAAATTTATAAGAATACAAGTCATTCCCCAATTGATAAATAGTCAAAGGATTATGAACAGGCAGTTTTCAGATGAAGAAATTAAAGCTATCTATAATAATAGAAAAATGCTCTAAATCACTATTGATTAGAGAACTATAAAGTAAAATAATTTTCTTCTTTCACAATATGACTAATGTGGAATTATGTTTCCATGATTGCACGTGTATAACCTATATCAGATTGCTTGCCATCTTGGGGAGAGTATAGGGAGAAAAATTTGGAATTCAAAATCTCATAAAAATGAATGCAATTGGAAAATATAAAATAACCATTTACAAATATATATGTAAAATGTATACATGTATGTATATCCCCCTGTTTGGTCTTTAAGACTCTTCACTACCTGGCCCCTTGCTGCTTTTCCAGCTGCTTAACCCATTATTCCACACTATACTCTCTATGGTCTTTTGGGCCCCTTGTTTCTCACAAACCACACTGTGTCTGTGCACCAGTTATTATTCCCTTTCTTCCTTTCCTCCGACCCTTAGTCTCCCTGGCTTCCTTCAGGACTCAGTTCAAATGCCACCTTCCATGGGAGACTTTCCCTAGAGCCTCCAGCTGCAAGTGCCTTTCCATCTGCGGCTCCCATCTACTCTGTGTCTTGTACATACAGATTTATGTATGTGGTGTGTCCCTTCCTTTAGAAGGCAAACTCCGTAAAGGCAGAGGACTGGTTTTACTGTTGCTTTGTGCTGATAGCGCTCAGCAGAGTGCCTGGTACAAAGCAGATGATTAATATATGTTTGTCAATTCATTGATTGGCTCAACATTGTCCCTATGAAATAAATTTAAAGCCACTGAAATTATGCCCCAAACTCCTGGAAGGAGAAAGCCACACAATTCCATCAGGAGCTTACTTCTTACTTATGCACACAAAGAAAAAGCAGGAAACGATCGAAAATTAATTTCAAAACCCCAAGTATTTGGCAAAATCAAGGCATGGATAGAGTGAACATATACCTTAAAACAATTTTTGTTTGACTGAATCCTTCTTCAGTCATACGAATTTCACCCTTTCAGAGGATGGTATTTCCCAACCATTTAAAGACAACCTCTTCCTAAAAATATATATATAAATAGGCAAGATTTTACCACTTAAATGAACAGAAAGTTTACTTAGCTGAAGATTTCTTTAGGAGAACAATTTCTTTTAGACTAATGACGAAAGAAGTATAAAAAAATTAGTTTACCTTAGAAGCAATATTCTGGTAAGATGACTGAAAAAAAGTTGGACTGCCTGGTGTACTTGCTTCCTTTTTAGGAACTCAGCTCATTTTTGCAACAATGATGAAATATTGTGGTCAAACCACCAATCAAACTAGGTGGCCAGCCACTGCAAAGCTGCAATTCGTGTTCAGTGTGTCAGATGTCTACAAGTAAGTCACAGGGAGGGTGTCGAGTGGCTTTGTTTCACGAGCAGGGCTTCTTACTGAACCATTCTGGTCCTTCAATATCTCAATCGTCACTTGTCAATCTGACTTAAAACAGGAACAGAAAAAAATAATAGAAAAGGGCCATTTTATTATTCAGTCAAGTGTTTATTAAATGCCTAAGTAGCATGATGCAGTGGGAGGACCACTGGGTTTGGGGTCAGGTGACCCAGGTTTTGATCCCGGTTCTGCCATTTCTTCTTTGTGGGACTGCGGGCCAGTTGCTTCCCCTCTCAGTGCCTCAGTTTGGGCCTTGGATTAGGCCAGGGATGGGGAACCTGTGGCCTCAAGGCCATATGTAACCCTCTAGGTCCTTGAGTATGGCCTTGGGGACTCAGTCAAAAAGCCGCACCCCAAGACCTAGAGGGGCTCATGTGGCCTTGAGTTCACAGGTTCCCCACTCCTGGACTAGGCAATTTCTAATGTCTTCTCCATCTCAAACTCCACAAATCAATGCTCCTGCTTTGTTTCAGCATCCAACCAAGGGATACAGAAACAAGGCATGATTGTTGCTCTGAGAGTCCTTAGGAGCCAATTCAATTTAATTGAGCAAACATTTATTAAAGGCTTGTGCACAGGCATTGGTGATGGAAAGGCAAAAGCAAACCCAGTCCTTGGCCTCAGTTCCACTGAGGAAAGGAAAATAACCTGGCCACAGATTAGTAAATATGTGAGACACAAAAGGCAGGAAAATGTAAGGTCCTTGAGGGCAGGGGATGCTTTCATTTCGCTGTCCCTCTCATCCCATCCCTTCCTTATCCTAGTGCTTGGCACAAGGTGGGAAATTACTTATGACGGAGGAGGATCAGAGAAGCCTTGAGGAGAACTAGGGATTTTGAGAAGTAGAATGTAAGCTGTGGAAGGGCAGGATTAGGGGACGAGGGTCTATGAGGGCTCCTCTGTCCATAGGCCCTGGCACACAATAACAGATTCACGCTTGTTGGCTGATAGAAGAGGTGCAGATGTGAGAAGCATGAGCATTTCCTGTATGAACATAGCCTCTGTAAAGGTAGAGGCAGCAAGCAAGCCAGCTATTTTTTTTTTTAAATATAAAGAAGGGAAGTATTTCTCGTCTCTTCTCCCAGTACATACTTGGTCATTATGATGACAACATTTAGGATTTCAGATTGTCATTCTTTCCCTTTGCAATAATATATGTTGTTTTCCTTGGTTCTGCTTACTTAACTCTGTATCACAACACGTAACTCTCCCCATTCTTCTCTGAATTCTTCACTCTCATCATTCCTTATATTGTACTAATAATCCATTACATTCATGTATAATTTATTCAGCCATTCCCTAATCAATCTACTTTGTTTCTACCCCTTTGCTATCACAAAAAGTGCTGTGATGAATTATGGGCTAAGGGATCTTCTGATCTTTGGAGTCCCTGGATTGAAGAATGCAGACATTTTATTCACTTTTTAGTATAATTCCAAACTGCTTTCCAGAACATGGTATATGTGAGGGAGAGAAATGCAAAGTCAGTCTGGAAAGACAGATGGAAATCAATTATGAAGACCTTTTGTGATGGGAATAACATCCTAAAAGTGTCAAACCCCACCTTACCCCATTCCACCCTTTAAATATAGACTGGTTTTTCCTGAAAACAAATTGAAACTGTTCTCAGGATTTAATTTGCTCAATTTGAAGGTCATGTAACCACAAGATGGTGGACTAAACATTTTCTCCAAAACCCGCTGATTTCAAAATCCCCCAGAAAGGAATTATGCACTATTTAGAACAAAGCTGAAACTAGAAGAAAAGAAAACCAGACACCCAACAAGGTAGCAGCTTTATGAATTAATGTGGAAGAACTCGAAGCTCACTTAGTACCCCCCCCCCCAATCAGCTTCCATGTTCAGATAGGGTCTTCAAAGTATGATTTCTGTGGTTTTGGGGTTGTTGTTGGTTGTTTTTTTTTTTGAGCTGGCACTTTTATGAAAAGTTTATTTGACAGGAGAACTTTCCCTCTCCTTCCCAAACTGGAGTTTGTTCTTGTTTCCATCCTGTATACGGGTAATGACAAAAACAGCTATTGACAAAGCTGAACAGAGCAAACTATTTCAAGAGAGTCTAGCTAAGAGCAGCTTTAGCTTTTTTCTAAAGGCAAAATATAAATAAATAAATGTGTATATGTAAATATATCTACATAGACATATCCACCTATATAGCATGTATGTCTATACACCACACACACTACAGACCACAACAATGGTTTCAACACACGAAATAAGTTCAAGTGAGATTTGACAACAGGTGCTTATAGCAACCACAAAGCTGAGGTGAGCTGCTTCTGGGGCTCTCATGACCCAATCTTCTGGTCACTGGATGAGTCTTGAGAAACTTGTCTGATGCCAAGGAAAGGGACAGGAAACACTGCAGGGTCACATTGGAAGGGATAAGCACAGGCACCAGCAGATAGGAAAGTGGCATCCATTGGACACCTCTCAGAGCGGCCATCCCAGGGAAGGCTTTGTCCTCTTGCAACTCTTGACTGGCACCAGCTCCAGGACTCACACTGCTATCTTTGTCCTTGGTGTTCCATTCAGCACAGCAAGTGGCAATATCACCATCCCCTCTCTTAGTCACACAGTCCCCCTTGGCGGCCACCGCCATATTGTTCATTAGCTCTTTGGTTCCCTGAGAAAAGGCTTCCCACTCAAATACTCCAATGCAGTGGTTCTCAACCTGTGGGTCATGACCCCTTTCGGATCAAACGACCCTTTCACAGGGATCGCCTAAGACCATCAGAAAACACATATTTCCGACGATCTTAGGAGCCAAGACACTGCTCCTCTATCCATCTCCAGGTGGGTCCACCCCCATGCAGATACGCCCACATACTAGTAATAAAGGGTCACAGCATAAGGAAGGTTGAGAACCATTGCTCCAATGGGTCTATTCAACAAAATATGTTTGGCCTGGGCCACAGCTTCCGTGTACTTTTTGCTGCTCTCAGGGTCACAGTCTAAACCCATCCATGCAGCATGGATGCCAGAGGCCAATGTGGCTTGTCCAGTCTTGGCATTCTCATCAAACTTGTCCACTGTGATGAAGTCGATAGGCAAAATTATCTTTTTTTTTTTTGGAGGTGGGAAGGCAAGGAAATTGGGGTTAAATGACTTGACCAAGGTCACACTGCTATTAAATGTCAAGTGTCTGAGGCTGGATTTGAACTCAGGTCCTCCTGACTCCAGGGCCAGTGCTCTATTCACTAAGCCACCTAGCTGCCCTGCAAAGTAACCTTGACACCATTCTTCTCAGCCTTGGCCATCAGGTCTTTGACAGTCTTGGCTCCCTCTTTGTCAAAAAGAGAAGTTCTGATCTCCATGTGGTTGAGCACCTTGAGGAAGGTAAAATTCATCCCATCACCAATCATTGTCTCATTGACTTTATCTAGCTGATTGTTGATCAACTGGATTTTGTTTGCTTTGTTAGCTGCACCCAAGATGGACAGGAAGGGCCTCTCTGAGATCTTCAGGGCCTTAGCAAAATAAGTCAATGCCTTTTTCATGAGGAAACCACATGAGGAAACCTAGGTTGCCCCTAGGTTAGGGATCCCCAAGATTATACACAGTGCCTGTCTGGAGGCTCTCTCCAGACCATCCATTCCACCCTCCCTTAACCTTGTAAAAAGCAGCAGAAACTGACTTAGTTCAGCCAAATAAAGAAAGATACAAGAACCAGGAATAGGATTGGGAAGGGGTCCAATGTGAGTAGCTACATAAGGCCTGCAGGAAAGGGTGCTAAAGTCTAACTGGCACCAGAGCTAACATTCTAGAAGCTACTTAGCTGGGGGTCTACCCACCATCAATCGATAAATCAGTGAATCAAACATTAAGCACCTACTGTAGTCCAAGCACCATGCAGAACACTAGGGATACAAAAAGAGGTAATAGTTAGTCTCTGCCATCAAATTTACAATTTAATGGGGGAGACAACATGTAAACCAATGTAGACAAGGCAAGCTATATACAAGGTAAGTAGGAAATAATTAATAGAGGGAAGGCACTGGAATTAAGAGAGGTTGGGACTTAAAAGTCAGAGAAGCCAATAATTGGAACAGAGAAGGAAGAGCATTCTAGGCATGGGAGATCACCAGAGAGAATGCCTAGAGTTGAGAGATGGTGTGTCTTGTTCACGGAGCAGCCGGGGGCCGGTATCACTGAATGGAAGAGAACATGACGGACAGTAAGGTGTCAGAGGAGGGAAAAGGTAGGAGGGGGCAGGTTACGAAGGAAGTAATAGAAAGCCACTAGCATTTCACATTATATTCTGAAGGCAATAGGGAGTCACTGGCATTTGTTGAGTAGGGGAGAGTGACATGGTCAGACCTGAACTTTAGAAAAATCTCTTTAGTGGTTGAATAGAGGATAAATTAGAATGGAGAGAGACTTTAGGCAGACCGAGCTACCAGCAGGCTATTACAGTAATCAAGGTGGGAGGTGATGAGGGTCTGCCCCAGGGTGGTATCAGTCTGTGTTGAAAGAGAGAAGGTGAATGGGTATTCAAAAGATGTTTGCAAAGGTGAAAAAAACAGGCCTTGGCAATAGCTTGGATATGAAGTGAGTTTGGAGATAGTGAGGAACCCAGGCAGATTCTTAGGTTCTGAGTCTGAGGGATGGGAGGATGGTGTTGTCATCTATAGTAACAAGGAAGATAAGAGAGGGAGAGGAAGGTTTAGGGGGAAAGATAATTTCTCTTTTGGATGTGTTGAGTTTAAGAGGTCTACTGGACATCTGGTTCGAGATGTCTGAGAGGCAAATGGAGGTCGGCGGAGAAATTGGGGCAGGATAGGTAGACTTAAGAATCGTCAGCATGGGGATGATAATTAAATCAGTTAAAGGGGAAGGAGTCAGAAAGAGAAGGATAAAAAAGAGAAAGAGAAGGATGGGTGTCACTGTGAGGAATTTTTTCTTACAACAAGTCTAAGTTTGTCTCTACATTTTCCTTGTTCTGCCTCCTGGAGAACAAGTTTAGTTCTCCTTCTAGATAGCTGAGTGGCACAATAGAGTTCTGGGCCTAGAGTCAGGCAGACCTGAGTTCAAATCCAGCCTTCAATACTAGCTATGTGATGTTGAGGAAACCATTTAACCTTTGCCTCAGTTTCCTCATCCGTAAAATGGAAGAGCAGGTCTTGAAGCACTATGGACTAAACAAATCTCAAAACCTTTCCCACTTCCCCACTGATGAATCAATGTATTTTATAGAATTAAATTGTAAAACAGGAAGGTGCCTAGGTGGGAAAAGAAGAAGTGGAATATAGAGTAGAATGTGGAATGTACTGTGATCAATTTCACGGGTAAACAACAAGAGGAAGAAAACCAACCCTTGTAACTGGACAAGAAGAGGGGGTGTAGAACAGCGGTTCTCAACCTGGGGGGTTGTGACCCCTTTGGGGTTCGAATGACCCTTTCACAGGGGTGGCCTAAGACCATCAGAAAACACATATTTCTGATGGTCTTAGGAACAGAGACACTGGTCCTCTATCTGTCTCCAGGCGGGTCCACCCATATGCAGATACTCCCACATACGGGTATTAAAAGGGCATTAGGAAGGTTGAGAACCACTGGTGTAGAAGAAGAAGAGATGTAGCAAGAGAAAGATTGGAACAAGGGGAAAGAAAGGGGCCAAGAGGTTTCCACAGAAGAGCTTTCTCATGGTAATGCACAAAAGGGACCTTACAATGGGTCTAGTCAGGGGGAATTGATGTATAGGGAGACCGCTTCCTTCGAGAGAGTGTCATGTCTCTAAGGACAATATCCTGCCTCAGGAGAAGGGAAATTGGAGATCTTGGGGGCAACTGGTGCTCAGAAGGATGAGAGGGCCTGGACCCAGAGAGGAAACTGCGTGGCAGATGGGAAGGAGAATGATCACGGGGAGGCTAAAACTGAACCACGTAATTTGTGATATGTAGTAATTTCTGTTATGAAACAATAATTCTATCCTCATTACTTCCTGCTTCTGTGAGTGAAACACAACAGAAAAAAAGGGACATGGAGTAAGATCTACAAAGACAAAAGCAGAAATTTTTAAAAGTAGCTCAGACTTAGTACTTCAGAAATTTTAATTACATGAAGAACACAAAAATTAAAGAAGGACTCAACAGACTATGAATCAAAGAATAAAAGTTCAGAATAGAAAGAGAATTAATGAAGAGAGCAAGGTTTAAAAACATTCTTGGAAAAAAGGTGCAGAAAAGGGGAAAAAATTTTACAAAAGCAAAGAAGAGGAGAGGGGAGATTTTGAACTACTCACTAAGAAAGGAAATAGGGGCAAAGAAAGAATTAGAGAACTCAACAATATCAATAAATCCACAAAACAGGCAAAGACAAGGAATGGGAGGAGGGTGGTGGAGAGTCTAGAAGACAGACTGGGAAGAGCGTTGCATCGAAGTAGATTAAGCAAAACAGAGTAATCTAAGAGATAAAATGCTGCCTTAAAATAGAAAGAGGAACCAAAGAAAAGACTAATTAAAAAAAACCCAAACCAAAAAAATAAACCCATGCGTTACAAGAGACATGAATGGGGGAAAACATAAACTTAACTCATAACTTCAAGTGTGAATGTATCCAACAATCCAGTGACAGCAAAAAATGACAGGTTGGCTAAGCAAATAAAACCCCACAATCTGTTGCTTACAAAAACACATCTAAAAAACAAAGACATACCTAGAATAAAAAATTAAAAGATTGGAACAAAAGTGACTATACATTAGATATATCTGTGAGAGATGCTAACAGTTTGGTTTCCACAGGTTCTATAGGAACAACGGATGTTGCAAAGACAGATGTCACACAGGATGTGCAGGAATGTGTAAACCAGGATGGGGGCAAGGAAGGGCAGAGAGACCCCATCCAATCATATAGACGGAAGAAATCTCTAAGTTCCTATTGAAGGGGGCCCAGGTTAAGACCGACTCAAACTGGCCAGGGTCAAGGGATGGTCACCAACTTTTTACTAATACGCATGCTTAACTAGCTGTTATGGGAATCTGAAGATCTTCCCCACCTCTAAGCCCTTTGCTTAAGTGGCTTAAGTGACTCTGAGAAGCTTCCCCTATTTGAAAGTATACCCTGCCCCCTAATAAGCTGAATGTGGTCACATGGAGCCTGTGGCCGGAGGCTTGTTCTTCAGGAAAGCCCGTGCTTTATTACTTTGTGATTGGGCAGTGGGTCAAGAGGGCTGTGACATTCTCTGATCCAGGAGAAGGCTATATACACCCTGATGTGAGGCTTGGCTTTGGGGCTCACTTTGAGAAGAGTTGTGTGATTTGGCCAGATGAGACTCTGGGAAGCCGTTGAGCCCCCTGGCTTTGAAAACCCAGATGTTGGTGCTTCCTCTCTGGTAACTGAATAGGTAACTGATGTAATGGTCAGACGCTGCAAGCCCATCTGCTGATCTGTTTCTCTGTCTGCTTGTAACTTGTGTTTGTAACTTGTGTTTGCATTCTCTGAAGTTCAGGGTGCTGACTTTTCCCACTGAACTAGGTAAATGATATATGTCTGATTGATTAAAGTAAGATTGTTAACCCATTTTGAGTTGCTTTCTTTTAGAAAAGCAGATCTAAGAACCTGTGCTGACAGCCGCCCTGAGTATGCTGGGGTGCTTGCTGATCCACTAGCCTCATGCATATTAACTTACACACCCTACAGGAGGAGATAGTCACTATTTTCGAAAATGTGTTGCATGACCGAGGGAGGAGGGACAGGTCAAGGAGTAGCATGCAAAGGACAGTCCAGGAAGAGGGACATCTTGTTGGAGGGGAGCATGACATGCTCAGTTCGGGAGGTTGCACCTAGCCAATGGGGAAGAAGGTGGGAAATTCTAATGGAAGCAGCATAAAAAGGCTCGCATTTGTCTAAGTTTCCATACTCTTCTCCTTTCGGTGGTACCCATTCACTAGGAATGTAAAATAAATGTAAAATAAAGGTAATGAAAACCTTCCTGGCTTTCAAATGAGTATTGTTTATTCCTGGACTAAGGGTGTTTCTCACATATCCAAAAAGCAGAAATAACAATCATGCTATAAAACAAAGCAAAAGTAAAAACTCGTCATAAATACAGGAATAAACATGGAAATTACAATATGCTTAAAGAAACCACAGATACCCAATATCGATATTGAACTTAGATGATCCAAATAGTCTAACATCCAAATTCCTAAAAAATTAACTAAATTGTGAAATGTGACTTCATTGGTTCAGAGAAATTGAACCTCAGATCATTGGCGTAGTTTAATCACTGACAGGGCATTACATTAGTCAAACTGAGACTGTTAAAGACCTTAGATTAAAAAGGCCAAGGTCTTCCACTGCATCCAGGGACGTCTCCAATCATCTTGATCCATATCTAGCCACTGGACCCAGATGGCTCTGGAGGAGAAAATGAGGCTGGTGACTTTGCACAGCCTTCCCTCACTTAAATCCAATCCACCTGCATGTCACGGCATCACCTTTCTGACATCACGGTCCTCTTAGGACAAAACCACTTTCCTGGGAACCAGAAACCAGGATGTGAAGGGCTCAAGCTTCTCCCTCTGGTTTATGACCACAGACCAACAGCATGAATCACTCTGGGAAAGTGCGTTCAATTGAATTTCAATGCTTTATCACGGATGAATAATCCCTTCCCCACTATGAATGTCCCTTCCCAGCGATAGCTAAGTGAACCTTACTTTAAAAGAAAAAACAACTATTAGATAAATTACAAATACCTAATTTCCAATTTTAAATTAAATAAGGGGATTAGGCTGAGTCAGATTTTGCTCATGATAACTTTAAATTCCAGAGGGATTTGTATCTTAGAGGTAATAGCTGAGAAGACAAGGTCCA
The DNA here is from genome assembly GCA_028627135.1 of Pseudochirops cupreus. Taxonomy (NCBI): domain Eukaryota; kingdom Metazoa; phylum Chordata; class Mammalia; order Diprotodontia; family Pseudocheiridae; genus Pseudochirops; species Pseudochirops cupreus. Next base: position 347,044,492 of record CM053584.1, on the reverse strand, counting down.
GAAAGAACAATATATAATTGTATAAATATTAATATATAAATATAGTTAATCACTATGTTCTGGTAGTGTATACTAAATGTGCTGTAGGAATTGAGAGGAGAGGTAAATCCTCTCACTGACAGTTACGGGAAGCTTATTTGAGCTGGGTCTTGAAAAGCAGATAGGATTTAAATGAAGAGAGGGAAGGAGAACATGATCACAGGAAAGAGGAACAGCATGACCCAACATAGGGGGTTTCTGCTTTTGGTCATGCCCTGACTCTGCAGTTTTGTGAATTCTTGTGATCTAAATTTAAAGTTTTTCTCAATAGCTTTTAATTTGTTGTCATTGATCAATTTTCAGTTGTGTCTGACTCTTTGAGTCCCCATTTGGGGTTTTCTTAGCAAAGATACTGGAGTGGTTTGCCCTTTCCTTCTCTAGCTCATTTTATAGATGAGGAAACTGAGGCAAACAGGGCTAAGTGACTTGCCCAGGGTCACACAGCTAGTAAGTGTCTGAGGCTGGATTTGAACTCAGGAAGAGGAGTCTTCCAGATTCCAAGCCTTGTGCTCCATTCACTGTGCCACCTTCACATTATTTACCTTTTCATTTTCACAAACTGCAGGCCAATTTTTTTTTCAGTACTTTGGGGACTTTCATCAGTTTCCATTTTAAGATATGTCAGCTCTGAAGGGGTGCAGCTAGGTGTCTCGGTGGATAAAGTTGGGGCCCTGGAGTCAGGAGGACTTGAGTTCAAATCCAGCCTCAGATACTTAGTGTGTGATCCTGGGCAAGTAATTTAACCCTGTTCACCTCGGTTTTCTCATGTATATAATGAGCTGGAGAGGGATATGGCAAACCACTCCAGTATCTCTGCCAAGAAAACCCCAAATGGAATCACAAAGAATAGGACACAACTAATTGACTAAACAAGTCAGAAGGAGATCTCCAGTGGATCCTTAAAGGGACTTAAGCTTGACTCTGGAGGCTAATTAACATGTTTTGTTTGTTTTACCAATGACTTAGATAAAGGTATAGATGGGGTGCTTATCCCACTTAGAGCTGACATGAAGCTAGCAGAGATAATTTACCTAATGGATGACAGAATCAGTTCTCAAAAAGATCTTGAGAGGCTAGAACCTTTCAAGAGCCAGGGCCAGAAGTTCTAAGATGTAATTTAACAGGTTAGTGTTGAATTCAAAAATAAACTTCCCAAGTACCAGATGGGGCAGGCATAGAATGGAAAGAGTTCTAGATGACAGACAAGAATCAGAAAGATCTTCTCACTCTAGAACATTGTGTTGAATTTAAGAAGCTGAATAGTAATGGGCGCAGATGTAAACTCCTATTGTTGGCTTCACAGGACAGATTTCACAAGTGCAAGATGGAGAAATCATGGTTAGTCAACTTCTCTGAAAAATATCTGAGGATTTTAGAAGACTGCAAACTCAGAGAGACAACAGTGTGATATGACAGCCAAAAAAGCTAATTCATTCTTGGGCTACATTAAGAGAGGCACAACGAATGAATGGGGGAAAACAGCATTTATTAAGTGCTTCCTGTGTGCAAAGCACTGTGGTAAATGCTGGAAATACACAAATAGAAAATTAAGACAGTTCCAGTACTTTAACAGCCAGGCAGATGGAAAGGCCCCATGGTCCTTGCAGTGTGTGGTTTGTCTTTTGTTCTCCAAGAGGACCATGGCATCCGGAAGATGATGACAAGACTTGCAAACGAATTGGATTTGAGTAAAGGAGGGCTGTGCAAAGTCAACAGCCTCACTTTCTCCTCCAGAATCATCTGGGGCTAATGGCCAGATATAGAGCAGGATAACTGGAGATGGCCCAGGATGGAGTGGGAGACCGTGGTCTTTTTTTAAGTTAAGGTCTTTCCTAGGTCTTACTTTGAGTGAGACAATGCCCATTCAGTGAATAGGCCTCTATTCACTCTATATGACAAAAAAAAAAAAATCGAAGTGGGTGGGGAAGGCCCTCAGGATTGCTGACCAAAAGAGAAACAGTTACTATTTACATGCTCAGAACCAGGAGGGTCCAAAAAGTAACCACTAAGTGGTGTTTGGGCTTATTGTCCAATCAATGAGAGCCAGAGTGAATTGGGTTTAAGGCACGGTCCTCCCTTCCCATGGTCCTTAAGGGTAGGTGATAGAGCAGACAGCAATGCTTCTTCTCTAATGTCATTGCCACTGTTAAAACATAAGTTTCTGATGTTGAACAATCGGACAGGGCTAAGGACTTTGGGGACGAGATCTTCCTCTTCTGGGTCTTCAACAGCTGTGACGAGCATCTACACAGGTAGTTGGTTGGCTGCCTCTCCACGGGGTTTGCTTCCCAGGATGATGGCTGAGGATGCTGGTCTGGAAGCATTACTATTCCTAAACTCTTGGGTCCCAGGCTATGTCCATCAGAGTCTAAGGGGAGGTGGCGGTCAGAGCAGTGGTGGTGGTAGTTGGACTTGATGAGAGTATATACATAGCACTTTCCTTCTCTTCCCTATGATCTCCTGCTGCTTTAATGTGATAAGTCCTGCTATACTCTGGTCTGGTCAGACCATAAGTGAGTATCATATTCAGTTCAATCAGTCAATAAGCATTCATTAGGAACCTATTATGTACCAGGCACTGTGCTAAGTATTGGGGATACAAAGAGAGGCATAAGACAGTCCCTGCCCTCAAGTAGTTCACAGTCTAACCGGGGGGGAGGGACACAACATGCAAACAAATATATAAAAAGCAAGCTCTAGATAGGACAGATGGGGAATGATTGACAGTGGGAAGGTGCTAGAATTAAGGGCTTGGGAAAGGCTTTCTGTAGAAGACGAGATTTTATTTGGGACTTGAAGGAAACCAGGGAAGCCAGGTTAGGGCGCTGTAGGAAGGCCTTTGATAAGCTGGGGAATGTCCAGAAGGGGACAGCTAGAAATGTGAAGGGACTTGAGTTAGGGCCATTGAAAGATCAGTTGAAGGAATTGGAAAAGGGGATTTGGAAAAGGGGACATGATGACCATCTCCAAGTATCTGAAGAGCAGCCACATCAATCAGTCAATAAGAGACACTCTGAGATTACCTGGGGGATCTAAAAAGAGGCAAAAGACAGCCCCTGTCCTCAAGGAGCTTACAATGAGGAGGATAACATGCAAACACACACACATTTTATGTGTATATATATATATATATATGTATATATATATATGTATATATACACACACACGTACCCACTATATGTGTATATATACACATACATACACACATATATGAGCACACACATATACATACATACATACAAATAGAGAGAGAGAGATAGCAATATATATACTGGATAAAAAGGAAATAATTAACAAAGGGAAGGCACAGCAGTTAAGGATTGCGAAAGTCTTTTGGTAAAAAGTGGGATTTTATTGAGACTTAAAGGAAGCCAGGGAGGTCAGAAATTGAAGTGGAATAGGAGGTCAAAGTGTTCCAGGCATGGGGGTGGGGGGCAGCCAGAGAAAATGTCTGAAGCTGAGAGATGGAGGGTCTTGTTTGTGGAACAGCACAAAGGTTCGAAGACCCTGCCAACTCTAGATCTATGGCTTTCGATATTCATGATTTAAATATCCACGAGGCTTGGGGCAGCTAACAGAGCACTGGCCCTGGAGTCAGGAGGACCTGAGTTCAAATTCGGCCTCAGACACTTGACACACTTACTAGCCGTGTGACTTTGGGCAAGTCACTTAACCCCAATTGCCGTCCAAAAAAAAAAATTCATGAGGCTTAAATGGGAACCACAGAATTTTGGATTTGGAAGGAACTCCAGAGGCCACATTAATTAATTAAATAATTAAAGCTTCATATAGCACTTTAACATTGGTAAAGTTACTTTCATGTACATTATCTCAATTGGTCCTCATTATTTGGTAAAGTACAGACTTTATCACCATTTTACAGAGAAGGGAATGGAGTCTGAAAGGTTAAATGGGCTTCCCAGTATCACACAACTTGGGGATGTCTGAAGTGGGATTTGAATCCAAGGCCAACACTCTTAGTGTACTGTGCCAGAAGTGTCAAGGGCATGGTCAGTGGACAGTGTGGCCCAAACAAGATTAAAATGGGATTGGGAAGTGATTAATAGAACAAAAATAAAAGTGATAATTTTAATATATAGTTTTCTAAGGCAATCTGCACCCACGGGGATCCTTATGTATTCAGTGGTCCCTGTTTCTATTTGAGTTTGACCCCCAGACTCTGCCACAATCTGTATCTAACAGAGAATCCTTTTCCTATTCTTGACAAGTGGTCATCCAGCCTTCAACTGGATTAGAGTCTTTAAGACAGATGACAAATCACTTCAAATGGATGAGTTCTTTAAGAGTGATGAACCCTTTTAGTTTTGCAAAAAGGAGGTTGGTCAAGCACAAGTACTTAGGCTTTGAGACAGACACTTAAGGTGTGGAAGAAAGATATCTTGAAGGCGTCCAAGATTGTAGAAAAGCTAGGATCATGAAATGCCTTTAAATCCAAGTTTGGAGTTTCGCAAAGAGGTGATCAGTAGTACCACATGCTGAAGTCAAGGAGAATGTGGCCAAAGAAACCCCTTGAAACTCAAACTATTTAAGGACTTTTGCAAGAACTTTTTCACAGAAGACAGTTAAGTCTTTAGGCACATTCATATAGTGTTCTGAGATTTAAAAAGTGCTTTCTTGGTGACAGAACCAAGATGGTAGATTAGAGGAAGCAATTTAGCTGAACTTTCTCAACATTCCCCTTTAAACAACTTTAAAATAAGGCCTCAAATCAAATGATAGAGTGGTAGACCCAACAAAAGGTCAGGGTAGGATGTTTTATGAGCCTAAGAAAACTTAGGGGGTTGGCAGCAGAAGTCTGTGACCCTGGAGTGGAGGCTGGGTAGAAGCGCCAGGGACAGGCTTTGGCCACATCTGCAACAGTGGCAACAGGAGCAACAGTTTCTGGAATTTTCAGCCTAGAGATGGTAAAGGAGCTGAAAAACTGGTCAGAAATTGGTTACAGGGAACCCTTTACTGGCGCTGGGTACAGCTGGCATTGATTGAGAACTCTCTTGCCCATGCACAGTTCTGGGTTGTAGTTCCAGGGCAGAGAGGAGCACTTGTGATCAGTTATCAGGGAGCAGGGACCTGGTGGCAGTTACAAGGCAAGGTGGAGCACTAGCACCTGTGGCTTCTGGGAAGCAAGGGTCAAGCACCTGAGTCAAGACTAGAGTGTAGACCACGAAAGCAGTGACTACACCTTTCCTTGGATCATACCACCTTGGAAGCAACAAAAACTTGCAGACCCCTAAAACAGCTCTGAAAACAGCAGCAAAAAAAAACGCCTGAAGCTTGGGTCGGTGCCTCTCCAAAGTTCAAAATAAAAAAATAGGCTAGAAAAATGAGTAAAAAGAACTTGACCATAAAAACCTACTACAAGGGCAAGGAACACCAAGACATTATTTTAGGAGACAACAATGTGAGAACAGCCAAAGACAGTTCTTAGTTACATATATTTGCATTATGCAAATCTGACTTTACAAAAAGCATCTGAAAGAAATCCATATTCCCAAAAAACAACAAGGTAATCTTACTGAAAGTACTGTGCTCTCTCTTTTCACTCCTCTTCCTTGACTTGGTACTTCATAGCCTCCCTTCCTCTCTCCACAAAATTAGAAAAAAAACCCTTCAAGTGAAAGCAAAAGAACAGCCCTCTGCCAGATCAGGGGCTTGGCTTGAGACCTTTGGCACTAAGAGAGGAGACCCTTGTGTCACTCTGCCTACCTGCTCACCTGTCTGGCCCTGTGTGTCTTCCTTCCATCTGTGCTCTGGTGCTATCTGTACCCAGCCCTGCATGTCACTTCTCTTCTCCTATATGTGTTTGTGTCCAGCCCCCATGTATTCTTCCCCCCACCGCCACCCCATGGTGTTCTTCCTCCTGGTTCTGGCCAGACTCTGTGTGCCTCCTCCTGCTCTTGCTTCTCTGTCCCTGGCTCCCCCACCCCACTATGTCCTTGAATAGTGTTCTGGCCACTTCTCTGCACTGCCCACAGTCCCCTTCCTGCTTCCCTCCTTTCCCCATTTATGGAGGCAAATTTGCATGATGTAAAAATCAGTTCATATAGAGGTCTGTGGAATGGTACTTTAAAGCAAAAATATTGTGGAGCCACAGTCAGGATCACACAAGATTTAGTGGCTTTCACGTTAAAGGATTAAAGGGTTTGGAATAGGATATTCTATTGAGGCAAAGGAGCGAGGATCGTAACCAAGAATAACCTTTCTAGCTAAACTAAGTATAATCTTTAGGGGAAAAAACAGACATTTAATGAAATAGAGGATTTTTCAAGCATTCCTGATGAAAAGATCAGAGCTGAATAGAAAATCTGACATTCAAACACAAGATTCAAGAGAAGAATAAAAAGGTAAACATGAAAGAGTAAGCATAAGGAATTCAATGAAGTTAAACTGTTCACATTCCCGTAGCGGAAGATGATACATGCAATTCATTTTTAGGGCGGTTAGAAGAAGTCTACCTAGATAGAGGTCATAAATGTGACATGATTATGCTGGGATGATCTTTAAAAAAATGAAGGGGTGAGAGAGAGGGATGCATAGGGAGAAGGGGGAAGGAAAAGATAGAAGAGGGAAAATTTTCTTGCATAAAAGAGGCATGCAAAGAGCTTTTACAATAGAGGAGAAAGGGTGGGGGTGGTAGACAAGGCTTGAACTTCACTCTCATTGAAACTGGTTCAAAAAGAGAAAAATATATCTATATACTCAGTAGGGTATAGAAATCTATCTTAGCAAATAGGAAGAAGGGAAAGGGATAATGGACATGGAGGGAGGTGAGGATTGATAAAAGGGAGGGCAGATTAAGGTCAGAAATAAAATGGACATTTGAAGAGGAACAGGATACAAAGAGAGAAAGAATGAACAGAAGAAAATGGGAGGGGGGAAATATACAGTAACCATAACTGTGAATGCAAATGGGAGGAGTTCATCCATAAAACGCAAGCAAATAGGAGAATGGATTAGAAATTAGAATCCAACAATATGTTGTTTACAAGAGACAAACTTGAAACAGAAAGACACATAGCTGGAGCAGAATCTAATATACTTCATCTGAAAGTTAAAAAGTCAGCAATAGCAATCGTGATCTGAGACAAAGCAAAAGCAAAAAATAGACCTAATTAAAAGATATAATCAGAGAAGCTACATTTTGCTAAAAGGTATCATATATAAAGAAGTAATATCAAAAATTTTTACAGCAAGTTTCTCTTATATATTCTCAAATATAAAGGGAACTGAGTCAAATTCATAAAAATAAAAGCAATTCCCCAATTGACAAATGGTCAAAGGATATAAACACGCAGTTTTTATAAGAAATAATAGCTATCTATAGTGATATGAAAAAAAAATACCCTAAATTATTGCTGATTAGAGAAATGTAAATTTAAAAATTCTCTGAGATTACCACCTCATACCTATCAGAAATGACAAATGCTGGAGGGGATGGAGGAATATAGGCACGCTACTGGTACAGTTGTGAGTTGGTCAATCATTCTGGAGAACAATTAGGAACTATGCCCTAAGGTCTATACAACTGCATTATCTTTTTGACTGAGCAATGCCACTTCTAGATCTATATCACAGAGATCAAAGAGAAAGGAAAAGGATCTATATGTATAAAAATATTCATAGCAGCTCTTTTTGTGGTGGCAAAGAATTGGAAATCAAGGTGATGCTCATGAGTTGTGGAATGGCTGAACAAATTGTGGCATATGATTATAATGGAGTTCTATTGTTATAAAAAATGACCAAGTTGACGGTTTCAGGAAAAAAAAAAACATGGGAAGACCTATATTAACTGATGCAAAGTGGAGTGACAAGAACTGGGAGATCATTGCACACAGTAACAATACCGTTCAATTCTCAACTGTGAAATACTTTGCAACTCTGATAAATGCAATGATCCAAGACAATTCCAAAGGACTCATGATGAAAAAATGCTGGCCACCTCCAGAGAGAGAAATAATTAACTCTGATACAAACTGAAATATAATTTTCTCACTTTACTTTTTGTAACATAGCTAATGTTTTGCATGATTTCACATGTATAATTATTACCATATTTCTTACCTTCTCATTGGGTGGGAGGAAGGAAGAGAATTTGGAACTCAAAATTTAAAAAGAATGCTAATATATATCTATGTTTGCCTTTTGTGGGGGGAGGCTGGGCGATCGGGGTTAAGTGACTTAGCCAAGGTTACATAGCTAATAAGTGTTAAGTGTCTGAAGTCGGCATTTGAACTCAGGTCCTCCTGACTCCAGGGTCTATTCACTGTGCCACCTAGCCACCCTAAAAATAATTTTTAGAAAAGTTTAAAAAATGTTTTCTTCACCAGTATGAGATATGTAGCATACTATGACCGCTGCTCTTTTCCAAATGAGATAAATTTGGAAAGAGTAAGTAATTTGTCCTTAAATCACATAGGGTCAGAAATATAATTTGAATCAGGATTTTCTGACTCCAATACTGACACTATCCACTATAACATGCTTTATTATAGGAGCTGAGTTCTGACCATAGGAAGAATCAATCACCCACCCAGTATTTATTAAGAACCTACTGTGTTCCAGGCTCTGGGGATATAAGTACACTGGACATCCAAGTACAAAAAAATGAAACAATTCCTACTCTCAGGAAGCTTTCAATCTCATGGAGAAGGGGAAAGTAGATATATTTATAAATATATTAAGCATTTATATGATGTAAATAAATAAAAATATGTATAAAGAAGTTAAATACAAGATAGTCTGGGAGAGAGGGCACTAGTAGACGTGGGGAGTGGAGGGGAATCAGGAAAGGCTCCATACAGTTGTGGCTTATGCTACACTTGAAGGAAACTGGAGATTCCAAGGCGGGAGGGGTGGAGTGGTACAGCCAATAGTAGACACATGGAGACTAGAAACAGAAAGTTGTGAGGAACAGAGAGAAGGCAAATTTGGCTGTCTCATAGAGTGTGAAAGTGAAAGTAGCTAATAAGACTAAAAAGATAGGTTGGGGTCAGATTTTGAAGGATGGAGTTTATATTTTTATACTAAATGCAAAAGGAAGTTACTGGTGTTGACCACCAGTGGTCAGATCTTCGCTTAAGAAAAATGACTTAGGTAGCAGTGTACAGGATGTACTTTAGTGGTAAAGCAACAAAACCAATTAGGTGGCTATTGATAAAAATGGCTAGCATTTTTATAGTGTTTCGAGGTTTGTAAAGGACTTTACAGATATCATCTCATCTGACCCTCACAAAAACGCCAGGTGGTAGGTGCTATTATCATTTTACAGATGAAGAAACTGAGGCAAAAAGGGTTGCAATTTCCCCCATGTCACAGTTAGTAACGAGGCTAGATTGCTGATGCCAGGTCCAGTGTAAATGCCTCTGAAGTAAAAATGCTAGCTGCTAGAATGAACTAGGCAAGAGAGGATGAGAGCTATAACCAAAGGGACAGCCCAATGAGTAGAGAGAAGGAAGAAACTGCAAGGTCTGGCAGCTGATGGGTTATGAGGAACGAGGCAGAGTCCCAGGTAATGAATGTGGAACCAGGAATGATGATAATATTTGAGAAAGAGAGGGCAGTTTAGGAGATAATGATTTCAATTTGGGGTATGCTGAATTTAAGATGTCTATGGGACACTTGAAACATTGGATAGGTGCTTGATGGAGAAACTGGAGGTGGATATAGAGGAGTCACCTCCACAGAGATGGAAGCTGCTGGGGTTACTGAGTGACTATAGAGCAGAATGGGGATTCTTAATCCATTTTTGTGTCATGAACTCCTTTGGCAGTCTGGTGAAACCTATGGGATCTCTCCACAGTTTTTAAATAATTAAAGGAAATGTTAAGTTTCTTAGAAGTTTGTAAAAATTAAAACACAATTTTTTTCCATCCAAGTGCATGGGTCCCTTGAAATCCCTCTGCGGATCTCAGATTCAGGACCCCTGGAGAAAAGGGCCTAGGACAGAACCTTGGGAAACAATCAGTTAGGAGACCCAATGTGAGGTGCCAGCAAAGGAAACTGAATGGCCATAGGTAGGAGAATCAGAGAAATGGAATGAAAATGCAGAGGGAGTATCTTTGAGGAAAGGGTGCTCACCAGTGTCAAATGCAGCATTTGACAAAGATGAAGACTGAGACAAGACCATCAGATTTACCAATTCTGAGGATTCTTCTCATTATTTCCTCTTACCAGTCTCCTACATCAGTTAGTCAGAGGTCTTGATAAATCATGGTAGCTAGTGAATATGGGTGAGATTTGATCTCAGGCCTTCCTGACTGAAAGTCCAATGATCTTCTCATTATACCATTTTGCCTCAGGAAAAGAGATGACATGTTTAAAAAAACTAGAAAGCCCCTAGAGCAATTCTAAATGACCTTACAACTATGACCAGAACAAATTACATCTCTAGTCACCAAAAGAAACTATAAAATGTTGTTCCAGCACCCCTCCCTTTTAACTTTGTGGAATCAGAGGTAGGAAGATCAAAGATTTAGGGCTGGAGGGACCCTCAGAGATCACCTAGTCTGACTCCATTTTTTCTTTTTAAAAAATTTCAGGTAGGAAATGGCTTGTGAACCCTAAAAACGAAGTAGTGATCATGACAGGCAAGTGTGAACTTAATAGGAAAAAGGCGTCCCAACTTCCTTTTTTTTTTGACAGGGGTCCGAGACTAGGGGGAATAATGCAGATATAATTGATTTTCACTAAGATATCTGACAAAAACTCTCTGCTAAATTTGCATTAAATGCCTACTCATCATTAGGCACTGTGATGTCCCAGTTACATAGAAAAAAAATGAACCCATCTATGCCCTCAAGAAATTTGTGTCCTAACGGAAACCACATGCAAACGGGAACAATATCACTTCCAGCAGGACAGGGAAAGGTAAGCATTCACAGCTGTGGGAATTCAGGAAAGCGTCAGAGGGAGTCAGCCACCTCAAAAAGCAGAGTGGAGAAGGCAGAGCACTCCCAGAAACAGGGAGAGCCTGTGCCAAGGGACAAGGGCAGGAGATAGGATGTCTTCTTTTGGGAAGAGGAATTAGGTCAGTCTGCCTGGAAAGTTAAGTCGGACTTAGCTAATGAATGGCTTTGAATACCAAATGGGGAATCTGCATCTTGTCCTACAAGTGAAGCCATCGAGGTGTAGTGGAAAGAAGGCTGGATTCAGTCAGAGGGAACAGGTTTACTTTCAGTTCTGCCATTCTATGACAATGGGCTCATGTCTTCAACATCTGCAAAATGAGGGCGATGGACTCCATGGCCTCTGAGGTTTTCTCCAGATTTATTTTCTTATAAGAAGCAGTGGAGAGGACAGATAACTGTGGAAATGACATTCAGCAGATCGGATAAATACCTGGAATAGCCTCAGAGAAATTTAAACAACAAACTTTCTCAACTTGTGGCCTTATAAACTTGGGCTCTTCAGTCCAATGGCTTCAATATTAGTTGAAGTAAAAAAAGAGTTAAGACTTTATCCAAAGAGACATCCCTGGTGATTAAGTTACTGATCAGAGAGGAGACTTCAGAAACTTATTAGTATTAATTATTCAGGTCAACATTTGATAGCATAGAGCTCACTCAATTCAAGTAAAAATGAAGTCATGGTGGTTGCTGAAATACCAAGTCCCATGAAATGAGTGAGAACACCCTGGGAAATTAGGTGGCATAATTATAATATACCTTTAAGTGTGAACATAAAGTTTAATGACTCAATTATATAATTAATTACAGTACTTTCCTGAAGACATTGAGAAGAATTAAATACATGATCTCTGACAGTAACTTACTGAGAATCTTAGTGTGACTTTTTGACATACCAAACTATACTCTATGTGGTGATTATAATGGAAGTCAACGGGGAAACATCTGACATAAATTTCTTATGCATACTTTTCTGAAATAATTGTCAAAACAATCTTTAGTACCATAACCCAATCATCAAACGGTAAGATACGTGTTCTAAGAATTCTACAGATTGTGATGCAAATTTTAATCTCTGGAACCACAAACTAAATTTTAATGAAATCTGTCAGAAAATTTTTTTTGGAAGGCATCCATGTCTTAAGAGTATCAGTTATTCTGTTTCAAGATGGTAGATTGAAACAAAATTAAAATTTAAGATATAATTTGAGAATTTTTGGTAGTGTTCTAAAACTTCATTAAAATTTTTCAATTACATCAAAACATAGAGCAATTGGGCTGAAAGATGACCTTTCAATAAAACAACTGTAACCCTCCAACTTCCAAACCTGATACTTCTAAGGGAGGTTTAGGCTCAGCTTTAGGAAGATTGGTAATACAATATGCAGATAAAGATTTTTATTGACAAGGGTCACAAAGAATACAGCTTCTGCACTGCCAGTAAAAACTTCTTTTCGATGTCTTAATTATGATGAAATAGTTCTACAGAACCGACTGTGATTGTGCTTGGGCCTTCTTTGCTAGCAGCTTCAGATCTGCGATGCACTTGGCAATTGTTTCCTTTTCCTGTGACAGATAAGAGAGAGAAAATGGCTCAGCAGTTTGTCATGAAATACTCAAGTTCTACCACAGGCCTACATACCCCCTGGCAGCCAAAGGATTTCCTCTACATTTTTTTGAAGGCTGCCTGAAATTTTTTGGCTGCTGCAGCTTGTGCATGCCTTTCCTACCAGGACTTAATTTATACAGTAAGGTAGGTAGATAAGAGAGCTTTTAAGTTATGAGACCTACAAGGCCTAACACACACCTAGACATGTCAACAGGCCCCCCTTTACAGCTTCACAACTCTCTTCACAAGAGAGGCATCTAGTCATTCTGGGAAGAGAACTGAAGAGCCGGAACGTGTGCACACCTACCTAGCACAGGAAACACAAGTGCTGCTTGTGCATATTTCAAGTGATCACTGGCTCCTAGAACCTTCAATCATATCCCAACCATGTTCTCATGCCTTTCTTCTCTGCCACTGCTCCCAAACCCCAGATACAGATGCTTGTTACACGCTAACCCCTTCCATGCAAACAGCCATGGAAACAGTCAGATCATATGCACCCAATTCCTGCATGACTACTAAAGTAATCCTTGATTAGGGAGTAGCTGAACAAGCAGTGGCATATGAATCTAACAGAATACTGTGTTGTAAGAAATGAACAAAAAAATTCAAGGAAACTTACTAAGATTTGTATGAACTGATTAAGAATTAAGCAGAACAACTATTTATATAACCACCATAATAATGTGAAGGAAAATAATAAACATGTAGAACAAATGAACAGATCGCCTGTATGCAGCCGTTTCTGCACTCACTCTACGCCTGTACCCTCCCCTCCCCCTGGAGGAATGTTTCACACGAGTTTTATCAAGTTTTTGGAGTGTTTTTTTCCTTCACATTATTATGGTCATACAAACAGTTCTCCTTATTCTGTTTAATTCTGAATCAGTTTATACAAACCTTACTAAGTTGTATATATTTGCTTCAAAGAAGGGTCCTTTCTTGTGGAAAGAGAGAAGGGAAAGCAACAGGAAGTGAGAGGAATGGCAAAAGAGAGTAAGCTTTTTTTTTTTAAAGAAAAAGAAAGCACTCATATGGCATAAATTTGTTGCTCAGTCATTTCTGGAAAAAAAAATGAAAGCGATAAAATATGGCCTAAGTGACAGCAGGAAATTATTCCCTTGTAGTCCCAGCAGCTAGGTAGGTGACTATGGAGACCTTAGGAGAAAGATCTCTTTTATAGGTCAGATTTTGAGAAATGGAAGCATTCTAAATCAGTTATGCAGTAACTTCTTCTGAATATGCCCTCCTCCAGATTAAATGCCAGGGCACCTTCAACTTTCTTCATCCTAAAGCCCACCGGGCAGCTCCAGGACCTATATTCACTAGCCATGCCAATAATTCATTACCTGCTGAGCAGAGATGCTCTTTACCACATGGTTCTCAACCCATGCGATCATGTGTTCTTGTTCCTTGCGTCGCATCATGTTCTGCTTTGCAATCTGATAGTCCAGGCGATTCTTCACCTCTGTGTATACCTTGTGCAGTCTCTCACGATAAAAGACTTCCAGTGTCATGGCAATATTGTTCTAAAAAAGTGAGAAAGCTTACTTTTGTTGTTAAAGACCCACATGTTATTCTCAAGATTTGTGCTAGGAAAACATTATGAGCATCGCTTTCCCATTTTATACAAGATGAAGGCTTTTTTTGGTAGGTTGTTTTCCTTAACATTTAATGATTTGGAAAATAAAAATCTTAACCAAATTGGGTGCAAAATTAACCATGCATTAGGTGGCAGGTGGTCCCCGATTTCTATGTGAGTGATAAACACAATATAAAAACACAAAATTAAGAATACTTGAATGTTTCTGATTTGTCCATGTTCCAAGAACCTGCTTTTGTCACTCTGTAATCTCAATATAGGCATGCACTTGACATTTTTGTTCAGTAGTCATTAGCACATGGTAGAAATTAATAAAATGCTTAAATTGTATATAATTCTTTCAAGTTACATGCAAAATTCTCTAAAAATTAATAATCACATTTCTACATATCAGGCACATATAGTGAGATTTTACCTATTTAGCATTTTGTTTTTCCTGAATCTGATATACTGAATTCCCAGGACATAGTGATTTTTCTCATGTGGGAAAAGTACTTTTTAATTCCTAAGAAAACCTACCCTTTGAACATCAAAAAGGTAGTGACGCTTGGCAACCAGGGCTTGCTGTTTCTTTTCCAAGTCAATTGCATCTTGAATATTTTTTATGGAAGCCTGTTTCAGCCCTTCTGCCTCAGCCAACTGGTCCTGCAATCAAGATATTTATGAAAAGATCAGTGAAAAAGCTAATGATAATAATCACTGATCCATTTTCCTTTCAAAGTTAGGGTCATTTGTGTGCAAAGTGAAGAAAAAACACACACAATTTTCATGGAAGCCAAAGATGAAGAGATGTCAGCCCAGTATCTGAAAGAAATCAACCTAAAACTACAATCAAGAATTTTAGTAAATGTAGAAAATGACTCCATAGGATTTGATCTGTCATTCAGGTTACAGATGCTTATTGCCACTGCTATAAAACTGGTTATTACATATGGGAATGTTTGGAGAATGCTGACAGTTTAAAAAATAAGTCATTTTAGGTTAAGTAACACTAGTAGAAAAGTCTGCAATAATTACTTTTCTTCCCCCAAAATAGCTCCCCTCAGAAAACATTTTATATCCAAATAGATCAGCTGAAGGCCCTATTGCTAATTGTAAATTTCTGTTAAAAAAAGGGAAAAAAACCCAAATTTCTGTCCATACCTCTCTGAGTTTATCAGCAAAAGCTGCTACAGAGGCACCATATTTTTTAACTACATAAATGAGGAGCCCCAATGTTGACATGGCAGCAATTGTATCAGCAGTAATAACATAGATTTCTTTGGAGAGAAAATACAGGATAAGTCCAGTTCCCAATACATAAGGACCTGAAAGAAAAAGAATATTTATGAAAACTTCTGTATAGTATTAGAAATAAGGACTAAATTAAGTTTCAGAATGATTGAAGAGTAGACTAAGTAACATTTTAAAAAAATCAGTTCATCTAGTGCATGAAAAATCCTATCAATTAGAAAAACTTTGTACCAAAGACATTCAATAATCATTGTTGTCAAAGTGACTTCTTATCAGCCCCCAAACCAAAACAGTATTGGTTAAGTGTGAAATCTATCCACTCCTATCTCTATTTAATACCTGATTTTCATAGTACCTTTGCACTAAAAAAGTTCACGATCCTGTCAGAGGGCATACTCTTTGCAGCAATGCAAACTGTAACTCTAAAGTGCTTCAGTTGCTGTGGTTAAAAAAAAAAAATCACCTGGTAACCCATCTTCTACACTTAGGTCAGCTGGTGCTTAGCCAACAGCCACACAGTTTCTCTAGCTTGGTAGGACCTGCCAGAGATGATGCTGTCTGCTGATTTGTGTTTTAAGCCACTCATTTTGACAAACATACGCTTCCTGGTTTGTTAACTTCCATGTATGTTTTATCTCTCTCAAATACCTAGTAAGCTCTGACTGTACCTTCTATACATCAAAGAGGTTAATATAAAATAGAAAAGGTCTAATTTTTATTTTTGGTTATCCAAACAAATTAAAAAGTAATGAGGAAAAGCAGAAATGATACCAAAGCCATGCACCCAAAACTATTTCCATTGTTTCTGCAGGAAAGTTTGCTTACCTGTAACCCCAGTTTTAGGATACATAAACTCAAAGAATTCCTCAGGAATCAACCCATGACGAACTTTCCCTCCATGCTCAGGAAGAGGAGGCAGAGGAGCCAGACAGGGAGACGCTGTGTGAAATATCCTGGTTGCCTGAAGCACCCTGTAGATGGTGGAAAGGGGAATATGGACAATTCTGATTTTACATAAGTCCACTGCTCTCTAGAGATTTTATGTAATGCAAACTTATCTGAACAAGGGGGCTGGAGCAGGGTTCAAGGATGGGGTGGAGGTTGGGATGGACTGGGGACAAAGAAATGAGGGCAGGAGAAGGAACACTTAGGGATTGGGGTCAGCCACCTGAGGGCTTGGTCAGAACTGAGAACAACACACAGGGGGCAGCCACATTGGGGCTGGAAGTGGACACACACTGGGGCCTCAGCTAGGCATATAGTACCAAAGCACAGACTGACAGAAGACAGACACCGTGGTGCTGGATGGAGTGGGGCAAGGGTCTCCTCTCTCCACATTATATGTTTTAAGCCAAGCCCCCATTCCAGTGGTGGCAGAGGTGTCTATGTCTGTTTTTCTGTTTTCACTTGGAGGGTTTTTTTTGATGAGGGGAAAATGGAAGACCACAGAAGAGCTGAGGGGCAGGAGTGGAGAGCACAGTAAAGTTAAAATAGGTGGTTTTTTAGAATGCTGATTTCTTTCAGGATTCTTTAAATATACATAAGGTGAATTTACATAAAGCAAAAACTGTCTGTATTTCTAAATAATAACCAGGTACTTGAAATTTCAGTAGAAATTCTTGATATCAAAGAGGAACAGGTGACTCGGTTAGTTTTCCCAATAGGTAGAATGGAGACAGTACTGGGTGGGGTACAGGTCTGCCTTCTAGTCCAACTCACTACCACTAACTAGCTATCTCTCCCTTACAGAAGTTAACTAATCCAATTTGCTTACCCATATATGGTTCTTTTCTTCAACATCTCTCCATAGCTTGCTTTGAAAACAACCCACAACAAGAAGTCTGTTATCTTTCTAACCTGTGGCCCCCTAGGTCCTCAAGTGCTGCCCCTTCACTGAATCCCAACATCACAGAACAAATTCCCTCAATAAAATGATTTGTTCTGTAACACTTGGACTCAGTCATAAGGCCACACCCAAGGACCTAGGAAGATGTGACCTTGCTTGTGGCTGCAGGTTCCCCACTTCTGTACAGTCTAAATTCCACACTAGACAGCTCTAATTGTTAAGAATTCTTTATAATGAGTGAAAATCTGGCTTCTACTAACTTCTACCCATTGGTCCTAATTTTCTCCTTTGAATTCAAGTTCAGGAATATAATCTCTCTTCCAGAAGGTTGCTAGAAGAATTAGAAGAGAACTTTCCTACTCCTGTGCAAACATCTCTTTTCCAGACTAAAAAATGCTGAGTTCTTGAACTGCTCTTTTTGAATGTTAAGCTTTCTAGACACTGCTCATAACCTCTTCTAGGATTGTGATAATCTTTTCAAGACAAATGCAGGGCTTCTTCATATTTAAATCTGTTAAATTTCATCTTGTTGGTTTTCAGACTATTGAGTTCTTTCTGAAACCATATCCTGTCATCATAAATGCTCTATTCATCTGAATGTG
The DNA here is from genome assembly GCA_028627135.1 of Pseudochirops cupreus. Lineage (NCBI taxonomy): Eukaryota > Metazoa > Chordata > Mammalia > Diprotodontia > Pseudocheiridae > Pseudochirops > Pseudochirops cupreus. Next base: position 347,026,638 of record CM053584.1, on the reverse strand, counting down.
GGTTTTACTTTTCCTCCAAACCTAGCATGAATAATATGTGAATGTTCTTAGACAAGTGCTGGTCTATCTTGCACAAGCAGCTGAGGAAGTCTTTACCAGGACAACATAAGGAATGCAGATTTCTCCCCATACTTTCATGTCAGAACCTACATAAATCCTGTTCCTAATTCTCTCTTTTCTTCATATCCACAAGGGTGGGGGAGAACCAAGAGGAGCAGGCAGGCAGAACACCTTTCTTCCCAAAGTGTTCCTAGGTTGTCCTGCATAGCTTAGGTCATTTCCCTGTCACCTTGGGGTGGACTCTCCTGGAAGCTGATATCAGACAAGGGTAGGTACAGGAAGGAAGCACCTCTGTTGTGGATCCAAAAGAGAAGTAGTGTTTCTAAGCTTTCAACTGAATGAAGGCTGCCCTAGAAGTAAAATAGAGAAGCGGGAAGTGAGAGCAAATGAGAGTGATTTGTCTGAACCTCCTGCTCAGCTGTTAAAAGTCTAAAGAAGATCAGGAATAAGAACTCTAGGTCTTAAACTATGACAGAGGGCTAGGGCAGAATAATTATTTTTTCAGTTTACATGTTTCTTTACTTTCAATAATTCCTCCTCTTATGGGAGTGATCTATATTTGGTCTAATATTTGCTATCTGCCAGGTGATTTGAGTAAGTATTCCTTCCATGTCTTTCATGTTATGGTACTGGAAAAAAAAGTTAAATGACACCTGTTTGTTCAGTATTTTGAGGTTTAGAAAATGTTGTATGTATTTGAGCTTCACAATTTTCTTAAGGAGGTACTGTACATATGCTCTGTAGTGAGATATAGCTAGTTAGTGGGGCTAGAAGGTATATGCTCACTGAGAATCAGTGAAGTTAAGAGGCTTGCCCAAATTCACAGAGCTTCTAAACATCAGAGACCAGACATGGGCCTCTTTGGATCCCAAATCAATGCTACTCTAGGTTGGGGTAGGCCCAGCTTTCGTGGGGAAGAGCTAATAATCACAGGCTATTTCTCCAAAAGGGGCTTTAAAAAGCTAAGGGAAAAAAGAAATTGGCAGTTATTATCAGGACAGAGTCTTGCTGCACACCACTATGATCTCCACCTAAATGGACACATATACATCTATCCACGCTCTCTTGGTATAAATGTCCACGGATCTGAACCACATTCTTCCATCTTGTTGGCCAATTCATTATGACAAACTGCTATGATGCCTGACTTAAAACATGATGCAAAATGCCTAGAGTGCTCCTTTTAATTCAAAAGTTTAATAAACCTCATCAAAAAAATAAACTATGTATTGAACTGCCTGCTTTTAGGTGAGATTTTGTTTGTCAGTTAAAGTTATTAACAACATAAAACAAAAACAAAGTCATTCAACAAGTTTGGCTAGATATATATCATTAATATCCTCTATGTGTCACTTACTAAATGTCTTCTAAAATGGTACCAACATTCAGGTTAGGAAGAATGTGCCTTTAGAGACAGACACTCGCACACACCCCAGAATGGACAAAGACCAAAATTGTGACGTCATCAGCACACGGCATTCCCAGATGAGGAAACTCCCACTAACAATGCAAGTGGGCACCTTCTCTATAATTGAAAGCCCTGGCTGGAAGCGATGTCTGGAGCAAATAAAAATTAAGTGACCTGTCAAGGTGGGACCTAAAGCCAAACCTTCTTATCTTCAAGAACAGCTCTCTAACAGTTAAGCCATAGTCCTTGTTTTTCTTTTTCACAAGAAAACATGAAAACTGACCTTTTTTTTTAAACACACAAATACAAGATAGCTACATAAAGTGTTGCCTGTTACTTAACAGTAACTGAACGCTCCAGGTGCACGTGGGGGACCCGAACAGGCCACGGGACCCCCCCTGCCCTGCGGGGCTATGCAGGGGCGAGGACCTAAAGGACAGAGAAACCCGGCGGTCCAAGGTCACCTGGGGAGAAGCCGACCTTGAGGATGCTAAGTCTCAAACGCTGACCCCCTCCTAACCTGGGGCTACTAGACTGAGGCGGAGCATCAGCCGGAGGGCCTGCGGTGCAGCCCCCTTAGTGTACAGAAAAGGAAACTAAGGCTACGGTCGGACACGGTAAGCATTTTGCCAGTGCAGGGGTCGAAGGCGGGTTGGAAACCCAGATCTTCGCCACTCCAGATCCGGCCCGGCGTTTCCGGGGCTCCTAGGCGAGATCCCGGTCAGGGCCCGTCCGGGCCCGGCGCTGCCCGGCCCCCAAACGAGGGGCGGCGGGCGGTACTTACCCCGGAGCCAGCGGGGCCGCGTTCTTGAGCGCCGGAGCTGTGGAGACACAGAACTCAAATCAGCGAAGGGGGCCGGTCCCGGGCTTCCCTGCCCACGCCCTTCCCGCGGCTCCCCGCGACCCCTTCAAGGTCCTCCCCAACCCCTTACTGATGCCGCTACTCTAAAGTCGTTCTCTTCCCAAGTTACGGCCCCGCGTCCCCCGGCCGGGGCTCCTCACCCACGGCGCCGGCAGCGTGCAGCGCCAACCGGGACAGCATTTTGCGCGAGGGTCCTTTCGGCAGCCTCTATGTCCCCGTGACCCCGGCGGGGAGACCTTGTCCACCGCCGTGCTAAGATGGCAGACGGCAAATCTCGCGAGAGGAGGAGGGCGACCGCTCTCCTGACTCGTCCAATTTCCGTTCCTCCCGTCTCTAGCCTCAATTGTCGCGAGAGCAAAAAGGAAGCCGGGGCGGAAGGAGGCGGAAGGAGGCGGAAGGGAGCGGAGGGGAGGGGAAGGAAGGGAGTTAGGAGGAGTGAGAACGTAGCTTTAGAACTCTGCGGCTAACGAAAAGCGAAGGAGGCGGAGGAGGCAAGTCTCGCGAGGAGCGGGGACTCCGGTCTCTCGGGCAGAGAGGGGCGGGGACCCCGAGTGGATACCACGTGGGGAGTAGATCCCGGGACCGAGGGAAGACGAGAACCGGAGCCGTGGAGATGCAGAAGGAGTTGCAGCCGCCGCCGGAGCCGGAGTCGGAGGCGTTGCAGCAAGAGCAGCCGCTGCTGCCTTCCTCCAACTCGGAATGGAACCTGCCTCCCAACGCGCCGGCCTGTATGGAGCGGCAGCTGGAGGCGGCGCGCTACCGGTCCGGTGAGCACCGCCCGACCCCGGCCTGGCCTGCCCACCCTCTCCCCCTCCCCGTCCCCCGCGCCCCCTCCCTCGCTTCCGGCCTCGCTGACTGCGGCCCGGCCGCCCGCTCTCCCCGCAGATGGCTCCCTGCTTCTGGGCGCGTCCAGCCTCAGCGGCCGCAGCTGGACCGGCTCCTTGTGGCTGTTCAAGGACCCCACCTCGGCCCCCAACGAGGGCTTCTGTTCGGCCGGAGTCCAGACCGAAGCCGGGCTGTCGGACCTCGCCTGGGTGGGGGACCGGGGCATCTTCGTGGCCTCCGACTCGGGTGAGTATCCCCGTTTGGCCAGGGGGTGGGGGCTGCAGTCAGCCCGAGCCGGGGGTCCCAGCTAAGGATTTCGCCCTCGCCCGCCCTTGGGGACGGGGTGATGCCAAGAGCCCCAGACAGGTGCCCAGGCTTTCCTTAGGTCGCAGCCTGACCCACCGCCCCCAGGCAGGTGCCCCCGGGCAAGGGCTTGCCCACTTGGCTACCCCCGGCGGCCAGGAGATGGGGTGTGACTCCCTTGGGGTCGTGCACGGGAAGTTCCTGAATTCCCCACAGCTGGACTGTGAAGAGCTCAGCCCCCTGCTGCGGTTAAGCCGGGTGGGCATAGAATGGGAAAAGCCAAGTGTGCCCTCCAGGAGCCCCCAACCTGGTTAGGGCTGTTTCTGTCAGGACAACTTGCTCCCTCTTGGGACGTGCCCTCATGCCTGCCCAATATAACCCTGCATATGGGTCTTTTAGCTGAGATTTTGAACAAATGTTTCATTGATGCTTTTTTGCTTCCTACACCATGCTCACTTCCCAGTGACCTCCCTTCCCCCATAGAATTCCCTCTTGTAACTGAGAAAAACAGTTAAGTGAAGCCAACTGACAAGGCAGGTGCAACTTAGAAAACATTCCAAAGGGCCTGTCCCCTGTCTCCATAAAGAGAGTGGTGAGATGCTGCCTCTCCTGGCAGGATGGTCATTACACCTGAGATTTTGGTATTTAGATAGATAAGAAAGGGCTATCAGAGACTGAACTTGCCCTGAACAGTCTTGTTTTTGAGCCTCTTATTTGTCTTGTATTGGGGATTCATCTTCCCCAGTCTCCTAGACAGATGTTTTCAAGGATTGATTAATCACACTGGCCAGATATCTGCACAGAAAACCCCAGGGGAACAGGTTCCTTTCTCTTTGGGAGCTGATTCTTTAAATTTTTTTCTCTACCAGTCATCTGATAACCGTTTCTTCTTCTTTCCTTTCCTTCTTCTTTCATCTGTCAGATCATTCTTTTAGGGAAACAAGCACCAATATAAATTCATACGATGAGGGGAAAGGTTCAAACCTCTGATGATGGGAATTGCTGTCATGCTGTAGTTTTGTTTACTAAAGAATTAACTCACTTTATTGATGTATAGGACAAGAGCTAAAGGAGGGTCCACGGAGTCCTAAAAGTGAACTTTGCTGCCCTGTGAATTGTAGACCTGGCATAATTCCAGTCCCCACATCTTCTAGGTGCTGTGGAACTGTGGGAACTGGACGAGGGGGAGACGCTCATCGTCAACAAGTTCTGCAAATATGAACATGATGACATAGTGACCAGTGTCACTATCCTGATCAATGGCACACAGGCTGTCAGTGGCAGCAAGGACTTTTGGTGAGTTGCTCTTATTGTTCCTTTTCGCCATACTAAATTCATTCCTTAAAAGAACCTGGATGATAATTAAGATCTTCAAGACATAAGGACACCTTCAGAAAACAGCAGACCATCCTAACAGATTTTAGCATGAGCATTCCAGGTAAGGAACTGAGTAAAGTGGAAACCTCTGGAACTTTTCTAAACTGTATTTTAGTGCCTGTACTTGAACACGTGTTTTTGGTAAACTGTTCTGTTTAGGAATGAATGCAGGTTCTTTTTTTCTCTTTAGCATAAAAGTTTGGGACCTTGCTGGAGAGAAAATGCTGCTCTCTCATAGAGGTGAGTTTTGCTTCACCTTCCCACTTCCGTCTTTGCCATCTTGGTTCTTTTGAGTTTTCTGGATTAGATTTTTATGCTAAAAGCTGTGTATATTATGTTGATGGGTAATGCTCCATTAGAGTCTGCAGGGCCATTAAGAAATCACATATTCATCCTTCTGCTTTAAGGAGGGAATGTTTCTCAGCCTCTGCAACATGTTTCTGGTGCCCTTCACAGTCTTCTCCCACCATTCTCCACTTCCTCCAGGGGAAGCAGCTGAGGATTCTAGATGGACCTAGAGCTGGAAAGGCTCTCTGAGACCTTTTCAGAGAGGGGGGATCTCAAGCCCAAGTTCATACAGTAGGAAGGACTTGAGGTGGGGTTGGAACCTATGTCTTCTGATTGGAGAGCCAAGACTGCCCCATGCTTGATGGGCAGCTGTCCTAGCTTAATTAATGGCTGTGGTCCACTTTGTTCTCTATGTTCTGTAAATTCATCCCAGTTCTGCCTGTATCTTGTCCACATCTTTAAACATGGTGATTGAGAATCCCATCTGGAGACCAAGTATTTTTTTTTCTGCTGGTGTCTTTGATCCGACCTCTCTGCTTATGTCTGGTTGTGATGGTGTGGTCCACCTTTCCTTCATAGCTCACTCTGGCGAAGTCTCCTGTGTTGCTGCTTGTCCCTACAAGGAAACTAATTTCCTGTCATGCAGTGAGGTAAGTTGATACTCTCCCTTTGCCTACGTCTAAAGTGTTGAGCAGACTCAGTACAGCTTGATTCTAAGTGGTCATCTTAGAGATTAGGAACTGGGAGAAGCCCTTATTCAAGAGACTGAGGCCCAGAGAAGGGGCAAGGCACGTAGGTAGTAAGTGTCAGAGCTGGGATATGAACTCAGGACTTGTGATTTCAAATGCAGTGTTCGTTCCTATTATACCAGGCCAATCATGAAGCATTTTATTCTGTTATTACTTCTAGGACAATAGAATTTTACTTTGGGATATCCGGTGCCCCAAGCCAGCTACACGTATTGGTGAGTCTGAATGGTGGTGTTAGGAAAGGCCTAATGACTTTGGTTGTCACAAGATCAACAGGTGTTTTATAGGCAGATAACCTTCTCTGTCCTCTGGGACAGAGGTCAGCAAACTATGGCAGCCGTCGGTTTTTGTATGGACCTTGGAGCAAAGAATGATTGTTATGTTTTAAAAACGTTAGAACTATTAAAAATGCAAAAGTCATTATCGGTTCAAGAGGAGGATATAAAAAGTGACTGCTGGATTTGTCTCATAGTTTGCCAGGACCCTGCTGTACGTTTCTGTAAATCCAGTGCCCCCCACCCCCGGGAAAGGAGATCCCTTGTTCCTGGACAGGTCCTGTCTCATTCACCAAGATAGGAGGTGGATGGGGGACTGAACTGAGTCCTCTTAGGGTGGAGGGAAGGAGACTCACATATAGGATTGGGGGAGAATGTATCTGTTACCAGACCCAAGACTGACATACGGATAAAGGATGCAGTTGGGGAGGAGAACAGTTGAACTTTTTCATTCTGGAGATTTTCATTTCCTTTGTTCTCACTTATATTTATTTTTGTTAGTTTTTTGAGTTCTGAGTTGTCTCCTCTCCCAACCCTACATTAGAGAACGTTTGATATAGAACCATACAGTACATACTTTGATTTATTAGTTGGAGGTGGATAGAGTAAGTCCTTTGTAGTTGATTTGAACAATCATATTACTCAGCATAGCTTAGTCATTCACAGTTACTCTTTGAAGAACTTTGCTGTTACTGTATAACATTCTCTTGGTTCTGCTCATTTCCCTCTGCTGTTATTACATTCTCAGGCCAAAGTGCCTCCCATCACCTTCCTACCTCACTGGCCTGGCATCCTCAGAAGGAATGTGTTTTCACTTTTGGTAAGAAGTCTTAGTGCTTGTTTCTTGAGAATATCAGGCTTGGGTTGAAGTCGTCCTGCTAAATTCCTTTTCAATAGCCATCCCACCTCTTTTATTTTGGTGTCTCTGGGCCCTAGAGGAAGGTTGGCTTTCTATGATTTATGATACAGTCTGGACCTGTATAAGGATGCAATTGTGGGAAGGGTTTAGGCTGGGCTTTGAAGAGCACTGTGACTTCTCTCAGCAGCCTCTCCTTCATGATTGTGCCTCCTTTTTATGTTAGGTGCTGGGGTACTGCCCCAGTGGGTACTGCCACTCCTGAACACGTGGAAGCTTAGGAAAGACCTACGAACTTACGTGGGGTGGGCAAAGAGGGGCTAATTTGGATTTGAAATGAGCCACAGGAAACCCACAAAGAGGCACCATAGAAAATAAGTAATTGAGTATTGATTCTAGGCCAAGAACAGATGAGGCCTTTTTACACAGATGCCATCTTGGTTTATTCCCTGTAGGTGATGAGAATGGCACAGTCTTCCTTGTGGACATCAAGGACCCTAAAGCTCTCCTCTCCTCCTCTGTGCACTCCCAGAGCGTCACGAGGCTGGTGTTTTCACCAGAAAGGTACTGGCCTTTCTGCCCCGGTGGCCGCATATGTGTCCTGTGTGGTGTTAGTGGAGGCAAGAGGGTCAGAAACTTAAGTCCTGTCCTTGGTGGTGAGGGTGGTCTCTAAGGCCCAGACTGCTCTCACTGTGAGAGCCAAGCAAAATACCACCACAACCAGTTATTTGGGTTGTAGAGATGTTGCTAAGGATGGCTGGAGAGTATGCCATCCCTGCTTGTGTCCAGTGCTAGTTGGTGTAGCTGGGGAAGCTGCAGGCTAAATGTGGGGCTTCATGGATCCATCCTCATTTCTCCCAGTCCCCTCCCTTCCTCAGCCCTTCTGTGGCTGTGAGCAGTGGCTCAGCACCTCCTCCTTTGGGCTAGTCGGGAAGCTGCCAGCTCTGTTCTTGCTCTGTCTTCCTTACAGTAGTCCTCTCCTGGCGTCCCTCAGTGAAGACTGTTCTGTAGCGGTGCTTGACTCTGGCTTTACAGAGGTGTAAGTATAAGGTGAAATCATGGGCCTGACACAGGGATTCCTGTTGGGGTGTGGGTTAGCCAGCCTGATGGCTCAGGTCCCTGCCATTCTTATGGTATCACGGGCCCATTGTCAGTTGGAAGGTGTATCCCCATCACCTATGTTAGGTATGATGAAGAAAGAAGGGCTATGCTAGCTTCCTATGTGAAACCAGCACTTTGCATCAGCGAGCAAGAGTGAGGGTTGGGAAGGATTGATTAATTCCAGGGGCCTTCCCAGCGTGAGCCTCGGCAAGAGTGACAAAGACTCTTCCATGTGTACTGTGAACATAGCTACATGTATTGGGAGTAGTAGTTGGGCATTATGCTAAGAGCCCTGGACTAGGATCCCACCAAGGAACACAGGTTCTAGTCCTCACTTTGCCACAGACTTTGGGTCATTAGACAAATTACTTCACTTTTCCTCTTCTGTAATATGATGAGGTTAGACGCACACTTCAACTTTAAAATTCTTTGATTCTGTGACCAGTGGGTTGTTGTTAGATGCTATAGTAGGCCCTCTTCCAGTGACATATTCCAGACACATCTAAATTGCGTTTCTCCCTTCTTTTAATCCTTTTCCATCCTTCCAGGCTCTGTATTCTCTTTTCTTTCCAGGTTCAGAAGCCGAGCCCACAGAGACTTTGTGAGAGATGCTACATGGTCCCCACTCAACCACTTTCTGCTCACAACTGTGGGCTGGGACCATCAGGTCTTCCACCACACTGTGCCCACAGAAACACTTATAATTCCCGGTGGTGCCAGCAAGTAGATTGGATTTGAGGCAAAAAAGGTCAAATTCTTACAAATCCGTACACACCTACCCCTTGGTTTGTGAGAAGACAGGTGCTGTGTGTAGCAGGTTCGATTTGTTAGAGCTGAGCAGTTGAGGCATGATGCTTCTCTGCCTGGGGTCTTGTAGAGACATAAGGAGACAGCCATTTATTTTTTTAGATTATATTTAAATTTTTAAACTGAGATAATCGGGACTGTCTGTTCCCACATCTAGTTACCTCCCCTTGTTCCTCCTCCTTCCCAAAAAGTACATAAAGGGGTAGAGAAGTGCCTCTTCATTTCCCTCTTGTGGTGAGGAATTTGTAAAATCCTGGGAATCCACTGAGATTTGGGCATCTCTGTGTCCTAGGAATGGTGTTCCTCATGTGCCCTTTGGGGTTTTTAGTTGTGATTATATATCTGAGACAGAAACAGAAAACTCTTTAAAAGCCTTTCCCACCTTAGGTAACACTAGGACAACTTCTTGCCTCAGTCACTTGAGGTGGTTTCTTTCCCTTAATGTAAATCCTTCCTTGGCTGAGCAGGAAGGAAAAAGGTCTGTTTTTCCTTGTTTGTTGGGACCCTCTTCCCCTAGTGCAGCCACAGCATTTGGGGAGATTCCTTGCTACCTTCTTGCCCTAATCCTAAGAGACTAGTTCTAGTGTTTTCTTTTGGCTAGATGCCAGAGGGGATGGCTTAGACTTGGTTTGGGGACATCTGGAGAGATTTGAGGAGAGAATGGGAGGTGGGGGTGACACAGAAAACTGACAGACTAGAGGGGAGGGCTTTGGGATCTGCTCCTCTGATACCAAACTGCCCTGACCACCACCTCTTGAGACTTCTTAGCTTTCAGGAGTTGGCTTGCTGTGGTTGGGGCCATGTCAGTGATAAAGATTCCATTGCCAAGAGCCATCCCAGTGGAGAATCTTAGATGATTTGGTGAAATAAAATTCTCTGTTTTGGGATCTGTTTTGTGTGTGTGTTTTAAAGCTTGCATGTGTTGTAAGAGAGGGGTGCAGGGAACACAACTTGAGTTGCTGTGATTCTCCACAAAGGCACTGGAGAGACAGGAAATTTGGGTTTTATGTCTTAACTTAAACCTTAGATACAAGTTTCATCTCCTTGGGCACATCAGTTACTTTGTTAAATCTCTTCAGTGATAAGATGAAGGCATCAAAGAGTTGGAAAGGAACCTTAGCGATCACCTAGGCCACCCCGTAGCCCAATAGGGATCTTCTTGGCAGAATAGCTGATAAGGCCTTCCAACCTTGGCCTGATGACCACTTGACCTTGACTGGCAATAAGTTTACGTTAATGAAACCTTTTTTAGATAACTTGTTAATATGTGTTCCTCTGTCCATCTTTCGGTATCAGTAGTTTGTTTAAAACGGTCGGGATGGTCATTTTTGCATACCATGTTTTTAAAAAATTATTTTTCTTGATTTGTATGTATTTTTATCTTTGCCCCCCAAGTTGATGTCTTTTCCACCATCACAGTTGATTCAGGAACGACTCCCATGTCAACAATGGTTTCCTGTTTCTTTAAAGCTTAACTAATGTCATTTTTGTTACATTTTTTAGTGGTTGCTGGGGGTCTTATGCTTTCTCCATCTGATGCCAGTAAAACCTTTGAGGGCAGGGTCTGCTTTTCATTTTCTTTGAATTCCCAGTACCTGGCACATAGTAAGCATTGAATGCTTGTTGGGATTGGAATGAGGATGATAAATGCTCTGCCCCAAGGCAGTGAGGTGGCACAGAGGGTGGAGAGCAGGGTAGAATCAAGCAGACCTGAATTCAGACACCTGCTAGCTGTGTGACTTGGGCAAGTCACTATTATTGCCTTGGTTTCCCCAACTCTAAAGTGGGGAGGATGGCAGCACCTGCCTCACGGGTTGTTTTGAGGCTTAGACAAGCTGTTTGTAAAGCACTTGGCATAGCACCTGGCCCGTAGTAGGCAATACATAAATGCCAAGTACCCGCTGTACACTAAATTCCAAAAATGGTTGCCAGTCTCCTGGTAGAGGGTGGTTTCTCATCAATCCAACAAAACCAAAGGTTTGTTTTAAAACCTGCCAACCTTGCTATGAGGCACCAGGAGATAAATACCAAGTTTATATAAAACCATGGCCTGATATTGGGCTACATAAGCAAGGTGTGATACACAGCTAAAGCATGAAGCAGCTGGTAACTTGTGGAGTGGTTAAAGTGAAGCATTCAGCAAGGGAAGAAGGGAAATTGCTGAAAGGGGACTGACAAGGGTAATGGAAGACCAAAAGGCTAGGGCTGAAGCTGGCCATTGGTAGGTGGGGGAGAGAAGATGAAGTGTGGCCTAAAAGTTGGCAGGGATGTAACTGAAGAGAGGGTCTGGTGAGGCAGCCTGGCTTGCCCAAGGCTGCCTAAGAAAAGGTCAAGCTGGGATTTGAATCTAATCCTTGTGTTTTTACTCTGAGCATTAGGTAGGTCACAGTCCCTATGCTCTGGTACTCTTAGAGCAGGGTTTTCTCAATCATCTTTTGTCTCATGGCTCCCTTGGCAGTCCAGTGAAGCCCGAGAAACTCCCAAAATAGTGTTTTTAAATGTATAACGTCAAATATGTGGGATTATAAAAAAACCCAGTTATATTTAAATGATGTGGCTTTGGTTTTCCATCCAAGTTCCCGGACCTAGGTTAAGAACGCCTGCCTTAGAAAATGATAGAAGTCTCCAGCTGAGCACAGCAAGCCTGTGAAGGTTCCCTGTCAAGGTCATATTTATCCCTGTTCATCCTCCACAAAATGACCACTGAGTTATCTCATTAACCAGCTGCTTGTGTGGCTTGGTTTTCCCTTGTCATGTGAAGGGGGTGGATCAAGTAATTTGAGTGAAAGCATGATGCAGTGCAGGGCTCTGGGTTTGGAGTCAAAGTACATGGAAGGACTTAAACACTGCTGCATAACTACCTATGGGAACTTAGGTAGGTTACTTTGGGCCTCAGTTTCCACATCTGTAAATGAGTTTGGATTGGATGAATGAGTGTTGTTCCCTTTTTAACTAATGCTATAAACCTTTTCACCTGTACCCATCAATGGGTCTGCATTTGTTAGTGCTTTATCATTTTCAAAGGTGTATATAATCCATTCTTGTCTTCCCATCTTAAGGAGGAGGAAACAGCCATTGAGTTCATCGACTGCTCTTTGGTAATAGTGGAAGTGTCTGGACAACATCCTTACGGAAACGATGTCTCTGGTTTGTCAGGAATAGAGTTTAACTGAATCAACCCATAAACCTATAGTGCCTCTCCTATGTGACAGGTGCTGCGCTAAGCCCTGTGGATACAAGGAGGAGGCAAAAAAAAAGTGTCAATTTTCCTCTCCTGGCCTCAAGGAAATTGTAGGTAGTATAATGGGGGAGACAAATATATACCAACAGGCTACATACAGGATAAACAGAAAATGACAAGTCTTAGATCTTGCACTACCCTCATTTAGCCGCTTTCCTGGGTGTTTTCCCTTCTTACTCGTCCTCTCCACATCTCCAACACAGCTGCATGTCACATAGTTACATTGGAAAAGCCAAACAATGCCCTAGATATTGCACATATAACCCTACATTCAGCTGTTGGGAAACAATGGGTTCAATCCTTTTTGTTCTAGGTCTTCACGAGCTCTTGGATATGAACAGAAGGGACATACCCTTAACTTCCTTGTATATTTGTGATGTTTGGGACTTCTTTTCTATCTCAATTGGCCTTGACCCTAATCCTGTCCCCAGACCAAGTTGAAATGGTTTATCTTGGATGCTTGTGAAGTCTGTGGCAGCCTTCTCACAGACCTATAGCTAAAACTGCTCCCTTTCCCAGTGTAGGGGTGTCCTAGCAGCCTGAATAGGAGGTCCCTCCATCAGCAGTCAGAACTTCAAAAAAAAAAGCCTCAGTCTCTGAGTCTCTACAACACTGTTAAAAGCCGGATGTATGCTGCCCCTGAGTAATTTTTTTGTATCAAGGAGGCCCTTGATTTTTAGCATAAAGGCTGGTAAGAATTTTTTTGTCTTGTGTTTTGGAAATCTAATTGAAAAAAAAAATAAAAGCTTGGGGCAGGAAGTAGCTTTAGTATAAGGAGTGTCACAAGTTCAAAGGAGACAAACTCCAAGGAATGAACCCGCAGGAAAACATCTACATGCAAATATACAGTGTTAAGCAAGCAAGGTAAACTGCAAGTCCTAGCTCAAAGTGGCAAATTTCACCTCACAGATCATTGAGATGAGTGAGACCTGATTGGAAAGTGGTTCTAAAGATCAGGAAGAAGAAGAAACCAGCATTTATTAAGTAAGTGCCAGGCATTGTGCTAAGGGCTTTACAATATCTCATCTGGTCCTTACAACAACTGGGGAAGTAGGTGCTAGTGTGATCCCGGTTTTACTGTTGAGAGAACTGAGGCAAACTAGCTTACTTACCCAATCACAGAGCTTGTTAGCATCTGAGGCCAAATTTTAATTCGGGTCTTCCTCACTGCAGGTGTGGTGCTGTAATTACTGTACCATTTAGGTACTATTATTCAAAAAATCACATAGATAAAAGATGGGGTGAAGTAATATTGTGTACTAAGATGGTAGACTGGTGAAGGAACTCCAGAAGCCACAGGGGGAAAGCATGAGGTTCATTTAGGTGAAGATCAGGGTAGAAGTGATTTTGACATCTGAGTATGCTACGGACCATCTGGACAGAAAGAAGAACTAGATGGATTTGGGAAACATCACACACCTGACACAAAGTGGGCAACTGGAAGATCTGGACAGGGATTCAGAACAGTGCTTGGTATGGATGGAAAGGTAATAGGATGGATAGAAAGCATTTTTTTCCTCTACTAAGGAAAATTATCTTCAGAGTGAAAAAGAGTAAAAGCGGAGAACCCAGAAGGGGAACTCAAGGATATGCTAAATGAGTCTTTAATGAGTTCATTGTTAGACCCAGAAGTACATAGTAGTATTTTGAGAGAGAATTTGAAAATGTTACTGGTGATGATTGAGGGCTTGTGGATGATGGGGAGATGCTGAAGATGGAAGTGGGTAAATATCTGCCATCTGAGATGGGGCCAAAAAAGTTATGGCAATAGTCAAAGCAAGCAGTGATATCAGTGGCTGAAGGATGGTCAAAGGTGGTTCTCAATGGAAGAAATGCAACCTGTTTATAGCTATATGGAAAAATGCTCCAAATCACTATTAGAGAAATTAAAATTAAAACAACTTTGAAGTTCCACCTTATACCCATCAAGTTGGAAAAAATTAATTTGCCAATTAACACTCCCCCCAAAAAAGAAGGATAAATGTTGGAGGAGGCTTTGGAAAAATAGGTGTACTGAGGCACTGTTGGTGAAGTGTGAATTGATCCAGCCTTTCCGGAAAGCAATTTGAAACTATGCTCAAGGTAACTAGACTGTATACTCCTCAATCCAACCATCATTAAGACTATTAGACCTATAAACTAAAAAAAAAATCAAAGAAGAAAAGGTCTTATACATACATAAAAATCGTAACAGCTTTTTTGTAGTGGCAAAATCCAAAACGAAAAAACAACCCTGGAAACTAAGGAACTATCATTTGGGGAATGGGCTGAACAAATTATGGTATATGAATGCAATGGAATACTATCACATTGTAAAACATAGAGAAAGATGATTTCAGAGAAACCTGGAAAGATTTGTATGAACTGATACAGAGGGAAGAGAACATACCTAGGAAAACAATTTATACTAGAGTAACAGCATGGTAAAAATGAACAATTTCAAAAAACTTAGAAACTCTCAAATGCAATTCCAGAGGACCAATGACGAAGAGTACAACCCAGCTTCTAAGACAGAGGTGATGGGCTCGTGATGCAGAAAAATACACATATTTTTGGACATGGCCAATGTGGGAATTTGTTTTGTTTGACTATATTTATTTGTTATGAGGGTCTCCCCTTTCCTCACCCAGGGGAAAAGGGAGGTGGTAAGGGAGTAGGAGGGAGAAAAGAAATGCTTGTTAATTGAAAAAAAATTTTTAAAGGTGTTTCATGAATAAGGGAAATCAAAATGTATTTAATAGAAAGTGTTAGAGGTATGATGCTAAAATGTTTTAGAACATGCAGGGATCTCTTCAGAGCTTTTTATTGCTCAACGGAGAGGTTTTCAAATTTCCTGATCTTTATGTATAGTCAAAGCATGAGGAATGGCTATGGTTGGGGGTGGGGAGCAGGGAAGGAAGGAGGGAAAGAAGAAACTAAGAACCAGGAAGGGGTGGGCAAGTATCAAAAAAGGGTCCTAAGCACCAATGAGGAGAACTGAATAGGACTGAGAAAGTGTGAACAGGCATCTTCAGTGCTTTGTTTTTAAGTTATATATTTGCCAGGGATGAGAGTTAAGTGCCAGAGAGTGCAACTAACTTCAAGTTAATCAATGAATAAGCAATTTATTAAGGTTTACTATGTTTCAGGCACTAGACTAATAACAGTGGTTAGCATTTATATAGCTTTGTAAGGTTTGCAAAGCACTCTACAAATGATATGTTGTTTTATCCTTATAACAACCCTGTGAAAATTAGGTGCTCTTATCATCTGCATTTTGTAGATAGGGAAATAGAGGCTAAGTAATTTGCCAGGGTCACACAGCTAATAAGTGTCTGGATTTGAACTCTGGTCTTCCTGACTCCAAGCCCACTACTCTATGCATTGTACCACCCCCCTCTCTGCTTCAGCTGCTACCCTGAAGATACAAAGAAAGACAAAAACATGGTCCCTATTCTCAAAGAGTTCATATTCTATCAAGGAGAGGAAGCCCAAGTATGAAAAGAGTGATAGGGAAGGAAAGATGAGTGCCAAAAATGGGGGCTAAGGTGACCTTGGATGCTTCCCTAGGCTTTGATGTAAAATGAGGGGTTGTACTAGGTCCCACTAAGGACCCTTCTGGCCCTAAAATCTGTGACTTGATCTTGGTAGAAGTGGGGGAAGGGCTTAGTACCAAGGAAGGGGTAGTTTAGAGACCCTGGCAGGAGCTCAAAATGCTGAGAATCTCAGCCCTATGTTGACAAGGACATTTGCTTTAGAACCTGCAGGTGGGCCATGCAGGGCTGCCAGGAGGCCCTGGGGACACCGTGACTCTGGGGCAAGGTGTTCCTGCAACAGGTGACAGGGGCCCATGAATCATCAGTGACTGGAACAAGACTGCCGGGCTTGGGGCTGGACTGTCCTTTGAAGGTGTGTACCCAGTGACTCATAAAAGTCAGCTCCACACTTTGGCTCCACAGTTCGTGGGCTCACAAAATGGCAAGACTGCTGCTGCTCTGGGCTGGTAAGTGTGTCTAAGTCCCGCTTGGCAGCCCCCAAACCCATTTTCCCACAGAGAAGCTGCCAGTCTCACCTGTCCCTTGGTCTGCCAAGCAATTATCTGCACCTCGGGGACAATGGACAGACCATCTGGATCCTTAGGAGGCATAGACTATGAAGTTGCTGTTGGGTATCCTGGAAAGCATTCCCACGCCTGTGCGAGGCTGCGTGTTTGTGTGCGTGTGGGGGGGGGGGGTTGCCCTTGTATTTGCATATAGGGTTCCGGCTTGTGAGACTTTGGGCAAATCCCCTCATCTCCTCAGGGCTTGGTTTCTTCATCTACAACAGGGGAATGGCAACATTAGAGTCCTGATCTTCCAGGTGTTATATTTGTTGGGGCGCCTAAATGCGACAAGGTACCGGGTTTAATTGGCCTTTTTTGCAAACCTTAAAATGCTACACAAGTGCCAGATATTGGTGTTATTTTGTCTAAATAGTCCCAGCAGATCCAGGGGCAACTCTGATTACTCCTGTTATTTGTACATTTCTTTGTATTTGGAGTGTGGACATATTCAGGCTTGTTTATATGCCATGTGAGCATATGTATTCATGTATGTATGTATGCTCCTGTCTGCATTTCTGTTTGGATATAGGCATGTATTTGGACATAATACCTTAGGTTCATAGTTTTAGAGCTTTAAGAGACCTCAGATTATGTATCTACATCTATATCTATCTGTATACACACACATATATATATACATGTGTGTGTATGTCTGTATATGTGTATGTATATGTGTATCTTTGAAACTGCTATGGATATGTTATGGGGGCAACTAGGTGGCACAGTGGGGTAGAGGGCTGGGCCTGGAGCTAGGAAGACTTGGGTTCAAATCTGGCCTCAGACATTTAACTAGCTGTGTGATCGTGGGAAAGTCACTCAACCTGTTTGCCTCAGTTTCCTCATCTGTAAAATGAGCTGGAGAAGGAAATGGCAAAGCACTCCAGCATCTTTGCCAAGAAAACCCCAAATGGGGTCACAAAGAGTTGGATATGATTGAAATGACTGAACAACAACAATGGATATGTTAGCTATTATGATAATGATGATGATTGAGGTGGCTAGCCCAGAGAGCTGGGATTTATAACCAGATCATCTGCCTCTCTAGCTAGCAATGGTGTGTGTGTGTGTGTGTGTGTGTGTGTGTGTGTGTGTGTAATATTTTACTATTTCTCCTGCAGGTTTGGTTGTCCTGCTTCAGCTCCAGTTGGGTAAGAATATGGCACAACTTCTCCCCCTCCTGCACTATCTCCCCACCCCCTACCCAATTGCCTCTAGGGCTGAGGACTTTCGCACACAGACAAGCTCTCTAAACTTCAAATGTTCTTCCTTGGGGAGGGGAGCCATGTTTCGTCTCATTTTAATGGAGAGGACATCCCAGCTTGGGGGGCCTTGGGGAATGAGAAAGCACAGAACGTCAATCACCCCCACTCAATCCATGGTGACTGGGCCCCTCTCAGAAGGCAGAGGGCACAGTAGCAAATGCAAAGAATTTGGAGTCAGAGCACCTGGATTCCAATCCTGGTTTTGTCATTCATTTCCTGGCTGTGTAGCCTAAGCCCTTTCACCTCTCTTAGACTTAATTTCGTCAGTTGTAACATGAGATCTGGGGCTAGATGGTCTCTCCAGTTTCTCCCATTTCTTTCTTTCTTTCTTTCTTTTTTTTTTTTTTAGCTTTTTGGAGGGGAGAGGGCAGGGCAATTGGGGTTAAGTGACTTGCCCAAGGTCACACAGCTAGTAAGTGTTAAATGTCTGAGGTCACATTTGAACTCAGGTTCTCCTGACTCCAGGGCCGATGCTCTATTCACTGCACCACCTAGCCGCCCCAATCTCTCCCATTTCTAAGAGGGTATGAGTCAGCCTTGGTGGCTTGGCTGGCTTCCTGAGGATGGGTCTGGCCCACTTTGGGGAACTCATCCCTTTGTTCTTCCCCCAGTAACGTCTGCTTTCCCATGCCAGGTACAGCCTTCAAACTGGTCTGTTACCTCACGAGCTGGGCCCAGTACCGCCCAACCCCTGCCTTCCTCTTCCCTGAGGACCTGAACCCCCATCTTTGCACCCACCTGGTGTATGCCTTTGCATCAATGAGTAACAATAGGATTACCTACACAGAGAAGAATGATGAAGAGATAATGTACCCACAGCTTCAGAGTCTCAAGGAAAGGTCAGACATCCTTCTGGGTGAGGCAGCTGTGGGGTAGTGGAGAGAGGACTAGACTGTTGGGAAGGAGGTTGGGGCTCTAATTCTGGCTCTGTTACTAACTGGCACTGTGACTGTGGGACAAGTCACTTTTCTATAGACTTTGGTTTTCTCATCTATAAAATAAGAGGGCTGGTCTCTTATCTCTCAGGATCCCCTTTTAATTTATTCATTTTAATTTGTAGTTTATTTTGTTTTTATTATTATATTATATTTCATTATTATTTATTTTTAACATCTTATTCTGACCTTAAGAAATAAAACAAGCATCTCAAGCCTCCTTTGGGTCTAGCGTTCTATGGTCCTGCTGTGTTTTGATCGCTGCCCTGGGAGATGCTGCCGAAGCTGGGCACCTAGCTAATGCAAAGACCAGACCAGAGGCTGTGTTAAAGATCAGATGTGTTGGTCATGCCTTACTTCCTGTTCTGCCTGGTGCTCTCGTTGAGTCTGACCATCCATTGCCCCTGTGGTCTTCCCTTTCCGTGGAAGAGAGAGATTTCCCATCTATAAATGCAAATGGAAAGGGGGTAAAACCCAATCTCAGGAAACGTCTGTCTTGGAATTTGCTTGTTTTCTAAGTCTGTCCAGAGGTAAACAAAGATAGTTTGGAGTCAGGACAACTGGGTTGAAATCTTAGTTTTGCTGCTCATTGACTATACTTCTCTGAGACCCCATGAGGGCAGATAATTGACGTCCGACTGTAATTCCTTCTATCTCCTTCTTCCCTATAACAGAAACAAGGAGCTACGTATTCTTCTGTCCATTGGGGGCTGGAACTTTGGCACAAACAGGTGGGAATGTTATCACCTCTTTGGGTTGAGGAAAGATTGGGACTGGTGAACAGGGAAGCTAGAATGAGACTAGAACCTGAGAGCTACTGGGGCAGGTGCTATGGATGTAGAAGGTATGGTCAGTGAGGAATTGTATATAATCTAGGTCCACTGAGGCTGGGACTAAGGCGCAGGCTGGCTCTACAACTAGGAAGATTAGGTCACTCTGTCGCCTTATTTATTCCAAGGGGTCTCTCCCCACAGGCTTTTTGTAGTTCCCCTTATGTATAGAAAGTCTTTCTTCTTGTTCTTCTGGTTCTTCTTGTTCTTGTTCTTCTTCCTCTTCCTCTTCTTCTTCTTCTTCCTCTTCTTTGTGTTGGTAGGGGTAGCAGTAGCAAAAGAGTAGAGTTAGTATGTGGAGAGCCACTCATAGAACCAAAAGACTCAGAATAAAATCTCTTCTCTGACACGTACATAATAGCTGTGTGACCCTGAGCAAGACACATTTCTTAACCTCTTAGTTCCCTAGGCAATTCTTGAAGTTGCAGGAAAATGTGTTGACCTGCATTTCCCTCATTTGGGAGTTCCCTATAAAGTCAAAAATCTATTCTATATCACCTAAAAGTGGCAATAGATACTGCCACCACCCTGATGCAAACGCATCACTTCACACCTAGATTTTTGCAATAGCCTGCTGGTCAATATCCCTGCCTCAAATATCTCCAATCCATCCTTTACTCAGCTTTCAAGATGGATCTTCCCAAAGTGAAGGTCTGACCATGTCACCCCTCTTATTCAATATACTCCACTGGCTCCCTACCACCTCTAGGATCAAACATAGAATGTTTTGACTTTCAAGGCTCTTCATAACCTGATTCCCTAATACCTTTCAAGTCTTTCCCCCTCTTACTTCCCACCACACACTCTCTGATGCAGTGACGCTGGCCTCCTGGCTGATTCCTGCACAAGATGCTCCATCTCCAGACTCTGGGCATTTCCACTGGCTACCCCTGCCTCCCCACATACCTAGAGTTCTTTCCCTCATCTCTGCCGCCTGACTTCTCTGACTTCCTTCCAGCTAAAACCCCAAATCTGCCACCAGTCCCCTTAATGCTAGTCCCTCTGCTGATTATCTCCAATTGATCATAAAAATGTATATGTATGTATGTATATACTGTATCTATATATCTCATTTGTATACAGCTGTTTGCATGTTTTTTCCCTCATTAGACTGTGAGCTTCTTGGGATCAGGGGCTGTTTTTTGCCTTTCTTTGTGTGCCCAGCACAGTGCCTTGAATATAGTGGGTACTGAATAAATGCTTGTTAACTTGATTAGTGGATTTAGAGTCAAGAGACTTCACTTGGAGTCTGACTCTGACCAGCTGTTTGACCTTGGGCAGTCCATCTTTTAACCTCAGTTTCCCTATCTGTAAAATAGAGATCATAATGCATGCACTCCCTACTATCATGAGGAGAGTGCTCTAGAAACCTCAGAGGGCCATGTGAATATAAAATATTATTGTTTTCTGGTTGGGAGGCAATCTGCCATAGTGGAGAGTCCTGGCTCTGGAGCCAGAGGACTGAGTTCAAATGCTGCCTCTGATGCTTACTACCTGTGTGACTTTGGACAAGTTATTTCACTTTCTTGGGTCTGTTCCTCATCTGTAAAAAAGAGGGAGTTGGACTAGATAACCATGGAGACTTGCTTTTGATCTATGAGGTTTTTTACCTACAGGGGTGGGAGTGCAGAACTTTAAAAATATCTTCCCATTCAGCAGTGGGGCTGGGGCTCAGGCTGTCGCAGAACACTCAGGGAAACAGAACAAAGACTGCTTGTTTTCTAAGTATCTAGACTGCCCTTCCCCTTGAGCCCTTGCCCATTTCAGTTGGCACCACAGCTTGGTGCTTCTCTGATGTTCTGCCCAGGAGACCATGTTGGACCCAGGGAACCTGTAGGGATGGCACCTTCCTGATTTCTTAGGTCTTCCTCACAGATTCACCAAGATGCTCTCCACATTCCAGAACCGACAAACCTTCATTTCCTCAGTCATAGTCTTCTTGAGGAAGCACGGATTTGATGGCCTTGACCTTTTCTTCCAGTACCCCACATTTAGGGGCAGTCCCAAAGAGGATCGTGGCCGATTCACCTCCTTGATTCAAGTAAAGTCACTCTCTAGGGGTTGGAAGGGAGAGGGAGACTCTGGCACAGGACTGGAGGTTCCCTGAGGAGAGACTCCTGAGGCAGCGCCGTCTTTCCCATACTAGGGGAGGTGGGAATGGTGGGTTTTCTGGCAACAAATAAAATACCACAAACATTTAAGATGCTTGGGGATGGGGCTGGGGGGCTGCTGGGCAGGAATCCTTATGACAACCCTTTTTGTTTTCCCTCTGGCCCCTTCACTTCTACTTTCTCTCTCCTCTGTCTGCCTCCATTTGCCTTTCTTTCTGATACTGGCTCCCAAACTATTACCTCTTCTCTCTCTCCCTCTCTCTCTCCCTCTCTTCCTCTCCCTCTCTCTCTCTTCCCTCTGTCTCTCTCCCTCCCTCTCCTTCTCTCTCCCTCTTTCTCTCTCTCCTTCTCTCTCCCTCTCTCTCTTCCTCTCTCTCTCCTCTCTCCCTTTCCCTCTCTCTTTCTCTCTCCTTCTCTCTCCCTCTTTCTCTCTCTCTCCTTCTCCTTCTCTCTCTCTCTCTCCCTCTCTCTCTCCTTCTCTTTCCCTCTCCCTCACTCTCTCCCTCTCTCTCTGTCTCCCTCTCTCTCTGTCTCCCTCTCTGTGTCCCTCTCCCTCCCCCCTCCCTCTGTCCCCCCTTCCCCATTTCTGCATTGCTTCTCTTGTTTACCTCCTTCTCTGTACCTACCCCCCTTGCCTCATCTCTCTTTACCTTCCTCCCTCTGCTTGCCTCTCTCTCTGTCACCTCTCTCTAGGAACTTCTGGTTGCCTTCAGTAATGAGGCCCAGGTCATGGAGCAAAGCAGGCTATTGATCACTGCAGCTGTGTCTGGTTACTATAACATCATCAACCGTGCCTATGATGTGTCAACCATTGCAAGGTGAGGAAACAGAGAACCTGGCTGGTGCCAGGGTATCAGAATGGCAGGGGAGGTTGTTACCTGAACCCAGGCAGGCAGAGAAGCTTCCAGCTTGCCCTAGTATGAGTGTGTGTAGAGTTGAGGAGGAAGAGATTTATCATCTACATAGCCAAGACTTTCCCAGTGAGAAGACATGGAGTTCATCTTGAAATGCATTGTAATCACTATCATAATTCAAGTTTTGGACTGGACTGTACACAAATAGCATCAGATAGACTTGGTTCCTGCCTTCTGGCAGCATGCAGTCCAAGACATGTGCTCTGGCACAAGTGGATTATGGACCAAAAATGTAAATTTTTTAAAAAAAGCATTGGGTGCTTATGCTAGTTACCCAATAAGAGGAATGTTTTTCAGGATAGAGAGTAATGGGAGAGAAATGGGAGCTCTATAGGCAGGCACCCATTATTCCAGTAAGACTTCCTAGAGGAGGGGGAATTTTGAGGCTGCTAGAATGATACCTCACGCCCACTGCATGGATTGGGAGAAAGCAGCAAAGGAATAACTTTGGGATAAAAAATTCTGCCTTGTTTTGGAATGGGAACTGCCTGGCTAAATCTTAATGTTCTTATATAACTTTCCTTTCCAGGCTTCTGGACTATATCAGTGTCTTGACTTATGATTTCCACGGAAGTTGGGAAGTGGTCACTGGGCACAACAGCCCCCTGTATGGAATGAATGAGGAGAGGAATAAAGTAGACTACTTAAATTGTGTAAGAAGGTAGACATAGGCCGGTTCACACTTCTATGACATGGGGGCCTCCACTAACAAAGAGTAAGTAGGAATCTATTTTCACCTCTGCAGGAAGTTGCCATGAAGATATGGAAAAGGAAGGGAGCTCCCCCGGAGAAGCTCATCATGGGGTTTCCTGCCTATGGACGTACCTTTGACATCCTGAGCTCCAATCATGAAGTGGGGGCTCCTGCTTTTGGGCCATCATCCCCTGGGAATTACACTCAGGAATCTGGGTTTTTGTCTTACTATGAGGTGATTGGGGTAAACCTTCCATAGAGAGCAAGGGATACCTTTGGGAGAGTCTTACTTGCTGGGTGTTTCTGTTTAGTTGGAGTGTGTGTGCCTAGGAAAAGAAGTTGAGGTGTTGGAGGTCCAAGACCTTGGGGATACTGGGGATAATCCCAACACATGTGTTGTGTATTCTGCCCTGTGATCGGGGGATGAGGGGAGGAAATAGAAATAGGTGCTTCCAAATTCATCCTTTCTTATCTCAAGAGTATAGAGATGATCAGAAAGGATAGGCTTTTAAACCTTAAAGTGTTACAGAAATGGGATCTATGGTTATCCTGTTGGCTAACTACCTGGTTAATCTCTGCCTTCTGGGGAGAATGGATAGTCCTAAAGGCCTTCCTTCTTTTTCTTCCCCTCCACCCCAAAAACCATGCCCCTGGTGAGTGTCCTTCACTCCACCATACTTGTGCCACATATACCCAGCTAGGCTTCACCTCTCGGAGAGGGTAGGTGGCCCCATAGGCCTTCTCTTCCTCTGTACCCTTCCCCTCTGCCCATATCTTTCATTTACACACCCTACTCTTATCTGTGCTTTGCTAACAGATCTGTACGTTCCTCAAGAAAGCCACAGTAAAATGGATTAAAGAGCAAAAAGTCTTCTATGCCTACACGAAGAATGACTGGGTTGGCTATGATGATGTCAACAGCTTTATTTACAAAGTAAGGACCTGACTTCCTTCTTCTCAAGTTTCCATAGGGCTCCAATTCTTGGTGGCACATAACTGGGCCTGATGTGCTCCATATTCCCACTTCCACTTAAAATCCAATTCTGCGTGTGTTGTGTGTGTGTGTGTGTGTGTGTGTGTGTGTGTGTGTGTGTGTGTGCGTGTGTGTGTGTGTGTGTGCATGTGTGTCGGAGTGTAGTTTCTGGGAAGTAGGCAGCTGTTTTTATCGCGGTATCTGGTGTGGGGGTACCAGGAAAGCCCCTGCTCTCACCTTGTGACATAATACTGATGTCTAACTTTCTCCCCTCCCCTCAATTCCAGTTCCATTCCCTTGGGTTAAGGTATTGCTCCTGGGCAAAAGACATTGTAAATACATGTGGCATAGCCTGTAAAGCCATTATTCATCATGTGCAGCTTAGCATGAATTGATGGCTCTGATCCTTTCCCAAGTTAGATAGGTGGGAGAGCAAGTTTGACAGCAGTAAGGGAATAGAGAAAGAGGTCAGAACATAGGGCACCAACCAACTGCGGAACCCTGACAGCTAGGAGGCTGCCTGATGGGAAGAGAAGGAGGAGAGTACCTAACACTTGAAGCTGGGAGGGCATGAAAGATAGGCTTTTCAGACTTCATGCTTTCACACAAGCCTGGCTTTAGGCTAAGAATGAGCTAAGAAAAAGGATTGTCTCCTTCCTCTAGCTTCAAGGAACATTTTTGCGCTGTGGCCATCCATCCAGTGATCTCTGCACACTGGGATGAGTGATGAGCTGGCCGCATGACAAACTTGAGAACAATGGAAGAGTCTTTGTTCAGTGATGCATGAAGGCATCCGTGCTGTAGGCTGGCCTGCTCAAAATGTGGTCACTCAGCCTTTGATACTCTTTATGGTTTGCTGCTTACCCTCCTCCAGTCTCCAGCCTCTTTTTCTGCCTTCCATCTCAGCCCAGATACATCAATGTCTTTCTCTGTAATAAAGGGAAGTGAACTGTATGCTTGTAGCTAAGCGTGCAGAGGGCCAGGAGCAAAGAGGGAGGCATGCAAACAGAGTGTTCAGGAAATGAGTATGCCAGTTTGTCTGGAGCAGAGGGCTGGTGTGGGGGAGTAGCATTTTAAATGAAGGCTGGGGCTATGTTATGGAGGGTTTAAATGCTGGGCTTTATCCTCTAGGCAATGAGGAAGTCATGAAAGGTTTTGGAACAACTGCTCTCCTACCTACCTAACGCTGGCAGAGGATCAGATCTGCTAATTCATGCTGAGGTATCTAAGTACTAATGATTAAAACATGTACTTGCCCCAAATCTGGCAATCCTCCTTAAATGCCTTTCTTTCCTTGTGTTGAATGGGTCTTGTATTATTGAAAGCTATACCAGCTGAGTTTGAAGCTGAGAACCCAAGGCCACATACACCCCAGGTCAACTGCATGCCACAATGAGACATTGGAGTAAAGGACTGTCAGACTAACCTTCTTAAAAATCTTTTTTGCATATCTTTTCACCTTGCTGCTAACAATTATTATAGCTAGTATTTAGATAGAACTTATAAGGTTTGCAAAGTACTTTACACATCTTATCTCATTTAGTCCTCACAACCACCCTATAGGTGCTGATAGGTACTGTTATTGTTCCCATTTTACAGATGAGAAAATTGAGGGCAGAGAGATATTACATGATTTGTTCAGGGTCCCACAGCTAGGATGTATCTGAATCAAGATTTGTACTCAGGTCTTCGTTACTCTAGGTTCAGCATTCTTTCCCCTGTACCACCTAGCTTATTCCTGACTATTTTCAGGATCAAGTCTAAACTCTCAAACTTTGGTAGTTTCTATGAAACTGGAAAGGCTTAAAATATAATCCTGGCAACAGACTGTTGTTGAGTCTGCTGTCTGAGGATCAACCAAAGTAATTACACAGAGACCTTTCCTGGCAGGTTGGATCCTAGATGATGTGTGTTTCATGGTTACCCATGAAACCAAGAAAAACGCAAGCTGGCCCTTAGTCCCATGAATCTCCTCCTCCTCCTCCTCTTCCTTCTGATTCTTCATCTCCTCTTCCTCTTCCTCCTCCTCCTCCTTCTTCATCTTCTTCTTCTCCTTCTCCCTCTCCTCCTCCCTTCTTTTCCTCCTCCCCCTCCTTTTCTTCCTCTTCCTTTTCCTCCCACTCCTCTTCTTCCTCCCACTCCTCGTCTTCCTCCTCCTCTCCTTCCTAAGAATTATGTAGGGATTTACCTTTAGGTACTATACATATGAGACTTTTGACTAATGAGAAGATCCCACTGCCCTGTACTATTTATTAATATTTTTTTAACAAAAAAAAAAGCTGACGGTATAGCAATACACAGCTGTAGAGGCTCTCGTTCAACAAGAAGACCCTCATGCCTACGCTAAGATCAAAAGAGTCCTTAATTAATGCAACAGCAGAGCTAGAATTCAATTCAATGACCCTCCTATGATTAATGCTAAGTGAAGCATAAATTGAGGTGATGTAAGTCTGCCAAAAGTGTTTGCCACTGTCATTAACCGATCAATCAACAAGAATTTATTAAGTGTCTACTGTGTGCCAAGCACGGTGCTAGGTTCTAGGGCTACAAATACAAAGAATGAAATAATCCCCATGGAAGATGTTTCACACAAGATCCAAATGGAAGAGGACTTTTTCTAGAGGGTGATGCATGGTGTACTTCAGATGTTCCCATCTGTGGACAATATTGTTTTGATTGCATCGAGCCCCAGGAAATGATAGGGTGTCTTCAGCAAGATTCATGAATGCTCCAATGAAATCAGCCTAGTTATTCATTCAGGACAAACTAGAGAAAAATGCCCATTTTTTGGACTCTGTCTTGTAGTTAGCTGACCTTTCCACCAGTTCGTCCATCATATCGTATGGTATTGTCCATCTCTGGGATGGGCTGGTAACAGGGCAGTTTACAGTGGTGGACAGTGACCTGGATCAGGAATGGACTAAGAAGAAGAGAATAGGCGGGGATGCATTTGGAGACGGACAGTGCAATTTAGTAACAACCAACTTCTCCCTGATGCAAAGACTCATCTATTTTGAGGGAGGAGATAAAGATTTACAAAATGGTTGACAAGAAGAATGATATTATTTTTAAAAGGAGGGAGGTGGAAATCTGAAGCATGGTTTCAGAAATATTGAGTTTGAGGTGGGACATTTGGGTGGAGATGTCTAGGGGGCAGTAGGAGGTAGAGGACTGAAACTCAGAAGAGACTTGAGGACAGAAGACAATTTAAGAGTCATCCCCACAGAGATCATAGCTGAAGCTATGAAGAGAGGAAGAAAATGTAGAGTGAGAAGAGCAAAGTGTTTTTCAGAGACAAAAGTTCCCTAGCGTAGAAGGAACCTTGGTGAACACAGAATCACAGAATCTCCTTAGATGGAGAGTTGGGCCAGACCTCAGAGAGCATCTAGTTCAACCCTCTCATTGAATAAAGCAGGAAATAGATGTCTATAAACATTAAGTGACTTACCCAAGATAACACAAATAGTGATTGAGAGAACTGGGATTCAAGCCTAGTTTGACTCCAAATCTAGTAGGTTATTTCCCCACTATGTCATCCTGTACCAAAATAACTTACTAACCAGGGAAGTGAAGCCCAGAGAGGTTAATTTGTCCAAATCTTATTGCTAATTAATTATAGGATCAGGAATAGAACTTGAGAAGTTCTTCGGACTACTGTAGTATTTTATTTTGTACTGGACTCATGATTTCATGGGTTGTAAGAAGGCCCCTCTATCAAAACACAGAAGTACCCTTGCACCTTAGAGAGTCATGGGATTTATTCAGGACCACACAAACAATATGTGGGTCACAGGTGGGACCTGAACCTGAGTCTTCCTGACTTAGAGGCCTGCTATGCCACGTTGGCTTTCACTCAAGTATTTAAGAAAATTACATGGAGCCAGTGAAGGAGACAGGAGAGACGACTGTGTGAGGAGTCTCTGTGTGAGTTTAAAATACTTTATAAAATAATCCTCAGAAGACTGAAATAGGTAAAGAGTACTTTGACTCGTCCTTGCCCCATAGGGGTGAAAGAGGAAAGGTTTTCACAAGTGCTATACTTGCCTTCAAGGTCTTATTCACTCTTCTGCCACGCCACAAGAGGAGGAGCGGACTCCTTGGCTGCTCTCTTACTCTTCCCAGGGGTTGGCTGTCTCCCAAATAGCCTAGGGGCTCCCAAAGGTCAGAAACTGTCTCCTTCTTTTCTCTCTTCCACAGCACCGAAGCTGCGTGGCTCTCGCAACAGTGAGCCAGCTAACGTTCACTTACTCTCACAGGCGCGGTTCATAAGAGATGAAAACTATGGGGGAGCCATGGTGTGGTCCTTGGATTTGGATGACTTTAGTGGCTCCTTTTGTGGGCAGGGGCCCTTTCCCCTTGTGAAGACATTAAAGGACACCCTCCTGGGTAGCCTCCTGGCTACCACCGGTAAGTAAAACGTCATCAGCAGCAAGGGAACCTGGACCTAGGTGGGCCATTCCTGTTCAGTCCCTAAGGCTCAGGAACTCCAGGCTTGTTGACCTGAGTCTTGCAGCAGACATGCAGTGGGACCTGCATTTGCTCTGATATGTTTGGCTGGGGTAGGGGCTTAGGGGAGGGACTAGGAGTTGGGAGCTGATGATCCAAGTGGAAAAAAGCTTAGAGGTCACGCTAGTTCAATCACCTCATTTTATAGATGAGGCCCAAAGGAGTGAAGCACTTATCTAAGTTCACACAATCAGTGAGAGGGCTGAGACTAGAATCTAGACCTTCTGGACCTCAGACTATGGTATTTTCCACTCTGACTCGAGGCCTCATTTGTCCAGTGCCCTGCCCAGCATGAGTGCTAAGGAGGTATCTATTCTGGGCTCAGAGGTTTCTCCTTCGGAATGCTTTGAGTAAGGGCCCAATTTACTCATGAGGACAAAATGGGTCTTGTTGAGGGTATGATCAGAATGGCCATAGCTATGGGTTGAGCACAAAGGATAGAGGTATAGCTGGACAGCTGGGAGCTTTTAAAAGTCGGATGGTGCCTTCTGAGTCATTCATAGCTCAGTTAGAGATGTTTTTAAATGCCCCTGGGGTGGGAGAATAAGGACTGGATATGGGGAGGCTGAGTCCTTATAGGCTAAGAAATGCAGTTCTAAGTCTGCTTGATGAGAGCTTTGGGAAGGCAGACAGTCAGAAATGGGATTCCAACCAGCTCTTTATGCTCTTATTCTAGAACCTGTCTTAATTCTTCCATTTCAGAGATCTTTCAGACTCCTCCTGATGTTTCCACTTCGACTCCTGAAGGGACTACTTCTCCTCCTCTTAATATCACCCCCTACACTTTGGAGGAGAAACCAAATCCTACCTTTGATTCCAATAGTCCGGATCCATTCAAGGTAAACCTCTTTACTTCTCAGTTGCTGCAAAAGACTTCCTCGGCTCCTAGAAATATTGCCATTCCACCTGTTGGTAGCAGCCCTCCCCAGACCACCCCCACATTGGAAGCAACTACCCAGGTTTCTGATAACCCTACCACTCTCCCTGTCAATGAGTAGTTCCTCTGTTGACCCTATTGTCTCTTTGAACAATTTTCCCTCCCCATTACCCCAAACTACAAACCAGAATACTTCTCTATAAATGAAGAAGAGGATGCCTTGGTACCTGGGCCTGACTGGAGCTGCACTTGTGTGACAAATCTCTTTTGTTAGAGCAGAGACGTGAAGCATCTGAGCCCATCCTTTTTTTAAAAAAAAACTCAATAAAGCATGGTACAAGAATCCCCTCTTTGTCACCTTATTATCACAACATAATAGTAGCAACATTTACACAGTGCTGTTGTGAGGGAAATTTTATGGAAGAGTAAGCTGAGACAGTTCTTTAAGCAAAACAACATTTGCTAACAGGGGCATGCTGCCTATCAGTAAGGGGTCAATGGCTTACCTCCATTTATGCCAAAGACAGTTCTCCTTTTATAGGTTTTGGGGATTACAGAACAAAGAACAGAACAGAGTAGGTGACATCATGAAATTGGGTTATGACATGATTGGTTACAAAGCTGAGGCAAAGAGAACAAGGTGATTTGCTGGAAGTGTAATGATGGGGCCTAGCAATGACCCCCCCTTCTTTTCTCATGAGACTAAGAAGTGTTCATTATTAATTTTTTTTGGCTTTTTGGAAAGGGAAATGCAGGGCAATGGGGGTTAAGTGACTTGCCCAAAGTCACATGGCTTGTTTTTTGTGTTAAGTATCTGAAGCCGGATTTGAATTCAGGTGCTCCTGACTCCAGGGCTGGTGCTCTACTCATTGTACCTTCTAGCTGTCCCTAGAAGTTCTTGTTATTTCAGTTCAATTGCAAGGTTTAGAGATGATGGACCAGACCCTTTTGGACAACAAAGCAAACTTCCTTGAAGGATAGCTCGGTGGTATACAGTTACTAGACCTGACTCCCTTGTGTTTACACGCATCCTCCAAGATCAATTAAATTTCTTGAGGCAAGACAAGATCGGTAATTAGAGGACGTCTGGGTTTTTAAATGTAATCCATCACAGACCAGCCTAATCTCTGAACTAGATTCAGAGACAAAGAGCTGTAACTTAAATAATTACAGGACAAAATTAATGACTTGTAAATAGAATCAATAAGAAAATAAGACAAGAATCAACCTTAATCTTCTCAGTTCCCCCCTTTGTTCACACACACACACACACACACACACACACACACAAACACACACACATACACAGTATAGATCACCTATCCATAGCTAATCCTTTCTCTTGAATATCATCATTACCAACAGTAGGGTGTACTAACACAAATTTCTCCAATGGAAGTTTAAAACAGACTTTAACGCAGTAACTAATGCAAGGTTGAAAAAGAATAACAAGGCTGATGAATCATAACATGAGCTACGGTAAGAATGCCTAAAACCAGGGACTGAATTCAGAAAGATTAACACGTCTCAAGGCGACAACAACAACAACAACAACAAACTCGGTCAACAAAATACAGCGAAGCAAAAGCCAAAGTAATACAAGAACGAACTAACACCAAGTCTCCTAGTATCCCAGGAACCCACTCCCAATGTCCATTTGATCAGCACGTTTTACCTTGGATCCCAGATATCCCACACAGTTGTCTGTTCTCTAGTAACACCTTTTCTTGGACATTCTGAAATAAATCTCATTCTTAGGGCATCTCTGAAGGGGCTCCTCTAGAAGAGAGTGGTTTCTCTGATTCCATATCACTTGTAGATTCTTAAAAGTTCTTGCTGTAATCTTTTATAAAACATCCCAAAACACTTTAGCCTCTTAAATTCTACTTCTCCAGTAATTAATTCATTTGGTGAAAACGAGCTGAAACTCTGTGGTTCTGATCTTATACACAATATAGCTATGAGAAGAATATTCTATTAGGAACTTATAGTTCACTCAAAACTTCAGAGAATTTCACTTCTTAAATATTACTATTTCTGTCTTTTTCTAAAGCCCCTGAAATAAACACTGCCTATTGCAAGCTAAAGAAAGAATCTTGAAGAAAATCTACAAGATGGGGCAGCTAGGTGGCACAGTGAATAGAGCATCAACCCTGGAGTTCAAATTCGGCCTCAGACACTTAACGCTTACTAGCTGTGTGACCTTGGGCAAGTCACTTAACCCTAATTGCCCTGCCTTCCCCCTCCAAAAAAAAGGAAAAAAAAACCAGAAAAAGACTAAGTAGGTTAAAGATGTAATTCCAGTACAGATCATTCCAGATATGAATAAATAATTTTCATAATCACAAATCAGCACACAAATAACATCTTGAAAAAATTCCCACTTATTCAAGGAGTGTTTGTAATGGAGGAAGATCCTTTTCCCTAAATAAACCAATTCAGTAATTCTTTCACAGGGGTGATAAGCTTTATATGACCTCATTTGGTCAGAACTTGGCAGATTTACACATGAGAAAATTTTTTCTTACAAGATCTTTCTCCTACTCCTTTTTTTCCCCCAAAAGTAAACAATTATTATTTTTCCCTCTTAAAATATGCCCATCTTAATGCTTTATAGCTCTTATACAATAACCCCTAATACCTTAATACTTTTATAGTATCCAAATCAAAAAAGAATTAAAATCCTTAATGAAATAAAATTGCCATTCCCTTAACATCATTTCTTACATAATGGTTTCCCAGAATTTACAATACAAGAAAATATAGAAACATGATAATGATAGTTACAATATTATGAATTTAAAACATAAAACAAAACTCTACATTAATCAGCTGATATTTAGTCAAATTATCCTTACATAGAAAATTATTCATTCTACTACAAATGACTTTTAAATCTACCATCCTCATAGCTTGGAAAACGTATTGGTACAAAACACATTTTATTGAAGACCCAATTAACAAAAAGGTAATATATAAATAGGTCAAGTGAGATCATATAAGAGAAATGAATATCATAGTAAAATTACTAGGAGATTATCTATCTTTCTGTAACTATATATTTACATGTCTTTACTGGTTTAACTTTACAACTGTTATTGTTGGGTCAATTCAAATATGCAGAGCTTAACATCGTAAATCATTGTTGCTAAAATTCCTTACTGTACTTAGAGGGCTGATGAGATCTTAGAACTCTTCATTTCACAAATAAGGACATCTAAAAGAGATTCCTGCCATGTCAAATTCACAGTAAAAAACATTATTATCATCCATTGTAACCCTAATGAACAGTTTTGAACAATTTGCACCAACCTTTTAACAATTAAAACTATAACCCACAGGAATCCAGATTTAAAAAGAATTTACTACTTAACAATATTGCTCAGACAACGAATTATCAAAACAGTATAGGCACTATCTTCATACACATTACAAAATGAAAAAAAAAACCCTGAGGGAACTTATTTTAAGATCACATAATTAACAAAGTTCCTAATCTAAGCATTTTCCCAACACTTTGTCTTAAAGTCAAATAGTAGTATAAAATCTGACATCACAATTGTCCTGTTGGGAGAGACACATTTCACTCAAAAGGAGATGAAAATAAAATCCATCATACCTAAATCTATTTTCTAAATGATAGCATATAGAATCTCAAAGTTATAATTTCAATTACTTAGCATTCTATTTTTTACAAGGGCCATTTATTCCAATCATTTCATATTATGGGGTTCACTTTCTGATAATTAGGTTTTAATCTACCCCAATTATGCCATTAAAAGTGCATTTTAATTTCGTTCAGATCTGACCATGTTTAAAATCTCAGAAAGATAAATTTAGAACAGATTGTTCTTTTTTTTTATTAAATTATTTATTTTTACTTTTCAACATTTACTTGGGTAAGTTTTAAATTTTCTCCCCCTCCCTCTCCAAGACAGCTTGCAATCTGATATGGGCTTTACTCATACATTCCTATTAAACACATTTTCATATTAGTCATGTTGCATAGAAGAACTATAATGAATGGGGAAAACCATGAGAAAAAAAAACATAAAAAAAATTTTTTTTTAATCTGCTTTGTTCTGGATTCTGACTCCATAGTTCTTTCTCTGGATGTGGTTGGCTGGCATTTTCCATTGTGTGTCCTTTGGAATTCTTTTCAATCCTTGCATTGCTGAGAAGTGCTAAGTCTATCAAAGTCAGTCCTCGCACACTGTGGCTATTCCTGTGTACAATGTTCTGGTTCTGCTCCCCTTACTCAGCATCAGTTCATATAAATCTTTCCAAGTTTCTCTGAGGTCTGCCTAGAACAGATTGTTCTTAAACAAAAACAGTGACTTATTAAAGACTTTTATTCTCAAGGTGCAATATTAATTATAAATATACCTATGCCAATTACATCATTGAATTATGACCAATCAGTTACAATTCTGTTATTCCTTGAGAAATGAAAGCACCTCACCCTTCCCTCCATTATCCAGAAGGAAAGACAGTTTGGTATTATGTTTCTCACAATTTTAGTCCTATTTTGACTGTTAGTTTAAAAAATCCATTTAGATGGTCTTTAGTAATTATAAAAATATTTAAACAGATCAAAAACCTGATCTTTTTAAATAAAATTAAGTTCTATTATATTATTCGCAAGTATAATACAAAGCATGTATCCAAATAACATTTTACTTACATTTCAAATTGCTTTCTTAAATAATCTCCTCTTTTTGTGGGCAGGAAGCAAAATAGCTTTCAAAAATTCAAATATATAATTTATTATAAAAATGGGCAGGAGTCATAATTTACAGCAAAATTTCCAATTTCAAAACACACACTGATTCAAAACTCATTTCTAAACTGATTTCTACTTCACTTCAATTTGTAAAACTCCAAGTATTCAATTAGGTTTTCTAATAAAATTTATTTACCTAATTTACACATTTTTTTCTCTTTTTTTATCAATCAGGAAAGAGTTAATATTTAAAATGTGAGCTGCAGTTTATTTTTTTCCCTTCATTTTGAGACTTCACGGAAGACCTTTCAAGCAAGCTGCTCCCTAACCAGGAAAATGACCTTCTTCTCTTAGCTATAAAACAATAAATTTGTCATCTTGGATTATTTCTCTTAAAATGCATTCCAAGGAATGTTAAACCAAAATTTACTAGACTATTTCAGCATTTGTAAAAAAAAAATTCATTCCCATATTTTGGAAGTATATAGCAGAGAATTTACATTTCAATCACAAACTCAATTTCTAATGAATTTATTATGTCATAAATTTCTACAGTCTGAGGGAAAAGATTTCCTTATTTCTTATCTGTCTTTCCCATTGCACTCCCAGAACTTCACTGGAACTTAAGAATTGTAAAGAGGACAGGCTTGTTCTGAAGGCACGGACAGGTCCCATACAGACACTGTTGCAGATACACAGACACAGATGGACAGCTGTGAGAGATAGTGGTCCCCATATTTCTTTACTGGTGAGGCACTAGTTACCTGCCTTCTGAGTAGCTACCTCTTCTGACAATTTACCTCCTCTGCTCAAACAAGTCTTCTACTGATTCAATTGGACTAAATGCTACTGACAATCTTACATATTGCTTTATTCAGTTTGGTCATTGGAGACCGTGCTATCTCAAACACAAAAATTTGGAATCAATTTAAAATTTGTCTTCCTTCAAATCACCAATTTGGGACCATGTAAAGCCCCAGGTCCCACTAAATTCTGAAAGACACTATAACACATTTGGGGCTACAGGAAACCCCACAAACTCCCAGAAACAAGAGATATAAGACTACTGTAGGTTCAAGTTATTTATCTATTTCTCATCTAACTTGGAGAAATCTTCTCTAGTAAAATTCAGTCTGTTAGAGGCCCATTATGAGGAACAGAACAGGGTTTTTATCTTTATATCTCTGTCTCTCTCTATAGCCAATTATTTCCACATCTTATGTTTGCAACCTCTAATACAAATAAACCACACAACAAACTATATTATGACAAATAGCACTCCAAACAGACAGACAAAAAGCTGCAATTTCCCCCCACAAAGATGGTCACCTTAAGCTTGGAGTCAGACCTGTGGAATTTAAGATGGAGGGTAGAATCAGATTTCTACCTACAGTCCTCAAGAAGAGACTCTCCCTTTCAGGCACAAAAGTCTCACCAGGGAGTACTCAAGAAGAAAAGGATTCTTCAGGAGGCTTGAGGGGGACCAGACCCACTACCTTTATTCTACCACTGCCACCATAAACTTTCATGAATGAAATTTAACAAATGGGTAAAATGAGGCAATTCTCTAAGCAAGATAACATTTATTGGGGGCGGATCCAAGATGGTAGCATAGGAGCAGCAAAGTACAGCAGCTCCCACACAGCCACATCAAATACCCAAAAACTATGACTCTAAACAAATTCTAGGGCTCTAAAACGCACATAGATATATCTCCTGCTGATGGCAGGTCAGCTCAAGGGGACCATCTCAGCTCTGGGAGCTGAAACCAACCCAGCCTGAAACCGCAGCTTTGCCCAGGGGGCGGCTGGATGAGCCGAGCCGAGCCAAGCCGCAGCTGGAGCTTTGGGAGAGTGGATCTGCAGCAGCTGTGGCAGTTTCCAGAATTATCAAGCCATAAGAAAAAAGGACTAAGTGAAAGGTCAGTGGAACTCGGCTAAAATTAGGGGAGAAAAGCGGGTCTGGCCAAACTGCCTCCAGGGCAAGGAAGCAGCAGAAGCAGAGGCCCTGCAGCCACCTCCTCTTTGCTGCTTCAGAGCTCCCGGCCTGCCGACTGCAGGGGGGCCAAGCAATCATTCAGAGGCCAAGTGCTCTTGTGTTGAGTGGCCTGGATCTGGATCGTGGTCTTAGGTGGTGGTCCTGGGGTGCATTTTCAGTGAGCCAAAGCTGGTAAAAGCTGCAGCAGCCTCCTAAAAGCTCTGGCAGCTGGGAAAACCCCAGCAATTTGGGACAGAACTTTCTTCTCTGAAAGCAGAGTTCCACAGAGCTAAAAAATCACTGACTGGCTACCATGAACAGACAAAAAAAGCAAAGTAAGAATAGCAAACAAACTCTAGAATCCTTCTTTGGGAGCAAGAAGGATCAAAGCAGGGAATGGGAGGAAGATAACACAGTTGGAACTCCTGCACCAAAAGCTTCCAAGAAACATGAAGACTGCCTTGAAGCTAGAGATCAGCTGAAGAAGGATTTTGAAAACCAAATGAGAGAAGTGGAGGAAAAACTGGGATGAGAAATAAGAATGATGCAAGAAAATCATGAAAAGAGAGTTAACAACCTGACTGATGAAATTAACACCTTAAAAAATAGATTAAATCAAATGACAAAAGAGGCCCAAGAAGCCAATGAGGAGAAGAATGCCTTAAAAACTCGACTTTGCCAGATGGAAAAAGAATCTCAAAAGCTTTCTGAAGAGAATAATTCCTTCAGAATCAGAGTGGAGCAAATGGAAACCAATGACTTTATGAGAAATCAAGATACTATCAAACAGATCCAAACAAATGAAAAAATAGAAGGCAATGTGAAATATCTCCTTGAAAAAACCACTGACCTGGAAAACAGATCCAGGAGAGACAATTTAAAAATTATTGGACTACCCGAAACCCATGATCAAAAAAAGAACCTAGAAAGCATCCT
>CM053584.1:346968815-346989168 GCA_028627135.1 Pseudochirops cupreus | reverse complement strand
AAAAAAAATCACTTTTCTTCCTGGACCTCAGGGTCCTCAGCCTTAAAAGGAAGGGGTTGGACAATTTAGTTTCTAAGATTCCTTCTAGCTGTGTCATTTTATGACTCCATTTCTTGCTAGATTCACCGCCATGGTGGCCACGGCTGGCAACCGTAAGATTTTCATTGACTCTGTGACTGAATACCTTTGGCAGCACAGCTTCAGTGGAATCAACCTGGATATTGAGTACCCGGGGTCATGCGGCAGCCCTCCTGAGGACAAGCATCGCTTCACGATTCTGATTGAGGTGGGATTGTTAGGGC
The DNA here is from genome assembly GCA_028627135.1 of Pseudochirops cupreus. Classification (NCBI taxonomy): domain Eukaryota; kingdom Metazoa; phylum Chordata; class Mammalia; order Diprotodontia; family Pseudocheiridae; genus Pseudochirops; species Pseudochirops cupreus. Next base: position 346,988,866 of record CM053584.1, on the reverse strand, counting down.
CTTTCCTGGAGCTCCTTTGGCCCTGAGCCCCTCTCCTAAATGGAAGCAGAACACTGGAGACAATCATGCTGATATTTCAGGTTCCAAGGCTGAGCTTTCATCGTAAGGACAGCAAAAGGATGAGCATCCTTACCCCTAAATGTGCCCACATACCATCTAGAAAGGCAGCTTGTGTGGAAAGTGCTTCTAAACCTTCAAGGGCAATGTTTGCTGTGGTTCAGTTGTGTCTGACTCTATGTTACCCTGCGGACTTTGTTCACGGGATTTTCTTGGCAAAAATGCTGGTGTGGCTTACTATTTTCTTCTCCAGTGTGTCCCCATTTTACAAATGAGGAACCAAGGCAAAGAGGGGTTAAGTGACTTACCCAAGGCCACACAGCTAGTTAAGTGTCTGAGACTGGATTTGAACTCAGATCTTCCTGACTCCAGGTCTGGTGCTCTGTCTGTCGTACCACCCATATAAATGTGGATTATTATCATTGTAAAAGAACTGGATTTAGAGGTAGGATAAAAACTTGGGTTTTAATTCAGTCTCTGATACTTAATAGCTATGTGGCCTTGGGTAAATTACCCTCTCTGAGATGCAATTACTTCATGGAAAATGGGGTACCTACTTCATTCAAGTAGTTGTGAATGTCAAATGAACTAATGTATATATTTTGTAAACCTTATAGAAAGTATATATAATAATGCATAATGTTTTATATATATATACATATATGTGTATATATGTGTGTGCATGTATGTGCATGTATGTGTGTGTGTGTGTGTGTGTGTGTGTGTGTGTGTGTGTGTGAATGTAAACCTATATATCAGTTATCCGTATCACCTAGGGGTGCTTTCCTTAAAATAGCACTGTACTTCAAATCCACCCCGGGTCATTTGGGAAATCTCCATTTGACCCAGAACAAACATCTTCTTTATTATCACCATCATTCTTGTCTTCTCTCCAGGAAATGTTAGCAGCTTTTGAGGCTGAGGCCCAGCTCACAAACAGACCTCGGCTGCTTATCTCAGCAGCTGTGTCTGCTGGCAAAGGGACCATTGATGCTGGCTACGAGATCGCCAAGATTGGAGCGTGAGTTGGGCACAGAAGAACAGATGTCCCGTTCTAAATCAGGACATGGATTTTGATCTCATTGTCCTACCCGTCATAGAGCACCTACAACTTCAACCAATCTAGTCAATTTAATTCAGCTAAATATGACAGGTAAGTCATAATTAGTGGGAATAGTGTATCCCATTTATCAGCTCTATTATTTGAATTCCCACTGTATATTTCCTTTGGACTGGAACCAGTTACCATATTTTACATAATTACAGCTTTGAATGGTGTGACTCAAATATAAATGATCACTTTCTAAAGTTCATTATTTGCACTAATTGGGACCTGGTTATGCTTTTTTACTATGTTTACACATAGGCTTTGGACCAAATATTAAGACCAATGGATCCTGGCTCTGTGTCTGTCTTCTCCTTTCTATTCCTTCCTTCTTCCTTCCTTCTTCCTTCCTTCCTTCTTCCTTCTTTCCTTCCTTCTTCCTTCCTCCTTCCTTCCTTCTTCCTTCCTTCCTTCCTCCTTCCTTCCTTCCTCCTTCCTTCCTTCCTTCCTTCTTTCCTTTTGCACTTATTAAGCACCTATTATGCTTCAAAAGTGAAAGTCTTTGCTCTTTAGGAGTTTACCTTCTGCTACATCCTTCTTCTCACCTTTCCCATTAATTGTCCTTCCTTCCTAGTCTATGAGAGTTGTCTTCAAGTATCTAAAGAACTATCATACAAAAGAGTGTTTAGAACCATTTTACCTGGCCCCAGATGGTAGAACTTGGAGCAGTTGCTAAAAATTGTAGAGGCAAATTGATACCAAATGAAAAAAGCAGTTCCTAATAATTAGAGCTCTTTCAGAGGGGAATGGGTTGCCCAGAAGGTGCTGGGCTCCTCCCTAGCTGGAGGTCTGCAAAGAAAGGCTGAAGGATCAAGTGTTTAGTGTAAGACTGGTTGACACCCTTTATATCCACTGTTTGGAAAAAGCAGAAGCTGGACAGCCCTGTGTCCCAGGTATTGCTGAGGGGAAACCTGCACCTGATGGGACAGAGAACTACATAATCACTAAGGTCCCCTTCATGGAATTATATAACCACAACTAACATTTTCGGTAATCTTTCTTTCCAAGACTCCTGGACTTTATCACTGTGATGACCTATGACTTCCATAGTGGCTGGGACATAGTCACAGGACAGGACATAACAGGCCCCTGTATCAGGGCTCTACTGACCACTGTGACTTTATCTACTTTAACAGTGTAAGGGTAAAGTAGATGAAGTTGACCATGGTTCCCCTCTGGGGAGGGTGGGGAAAGGCAAAGTCATTTATTCCTGAGTCTCAAGCTGGATGTTCCCACAGGCATTTGCTATGAAATACTGGAGAGACAATGGGATCCCTGCAGAAAAGCTCATCCTATGGATGTACCTTGAGGCTCACTTCTTTTGATGTGTCTGTGGGGGCCCCAGTTTCAGGAGCAGGCTCTATACCTGGTAAGCTGGATTCTGGGCCTATTATGAGGTAACCTCCCCAGGGAAAATCTAGGTTAGATATTACAATGGATCCAAGTGAAATCGATCTTATTCCTTCTGGTTCTACTGTCTTGACTCTAAAGAATGGGAAGGGAAGTGTCTAAATAATCTTGGGAAATGAAGGGCATGGCTTATACAAACCCATCTTACTTTTAACAGAGGCTTGAGTTGAAATTCTAGGTTCTTATGGGAAAATATCAGAACCCTCCCCCCCCCATAACTCCTTTTCCCTTTGTTAATCACTTAGCCCCAGAGGGTAGAACTGACAATCAAAAGGCCTCCAGGCAGAAGAGCTCCCTCCTCTCATGGGCTCTCCTTCATTCATATGAAGGAGGGAAAACTTACATTCACTCAAGCACTGGTCAGAGTAGCAAAGATAGTCCTTGGTCTTTTTCTGTGTCACATGAATGGTCACTCACTGCACATGTTCTGAGAGAGACAGAGAGAGGCAGAGAGATGTTGGGGGTCATTTTTTACCAATAGCCATACTCCAGCTGTTGATTTATAAGTGGAGAGAAAACATGGGCTTGCCATTCTCAGGGCATTCAGGTGCCAAGAGTACAGTTACCCATCCAAAGTGACCTTTACCCTTTCATGGTGGTGAGAGAATCCAGACCAATCCAATCCAAGCCACTGACTGCCCACAAGCTTCCCCCAGACTCAGGGATCTCCAAGGTTTCAATCCAGCTACAGGAATTACTAACTTGAGACTCTCTGGTTAGATATACACTTTTTTGCCTGAAACAGCATGGATTGATGACCAGCAGGTCCCTTATGCCTACAAGGGGAACGAGTGGGTTGGATTTGACAATGTTAAGAGCTATGAGCACAAGGTAAGTCACCAAGTTATGAAGTTGAATGGGGCGCTATGGGACTTAAATAATAAAGAAAAGATACAGTTATAGTGTCCTAGAAATTGAAAGGACACAAAAGGTCATCTAATTAAGTCCCCTGCCTAGTTCATGAAATCTTTTCCTTGGAGGGATTTCCAGTGCAAAACAATGGCATTGACTGCTCCCCTTCATTGCATGTTCTCTCAAGTCCTGGTCTGGGGAGCAAAGGTTGCCCCTGGCCTTTTTCAATGCCCCAAGTCATATGGGTGCTAGGAATGACTGGTCCCTGGATGAGTCAAGAGTTAAGATAAGGTAAGAGAAGAAGCAGGAGCAGAAGAAGAGTTGGAGACATTTCTAATAGATTCACAAGAACTTAAATTGGTCATTGGTCTTCACAGGTGTCATGGAGAATTGTATGGTGGTGAAAGTTGGCTCATTTACTCATGAAATCATGCCCCAAGCCTTCCTAGGCAGGCATGCCACAGGTTGACAATTACTGCAATAGACCATCAAAACCTAGTTTTGCCTAAATAGGGAATAATTCTTGGAAGATATGGCAAAAGTCAAATTTTAAAGTCTATAGCATGGATATTTCCACCTTTTAATATCCCCTTATCATGCCAAGAGCCCAAGATAAGCTCTGTATTTGTCACTGAGGAGTCATGATTCTCTTCTGCTGGACACCAAGGATTGGATATATAGTAGTAGGCACGTGATAAATATTGATCAATGGATTGATTATACACTTGTCTTCTAGGTGGAATTTCTGAAAGCAAATGGGTTTGGTGGTGCCATGCTCTGGGCCCTGGGCCTTGATGATTTCTTGGGTACTTTTTGTGGTAAGGGATCCTATCCCCTCCCCTCCAAATTCAAGTCTCTGCTTGGTCTAGAGATACCAGATAAGTAGGTAAAGCATTTACAGAATCCCAGATAATCCTAGAGGTTATCAAGTCCATCAGTTCCCCCAATTTACACACTCCTCTATTACAGCCCCAGCAGGGTGTGGTGTATACATGTCTTTGGAAACAATTCAAGTTAAGGAAAGTTCATTGCCCCTCAAAGTGGCCAATGCTAGTTTTGGACAGCTCGAATTGTTAGCAGCTGAACTGAACCCCAGACTCCTGGTGGAATCTGATCTATGTGGAATATTTTGGGTCTATCTCTTTCCTTTATCTGGACATAAAACTTCTATTGAAATAGTCTGATGTTTCATTCCTTTTTTAGGAAATCCTATGCTCTACCAACACACACTGAGCTTACAGTCTATTAAAACCTTTATCATATCCTGAGGATACAGAAGCATCCAAAGTTAACTGTCCCAAGATTTTGTCTCTATTCCCCAGAGGACATTTATGCATAAAAAGGGTCTAGGCTTGAACCTTGAAGGATACTAGATACTTCACCCAGCCAGGGAGAAACCCAGGTTAGGATGAGTAAGCTTGGAATCAACATGCTGACTACAACTATCCCTCTAAGGTCCTCTAAGCTTTATAGATTCTTTGGGCTGGAGATGGACCTGGAATCTCCAGGACTCATGTGGGTCAAGTGACTTTCCTGTGCTATGTCAGGAATGCTTCCCTAAAGGACTCTTTGTATGATCCCTAAAAGCTTCTCTTCTTTTGCTGTGTAGGCTGTATTACCCCAGACCCTCCCAAGCCAACACCTCCTAGCATCTGTGAGGGCCAAGTGGATGGAGGCTATGGTGATCCAGATGATCCATCCAGGTCTTTTGAGTGTGTCAGTGGTAACACCGTGGCCAAGAGATGTGCAGATGGCCTTGTGTTTAACGAGAACTGCAAATGCTGTGCAACTGGCCTTGAAAGAAAGAGACAAAGAAGCAAGAGACAAAGGCCAAGCTTGGATCTTTCCATGGGAATTGTGCCTGTTTCAATAAATACCTGAAACAAGCATGTGGTATTTTTTTTAATTGCACAGGATCAAAACCCTGAATTCCCATTCCTACTCTCTCACGAGGGCATTTTTAAAGACAATAGTAGAAGCCATAATCACTCTCATTTCTGTAGTACATTAAGATTTCAAAATGCTATTTTCATAAAAATTCTGTGGTAGGTAGTAAGTGTTATTAGCCTCTTTTTACAGATCTAATTGAGGTTTGAAGAGACAGTGTTCTAATTCTAGTGCTTGGGGAAAAATCAGTTGTGGGAGACAGACCTATGGGATAGAAAAATATTTATTAAGCATCTACTGAGCACACTGCAGAGTACAGTGTACTCTGACCTCAAAGAGAAAGAGGAGATGGCCCCTATTCTGAAAGAACTCACATTCCAATTATGTGAGACAATGTAGAGTACATTCATTCTGAGGGTGGGTGGAAAGGCCAGGTAGTTCTTAGTATCTGGAGGGCATGGGAGATGGTAAGGCCCTGTGGATCTTGGGGAGCAGTGGAATGGTAGATGATCCCTGGCTGATAACTGTTGGGAATGGTGTAGTGGGTTTGAGGGTCTAAGTGCAGTGGGATTCTGTGTTACCTCAGGCAAAGGTTGGGAAGTAGAGCTGGGTCCAGAACTTGGTAAGAACTGGGCAATATGAGTTGGGGAAGAGTAGGGGAAGGGTTCTCCAGAACTATATCTTCTGGGCCCTTGTGATACCTGTTAGCATTCTTAGGAGGCCACCCAGGGACATAAGTCCTGTGGTGGAAGAGGAGGTGTGGACAGAGATACCAGGTTGCTCACCCCTTGGGCAGAGAGAGCTAGCCTCTTAGAGAAGAGGATGATAATCTACCTCCTATATCTCACCATCTCACCTCAGGACCTCATTTCTTTAGGAGGCTACCAGGGAGGGAGATGACTGAGCTGGAGACAGTTCAACTGGGGTAAGAATCTTGGGATCCCACATTAACTGACATGTTCTAAGTTGCCATTGCTTTTTTTCATTGGTCTCTATGCAAGGTGTAGTAGGAGTTCCCAGGCTCAGTGAAATGAGGAGGGGACCAGAGGACAGTCTGTTTTTAACAACACATATAGTTAGGTGGTGCAGTGGATAGAGCTAGTCTGGAAGTCTCACCTTCCTTAGTTCAAATCTGGCCTCAGACACTTATTACCTGTGTGACCCTGGGCAAGTCACTTAACAATGTTTTAATAAAAGTTTCCTCATCTGGAAAATGAGAAAACCATATCAGTGTTTTTGCCAAGTAACTCCCAAATGGAGTCACAAAGAGTTGGACGTGACTGAAAACAGGTGAACAACAACATAATCGCTAGCGAGAGTCAGAGCTGAGGCTCTGCTCAACTTCAGACAGAGATAGGGTAGAGGGGCCTCTGTGGGCCTCAGTTTCCTCATCTGTAAAATTCCACATCTTCTGACCTGAAGACCAGCTCTTACTACTATATCTTATTTAAGACGTCGAGGTGGTTTCTCTGAGGAAGGTTATATTAGAGTGTAAGATTTTTGGTAGTAGGGTCTATTGTGGTGTTTTGTCTATTCTTTAAAAATAGAATTCACCATTTCATTGATGTAGGAAGGTCTTGGGGAGGAACATTTTTATCAATGCAGATCAGTAACTTTTTCACAACTAATAACTTTAACAAACTGCCTCAGGGGCCACTGAAAGATTAGATGAGTTACCAAGACTTTCACTACTGGCCAGTGTGGGTCAAAAAATGGATTTGAACTCAGGTCTAACAGACTCAAGTCTGTCTCTCTATGCACTATCCCCTGGTGCTTCTCATGCCTTTTACCCAGTGATTGTTTAATAAATGTTTGTTGAATTCAGTTGTCAATGGTGTAATGAGTTTTTCTGATTTGCAGGAGAATCATAGAGTTTAGGGCTGCCAGTGGACTGAGCCCTGGGCCTGGAGTCAGGAAGACTCATCTTTGTGAATTCAAATCTAGCCTCAGAAACTTACTAGTTGTATGACCCTGGGCAAGTCACTGAATCCTGTTTGCCTCAGTTTCCTCATCTGTAAAATGAGCTGGAGGAAGAAATGGCAAATTACTTCAGTATCTTTTCTAAGAAAAACCCAAAATGGGGTCACAAAAAGTCGGGTACAGCTGAAATGACTGAACAACAACATAATATTTAGAGTTGGAAGGGAGATTAGACTTTATTCCATTTCCCTAATTTTACAGATGAGGAAACTGAGGCTCAGAAAGGAAAGTCCCTTGCTCAAGGTCACTCACACTGTACTTCAAATCCAAGTCTTGCAACACCAAGATCGGCACTCTGCTCTCAGTGCTGTCATGCTGGCCCGCAGCTTCAGATTTTCTCAGTCAAACTATTTCTCAACTCACATGCACATAATATCTCCAGAAGAGTATTGGAATGAAAAAGATGAAATCTGAGTCATTAAAATAACTTTGTAGTTTCCCAAAAGTTAAACAATCCTCTCTTCTTTTCCTATTGAGGTAGCATGGGTTCAAATGCTTTCTCTGATGTCTCTACTACATCTTGAGCAAGTTATCTTGAAGAAGTCAACGATGGGGGACTTGGCTTCTTCATCTAGAGAATAAATGATTGGACTATGTGACTGATGAAGCACATCTGGAACTGTCAAATTGGCACCCAAATGTGCTGGCTCCACATTCCTTCTCGGTGCAGTTTGTTATCAGATTCTTTGCAGATGTTTTCCATACTTCATCTACTTATTGTCCTTCTTCAGGTTTTATCCTTAAATGCCCTCAGATGACTTTGCCTAGCTGGCTTTCACCAAGTTGTCTTTAACTAACTTTTCCCTCCTCTTCCTCCTCCTCCTCCTCTTTCTTCTTCTTCTCCTTCTGTCTTCTTCTTTTCCTTCTGTCTTCTTCTTCTTCTCCTTCTGTCTTCTTCTTCTTCTTCTTCTTCTCCTTCTCCTTCTTCCACTTGCCCAGGGTTACATGGCTAGTAAGTGTCTGAGGGAATTGGAACTCAGATCCTCCTGCACCATTTAGCTTTCCCTCTCTTTACTATTTCTTGCTATTTTATAATGCTTTTATTTTGACCCAGTGATTTTGATGTAGAAAACTTCTGGTAAGGAAACTTATTCTATTAATTAATATCAGCTACTGTTCTTCAACTTATGGTTTAGAGAATTGTCTATAGCATTGAGAAGTTAAGTGACTTTTTAGGGTCAAACAGACAGTCCTTTTCAGAGGTGAGACTTGAACACAGGCAACTGTAACTTCAAGATCAGATCTCCATCCATCTTTAATCACTGCCTTTTATGAGGCAATACTGCTCATAACCTTCTGCCATTCTTAGATTGTAAAAATGCATTTATAGTCTAAACCAGTGTTGCCCTTGATTGACACATCTTTCTACTTGACAAACTGTCCAAAACCAAGGCAGTTTTTAGGCTCTCTTGACCTCCTTGTTATGCCAATTGATTTACATTAGTTAAACTTCTGTATGAAATGAATATATTTGGTGTTGAGGTTCTTCCACTATCCATTTCCCAATATTGTGTAAAAAAAAACTTTAATAAATTACTATAATGGGAATGGGAATTTGATGATCTTCCCTGCCCCTTAATAGATGGGGGGGGGAGTGGAATTTGAAGACCTTCCCTGCTTTGAAAGTAAACTCTACCTCCTAGTAGGCTGAATGTAGTCACATGGAGCCTGTGGCAGGAGGAGTTTGCTGAAGGGAAGCACAGCCCACAGGATGCTGGAAATCAGAGCTAGCAAGATGGTGGGAGAGAGGTGCTCAGGCAAGGAGATAGAGAGGTTTGTGACTAAATATTGATCTAATATTGGTTTGTGGGAAGGCTAAAGGATGCTATGGCTCTTAGTGTTATTATGGCTTCTTAATATCTTTGGTACTATGATGGAATAGGCTTAGTGGTTTTGGGACTGGGTTTTCTGCTTTCTAAATTAATGTTTCAGTTCTGTCCTCTATATGGAGAGTTTGGTATATTTTGTGATCAAACATCATGTGATATTTATAGTCATGGTGTTTATCATGATCGTGGGTGCTGTAAATATTGCATTGGTGGTATAATAAGTCAGATTGGTGTTACTTCGTAGCTCTCTGGTTTAAACAAAAATCATTTTCATTCTTCCTTCTAGCTCCTGGAGATCTCAGATCTTAGAGAAGTGGTTTCCAAACTTTTGGGGGAGTGGCAGATAGACTTCCAATTGTGTGTAGGAGTGGAGGGTGGTATCCCGTTAAATTACTCTCCTGAAGGGGGCAGGGTGAAGAACCTCTAGAATTGAGTTGTTCTGGGATTGGGTGGTGGCTCTTTTCAATGAAGCTTGTGTTTGGATGGGCTGTAGAAAGAGGATAAGCTGACTCCAAGACTTGGGGGATAGTAATTCTTTAAAATAAAAAAAAAATTCTTTAACTAACAAGCATTAATTTTCTCTCCTTCCTTCCCAAACCCTTATGACAAATATACATAGTTTAGTAAAAAAAATTCCCATACTCACCATGTCCAAAAATGTCTGTCTCATTCATCTGAATGTCTTTCCCAAGAGATGGGCAGCCAGTTTCATTATCAATCTTCTGTAATTGCGGTTGGCCACTGAGCTGATCAGTGTTCTCAAATCTTTCGAAGTTGTCTGTTTTCACTATGTCATACAAGTTCTTAAAAACATCTCTGATATACTCTTTGGGAATGACTTGTCTTAGAGGTTTGCTGTTACAGTGTTGGTCAAGCTCATAATCTCTGGTTTCTGTGGTCCTCAGGGAGTATGCTTCTGGGTACTAGTTTAAAAAAAACTTGCACGACAGACATCTTGCTGTGGGATGTTCTTGTCTACTTAAAGGCAGAAACAGCCTCACCTTCACACCATTGTAGGCTCCCAGTCATATTTCCCAACAGACATGGGTCATATGTTCTCACAGTTTCTTCTTTGTCCATCCTTCTGGAGACACAGAACAGACACCTCTCCCTAGATACCTACAGAAAAAGAGGGCTAAAGAGCCCTATACAATTTGGCCCCAATCTATCTTTCTAACAACTTGGGACATCACTCCCCCTCCCTGCCTCTGTGATCCAGCCAAACTGACCTCTCTGTTCCTTAAACACAACAATTCAAGTCCCATCTCCATACTTTCTTGCTGGTCACTCCCTTCCCCCATTCCTGGAATGCATTCTCTCCTTATATTCTCCTCTGAGACAGCTCAGGTACCATCTTTTGCATAAAACTTTTCTTGATTGATGCAACTGTTAGTCCCCTCCCTCTTTAACTACCTCCTTAACTATTTAACTATTTTATGTGTGTGCATACATGCATATGTGTATTTATTAACTATATGTATATACACATATGTATGTATGTTTATATCATATACATATATTATACCAGGGCACTAGGAAAGGGTATGATTTTATCGATTTTGTTGCAGCATTCAGAAGCTGGTTGCATTCCCACCCTTGACCATTTCATAGGATCTATACCTTCTAGAGCTGGGAGTGGGGAAACTCTTAAGAATCATGTTCTAGGTCCCACCTTCAGGCATGTAATGTGTTATTCCATTTTACATATATTCAACTGAGTCCCCCAAAAGTTAAAGGGCTTGCTCAGAGAGACACAGCTGGTAAAGGAGCAGATATAAGACCTTTAGGGCAGGGCTGTACCATTGCCACTGTACCATTGAAAACTGGTGTTTACAAGGGACCTTGTGTGGTACATCATGGAGAATGTGGCTGCTGTGATGTCTGAATGATTATCTGAGGGTTACCAGTTAGGAGTCTGGACCATTCAAGGTGGGATCTCTTCCTAGGAGTACCTTAGTGGGAACCAAGGGGAAAACTGGCCACAACCAATGTGAATTTTTGAACTGTTTGCAGAAACTCTTCATATAATTATTTATTGTCTACAAACACGGAAAGTCTCTTTCTCCCCCATCCAGCTCTTTTTCATGTTTTCCTAAGTGCTTCTTTGCCCCAGTGGTAGTACCACCTTTAGGATACACCCAATTGGACTCCCCTTAGGTGCTTCTTCCCTATAACCTCCTGCTAACTACAGACAGGGTCTTGAGGGAAAGTGTTATCAGATACTCTTCTTAACTACATCTAATCCTACGGATGGCCTTTGTGGCAGCTTCCATTTGGTATTTACCAACTCAGGCACATCCTTTCCAGGTTCAACTAGAGTCTAAATCTCAGGATTAATCTCCTAGGGATTGGATCCTGAAGTGGATGACCAAGATGAGATTCTGTTGGTTTCTGAACCCGTATGTGAATGAAGACAGAAAAGTACCCTCCAGGCGTGATTCATCTCACTTGCTTCTTTCCCTCTTGTAGAGTATATGCCAGACAGTAAAACCCTATACAACCTGTTCCCAATACCAAGAAGTACAAATTTCTGCTCTAACGCTGGAGGAGAGTCAGGGGATGATGGAGGCAGTGGTGGAGAAGGCAGTGATGGAGGCAATGCTGGAGAAACTGAAGGATATGGTAGTTTCTGTGCTGGTAAAGCTGATGGTACCTACATTGACCCTGAAAACATCAAATTCTACCAGTGTGCAGGAGGCAGTACCTTTCATTTCCAGTGTGCCCAGGGCCTTATCTTTAAGGAGAACTGTACGTGCTGTGACTGGCCTTGAAACAAAGAGTAATTCTCTGTTTAAAAGTCTTTGGGTTATGCCCCATCCCGCCCCAATCCCCACTCAATGGCAAGCTCCTTGAAGGCAGACTTGCTTTTTATTGGTCCTAGAATTTCCCCACAGAGTCTAGTGCAGTACTTGGTACCCCATAAATATTCTCCCAAACACCCATATATTTTTGATCTAAACAGTCTGGGATCTTAGTCATCCATGGATGACTGCCTTGTGTCAACTTGCATCCCTGTCTTCCATGATCACAACAAGGGCCTACCCTCATCCATCCTCCGGGCCTTTCCAATGGAATCATCATCAGTGGAATATTTTAATAAACTACCTACCCAGTATATTACCCCCCCAGTATATTACCTACCCAGTAACATTATCTAAATGTCAACTTACTCCCTAGGGCAGGGAAACTTTTAAAAGGTGTTAGTCCAGTCTCTCCAGTGCCCATATCACAATGAGGACTTAGCTGTCATTGTAACAGCTGGGAGAAATGTCAACTTGTGAACCAGTGCAGAGACTAGTATTTTGTGTTTAGTGAAGATTTGAAATAAATTGAGCACAGCGTGGTGTTTTACTCAATTTCTGCTTTGTGGGTCCCTAATATCACCTTGAGGAATTCTCTTATAAAAAGCGATTGCAAAATGAAAAGCCTGGGATCTTTCCTGGGGAAAAGGGTCAGGAAAACTCATCCAGATCAAACTGGGCTCCCAGGGCATAAGACCATGATTGTAGAGGCTGCTACATTTACATTTGCTAACACTCTATAGCTGTTATAGGGGCTGAATGTCCACTTCACACCACCCCTCTATGAACACACACAAGTGCACACATCAAATACACGCGTGCACATACACAAGCAGATGAAAGGGGAAATATTCTTATTTTAATGAGAATAATGTCAAGGTCATTTCTGGTTAAAGACATAGTCATCATAATGTCATTGGTCTACAGAGACCAAAATATAGTGGGCTTGTGGGAGAAGAAGGGAAGGGACATGGGGTGGTGCAGAATTCTCGGGATGAGCATCTCCATTCTGATTTAATTTGCCCTCAGGGGCCTTTCTAACTGCATTCAGCAGCCTGTAATCTCAAAGCTCTCTTAATTTGTAAACCAATAGGGCTGCTTTTCTGGTTGTCCCTCAGCAGCAGCAGCAGCAGCAGCAGCAGCAGATGCAGAGTTTTCCAGAGTTTCCTCTCTGGCTCCCTCACATAATCATTCAGCTCTGAAAGAACGCTTAATCAAACTATTTCTATTCTGGGAACCTGTGGCTGGGAATACAATTAGGAGGAAAAAAACCAATGGTTTTCCTATAACCACTGGTGAGTTCTCAGCTTCTCCCCTACCATAGCCACCCATATGTAGGATTATAACCTTAATTTTTTTTTAAAATCACTTAGAAGCCTAAATATGGTGATAAAGGATCTTTGCTTTTAAGAGTAAACCAGAACACACAGACTGTGTATCCTGAAGGATCCATGCCATAGGCTAGAGAGTGACAAGAGATTTCAGCGGTCATCTAGACCAGTTTTTCAGTTTTACAGGTAAGGAAACTAAGGTCCAGAGAAAGTGACTTGTCCAAGGGCGACAAGTCATCAATAGCAGAGATGGGATTTCAAATAAGATTCTCTTACTTCCTCCCTCACTTCCTTATTATCATTAGACCACAGCTACCTCTCTAGGCCATGGGAGGTTTGGTAATGAGTTTGGCAAAGTCCACTTGTCCAAGGAGAGATTCTCCATAATTCTGGTAGCCAAAAATCTCCAGCAGCTTTGTTCAGCTTGATTTGGTTAATTGCCCTAAATGTGGCTTCAGAGAGCTCCTGGGTAGTGCCGGAATGAATCCTGGGGCGTCCTCAGGGTTCTGGTCCATGAAGTCCTTAGCACTGGGGTGTGGCCTTCAGACTGGGACTAGTACTAGAAGGTTTTGGGGGGGAGGAGATTGCTTTTAGGGCTCTTGAGCTGCTACTGGAGAGACAACAAAACCAATCACCCAAGTCCATACTACAGTGACCTAGAGTGAATTAAAAACCTTATAGGGCAGCTAGGTGGCCCAGCGAATAGAGCACCCACCCTGGAGTCAAGAGGACCCAGCCTCAGACACACTTACTAGCCTTGTGACCTTGGACAAGTCATTTAACCCCAATTGCCCTGCCTTTCCCCCTCCTACAAGCAAAAAAAAATTTAAAAACCTTAAGGAGTCCTAATAAAACTGATGAGGTATAGGTTTTGGGGGGATTTCTAATGAGAAATCCTTTCTAGGTTTGTGTGTGAAAAGAATTACAGGCTCAGCTGTCCTTTGGCAGATTTATAAAAGTTTATTGATTCACAGGGCAAAAAGGGGTAGGGTGAGGAAACCTGGCTAGGAAAAGCTGGCAAGGTGCAAAAGGGGGGGGGGGGGTCAGAGAGAAAGCCTGGAAGTGTGACGCTCTGCAGCGGGCAGATGGCCTGCTAGGAAAGGCCTACCTGCAAAGTTCGAAGGGCCAGAGAGGCATTTTTTAAAGATACAACACTGTCAGTCATAAGTTCATTAAGCTAATGAGGTGTACGAAGGTGGAGGTAGGGAGGGACCTGGCCAGAGCCAGGGTGTGACTAATACTTAAAGGGACATGCACCCTTCACATCAACTGAGCATGTGTTTTACCCATAATTCACTGGGAAATTCCAAGGGAAAAGGGAGCAAAAGGCGTGGTTTTAGCCCTGAAATGTCATAAAGTCAACCAGTGGCCAGATTTGAGGTCAAATTCCTAAGGAGAAGTACCTTATCCAGTTTGGGAAGAATGGGTCTTGTTTTGGCTGGTTACTAGTAGTGCCTTGAAAAGACCCTTGTTATCATAGCTACATAGTTAATGCTTTGTGGCTGGGGGCGGGGGAGAGACAGTTAATGCTTCACAGGTGGGGGAGGGAGGGAACAGAGCCAAACTGATCTCACAACTGATGGTACATGCACAAGACAGAAGTTACAACTATGCCACAAAAAATCACCCCAAAATATCCAGAGGCACCCCATCAAAACCAGTAAAATTTCACCCCTGAGAAAGGGTCCCCTGCACCTAGAGGGGGCTTGGGCCTACGGGCTTTTGTCTTTCCAGGTGTACCCAGACCCTAGCCCCACCTCCTAGGGGTAAGTGGGATGAAAAAGATGGTGACAAAACGGAATATGAGGAACTACTATGGTAAAGTAGGAAGGGTGCTATTTGGGAAGCAGAGTACCTGCAGTCAAATCTGGGCTTTGTCACTTTGTGCCTGGGTGACCTTAACCAAGTCATTTAACCTCATTTTTCTCATCTGTAAAATTAGAGGGTTGGACTAATGGCCTTTATGGCCCCTCCCAGCTCTACATCCAGGGTCCTGTTGACCTCACTGGGGTGGGGAGTTGAGAGCGGCAATTTATTTGTGCTCCCCTCCAAATAGAGCCATCCTAGGGGTCTCACAGCCGGGATCACTAGGCTCATATTCTTGAGTATATAAGACAAACTGATGCATGAAGACAACACACTCGAGTTTTCAAAGAGTACTATTTTAGAACTTAAAATGAACCACTCCCCACCTAGGGTTCAACCCTGGTGGACAAGAGGGTAACAGGGGTGCCTTGCCTCATGGCATTAAGGCTAGGTTGGGTCAGGGGAATGAACAAGATGTTGGAAAGATCTCTCATCTGTAATATAGGCTTAGGTAGGCCATTCGGTTCCGATGGATCCTGAATTCTTTGTCTGTTATCAGCTGTAATGAAAATGATGCTAGTGAGTATTACATATTCAAAGTAACATCTCCCCTCCCCAGTGGTCCAAGGATACTATGTCCTCTGCCCCTAGTTCTTACATCTACCTTGCTTGTGTCTGGTCTTGGAGAATTATAGTTCCAGGGACTGATCTTTACCTATTCCTGGGGAATAGCTAATCACTCAAATAAAAAATAACAAACATATCTTTACATTAACATGGTCCACAATAATATTTCTCTCACTCTGAATTCCCTTAACACTTAGGGATAGAGACTATACAAATATTTCTATGTTGCCTTAGAATTATTTTCTAATTACCTGATATTTTTACTGAGATCATGAATTCACAGATTTGTGTGTGTGTAGATCATCTAACTCACTTGACATGTTCTTCTAGCAACTGGACTCAAAACTCCTTGAGGGTAGGCAAGTACTGCACATAACCTAGCATGGCAACACTCACAATTAAAAAGCCTATTGAATGAATGAACATCTCTTTAAGTCATACCTCAGTTTTTAGGGTTCTTTTCTTTAGGACTGGCACTTGAGCCCAATCTGGAGATCCAAATTTCATTGGCCAAGTGACCTTCCGGCACATTGTAGTCTCTGGATTGTAGGTTCCAGGGCTAGGGAGGCAAATTCATACTGTGTCTAATATTTTTGTTAGCACCGATGTGAACCCATGCATTGCTGCAGAACTCCTGGAACTCTGACTACTGGAGAAAGCTTGACTGATTCATTTCTTGTTTTGGTGGGGAGGAATAAGAGATCTTTAGCTAGATGTTTCACTGAATGCTAGGATTTAAGATGCTCTGCCTTGCCTTTCCCTAGGACCACGGTTGCCTGAACAAAACATTTCTGTGACTATTCTGTACCAAGAGGTGGCTGGGGAGCCACAAGATTGCAAATTTCATGGCTAATGGCAGATATTCAAAATGAGGTTGGTCAGTTATGCCTAGAAATCTACGATCTGGTTTAAATCAATTGCTGGTCCTGCATCTGATGATATATCCCTTACTACTCATAGGGATTCTTAACCTGGCATCAGTAAACTTAAAAAAAATTCAATGACTAATAATTGTTTTTCTCGTACCCTATGTATTTTATTTTACACATTTAAAAACATTATTTTGGGGCAGCTAGGTGGCACAGTGGATAAAGCACTGGCCCTGGAGTCAGGAAGACCTGAGTTCAAATCTGGCCTGAGACATTTGAAACTTACTAGCCATATGACCTTGGGCAAGTCCCTTAAACCCAATTGCCCTGCCTTCCCCCCCCCAAAAAAAAAGACAAAAAAAACCCCAAACCATTATTTTTTAAAGGAATTTAGAGGCTTCAACCAGACTGGCAAAGGGACACAAAAAAGTTTAAGAACAGCTGGATTTGGAAGTTCACTAATACTTAGCAATAGCATGAATTCCTTGAGGAAGAGGTCTTAGGAAGACCCAAGCTAGCTCTTTTGCAGTCTTTTTTCATCTCTTGCTCCTTGTTAGGCATGTGTGGCTATTCTAGGGAAGGTAATAGCTCATGTTTTCTCTGGGGGGATTTAAATATATGATGAATGGCTAACTGTGACATAGTTTGACCATCCCTAACTGGCTACTTTGGTGCTATGGTGGTGTGAAAGAAAATAAAAAATTTTGACATACCCAGGGAAATAAGATGAGTCTGTGGGTCTGTCATCAAATCGATTTGAGATGGAGTTAAATGGAGCATAAGGAGGAAGAGCACATTGGGACTTAATTTTCTTTGACTCGTATGAACCTGGACTGGTCTTCGGCTCCTGTTTACAAGAAAATATGGTCATTGAATAGATTTTACATATACAAAGGTTCCCTCCAGGAACTTAAAGTGTAAAGAGGGAAGGTACACAAAAAAGTAACTAAAAAGCCAGGGCAAGGGGAAAGAGCCACAGATTTCCCATTTTGTGTATTTCTGACTAATACTTCATGTCAGTCCTCAATAAATTCAGAACCTAGGCTAGTGCTGTTTAAATGCCCCTGACCGCCCTTCAGATATGGAAGACTCCCTCATGGCTATAGACCTGAGAGCCCCAAACAAGACAGCTGGGTTGGCCACTTTGGTGATACGCCATCTGGTGAACATTTCAGTTATTTCCCTCTCTGGCTGCATAATAAAGGAAGGCAGTTGGGGCAGGTAGGTGGCATAGTCAATAGAACACTGGCCCTGGAGTCAGGAGAACCTGAGTTCAAATTCGACTTCAGACACTTAACACAAAACTAGCCGTGTGACCTTAGGCAAGTCACTTAACCCCAATTGCCCTACCTTCCCACCTCCAAAAAATAGAAATTAAAAAATAAAGGAAGGCAGCATTTGTGCCAATCTGAGCTGTTGTTGTTCATTGGTGTCCAACTCTTTGTGACCCCATTTAGGGTTTTCTTGGCAAAGATACTTGGGGTGGTTTGTCATTTCCTTCTTCAGCTAATTTTACAGATGAGGAAACTGAGGCAAACTGGGTTAAATGACTTGCCCAGTGTCTGAGGCCAGACTTGAACTCAGGAAAATAAGTCTTCCTGACCAAGAATGGCACTAACCATTAGGCCACATCTCTGGCCTCACAAGATATTACAGATGTCCTATCTGTCATAAGGGCAGGTTGTCTTGGTGGAAGGCAGGGGGAGTCACTGGGAAGCGACAATAAAATAAACAAAAGAACATCAAAATCTTAAGAAAAAACAAGAAAAGAAAGAATGCTGGAGCCAGGGTGCTGATTTGGGATCCTGACTCTGATGCCTTCTGGCGATGTGACCCTTGGTGAACCACTAAATCTCTGTATGCCTCAGTTTGCTCATATTAAGATGGAGAGAATACTGCCCGCACTACCTACTTTACAGGGGTGTTATGAGTCACTTGGTGAATCTGAAAACCTTATAGAAAAAGGAACTACTATCACTGGCATTGTTTGCCATCACAAGGACATAAATCTGTCTATCTCATTATCAAATGCCTTGTCCTCCCTTCCTGAAAATACAGTTCCATGGAAGAGTTTGAAACAGCCCCTACCTTATTGTTCTCCCTTCTTTTTCTCTCACATACATACATGTGGTCAAATCAAGTCACGTCTAGGCATTAAACATTTATTCAGCAGCCCTCATGTGCCAGGCACTGTGCTAAGTAATAGGGAGATAAAGAAAGGCACAGAGAACTCTCTCTCTCAAGCAGCTCACAGGTTGGTATAAATGCATGGATGATCTTTAAATCAAAGTATATGAAATTGTCACTGACCTTACGATCTGGTTTAAATCGATTGCTGGTCCTGGATCCGATGATATATCCCTTACTACTCATAGGGACCTTAGCAAGGTTGTACGCCAGATTATTCTTCTATAAGTTTGTACATGTAAAAAGACAATGTCAGGAAGCAGTCCTACCAAGCTGCTTAGCCCAGCATCAATGAATATGAAATCTTCTTTATTTTGAAGTCCTTGGACCAAAGAGACTTTCATTTCTCCTTTTTCTCTCCTTCATTGCCATCCTAATCTTTGCACATCAATGTGGAGTCTGGAAAAGCAGCTGGATTTGGAATTTACTTATGAGGTTTGAAGTGAGTGACTCCCAAGGTCCTTTCTAGCTCTTAATATATGATTCTAACCTGTCCAGGGATACTTATATACACAGCACAAATTCATTTACAAGAATTTTCAGAAGTTATTGAGGTGCAAAGATACTATTCAGGCCACAAAATAGTTCCTTCCCATTCCCTGGTCCCCCAAACCTTTAGCTTTTTGGAACCCTTTTCCAGGAACTTTTCTGATGAAAGCTGGTCCAGCCTACTACAAGAAAGCCACCTAATTGCCTGTATTCCAGGAATTTCATAGATTAGTTGTCACAGGCTAGTCCCAAAGGCTTGTGGGGGAAATCTTGGCTTTGGGGCTTTTCTTGAGGCTGTTGGGGTAGGGCCTGAGTGGGGTCAGGGTTATAAGAGGCAGGAGCAATGGAATGACTGGGTTTTGGTTAGAGGTACTGAGATTTCAGCATGCAATTATATTGGATGGAAGAGGATGCTCAGCCCTTGATGTCATTGAGAAGGAGGAAGTTCAGTACACAGCATTATTTGGGTAGTAGGATGTTGTAGGAAACATTCTCAAAGGGGTGGTAGTACACCACATCACTGGATATTGGCAGTACTAGAAGTTAGGGAGATTTAGCATACACAATTGATGAAGAGGAGTGGAAAGATAAGGAACTGACTGAAATATCACGGAGGGGCAGGGTGAGCACACAATATCAGTGAGAAGCTGGGGGAGTCTCACCTCATAGAATTAAGGCTGGGATTGAGGGAAGTTCAGTATTGTTGCAAGGAGGAGGGAATTCATTAAACAAATCACTGGTGGGATATTCCATTGGTCAGGCAAGGGGTAGTCATTCTTTTCTTACACACTGGATCCTAGAGAGTTGAGAAAGGAGGACCA
>CM053584.1:346948876-346968315 GCA_028627135.1 Pseudochirops cupreus | reverse complement strand
TGAGTTCAAATTGGCTTTCAACACTAGCTGTGTGACCCTGAGCAAGTCACTTAACCCAACTTGCCTCAGTTACCTCATCTGTAAAGTGAGCTGGAGAAGGCAAGCCATTCCAGTATTTTTGCCAAAGTCAGACATGACTGAAAAATGATAAGACTAAATAACAAGAGGTAATGGGTTGCCCCTCACTGGAGGTTTTTAAGTACTGCATAGCTTCTTTTTGAAAGTAGAAGGGATTTTCATTGTTGTTGTCCAGGTAGAGGTTAGAATAAACAGTTTCTTATATCCCACCTAACTCTGCAATGCTGTGAAAAATCTGATGTTAGTTAGTTTCTGTTTGTGGATAGGGATCAGAAACCAGAGAATAAGTCTGGATGGATCAGGCTAATACAAGTGTTGGTCTCAGACTGGCTTGGCTTTCACCCAGGTGTGCAGTTTTGGGGTTATTCCTTTGTCTACCATTAGCAAGGAAAACCAGAGTAGAAGCCAACGTCCTTTAGGGCACTAAGCATAGGAAGGCAACTGTCCAGTTGTTATGCCATGGCCATAACAAGAAGCTGGCCTTGATGACTTCCAGGGTTCTTTCCTGTTCTAAGAGTTTCTGGTGGGAAGGTGGTTTTGAGACCCAGAGCCTGGGAGGGCTTGGCAAAGAAGCAGAAACCACAGAACATTGATGTTCACTACTTTATTATATTTCTGGGGACAACTTGGATGACTTTGAGCTCTGTGAATTCATGGCCAGTTGCAACAGGAGCAAAGGGCATCAAAGACAAGGCCTGTCTGGCAGTGTTCCTGGTAGGTCTGTCCATTCACACAGTCATAGAAGGCGTTCTTATTGGTGGGGTTGGGATAAAGGCCATTGGCTTTGTTGGCACAGAAGCCACTGCTGCTGGAACTACCCCCAGAGCTGCTGCTGCTGCTGCTACCACTGCCACCACCACTGTGAATAGGACCCTCAGTGATGGGAGCAATGGGCTGGGCAGGGGCCTTACAACCCAGGAAGGAAGGAGTAGGTCATTAGTTCTCTGCTCATGGTCTCAGATGCCTGAGGCATCCTCCCCCTCTCAGGTCCTGCTCCTGGTTCTTTCCTCCAGGACTTTGTGTGGTCATTCCCCACTACCCTGGTCTTCTTCTCCTCACTGTTCCCATCTTGCCTGCCTGATCTACTTCTGATTCATTCTTCAAGGACTTGTTTAGTTCCCATTTTTACATGAAGCCTTCCTTGACCACTCTAACCCTCAGTGACTTCTCCCTTCTATAGAATCACAGAATTTATAATCCAAACCATATATTCATCATTCAATCATATATTGCCAAAGACAAAACTTGTTGTTTAAATTTTAATGTATGCATGAGGTATCTCAACTTGTCTGGAAATTCCTCATAGCAGGAACCTTAGCTCATGCCTCTTGGCATCTACCAGTAGTCCTCAAACTTTTTTTCCTCTCAGGGCAGAGGATTATTTTTTGCCAGGAGGGATCAGGGCTCACTCCAGGAGAGTCAGTGGATACATGTGATTGTAAGTGTACATTCCAAAAAATTCCTTCAAGACCTACTTGAATCACCAGGCCCAGTATGAGACTCATTTCTCTCTAGTATCTCACAGAGTGCTGGACATGTTGTGTTCATATTCTTTTTCATTCTTCAAATGAATAAATGGAAAGTGTTGGATGACCTGGGACTGTCCCCAATAAGCTGCTCTCATTGGCTTGGCAGTCATTTGTTGACTCAAGCCTTTCCCCTAATTTTGAATTGAACAAAGACTTAGAAGATGCTAATTTGGCCAGATTCCATCATTTCCAGAGACACTGTGACTCTGGGGACTAAGTGGTCCATTTCTCTAGTGGAAAGCAATCAGATACTAAGAGTATTTGAGTTCCTCTCTCTCTCTTCAATTTCAAGTTCCAAGGACTGGGAGAACTTCTTTTCTCAGGGCTATGATCACCCTATCAAGTATTAAGGAAGGAGAGGGGAAGAGGAAAGGGAACATCTGCAGCTCCCACTCACTTGTACCCTCCAGACCCAGGGCTTTCTTCAAGGTATTGATCAGGAGGAATTTCCCCTGGTTACAGAAAGTTCCAGTGAAGTCATCCAGATCAATGGCCCAGACCATGGCTCCTGCAAAGTTATTCTTCTTCAGCCACTCAGCCTGTGGGGACAGGACAGATGTTTGCTCCAGGACCAAACTTGGGTTCTCCTAAGACTTTGGGCTACAAATAGGGATGAATGGACTCAAGGGAGCCCAGAGAAACACTCTACCTTGATTTGGAAGCTCCTGGGGCTGTCATAGCCAACCTACTCCTTGCCTTTGTAAGCATAGGGGATATCCTCAGAAGCTTCCCACACCTCAGTAGCACCATCCTTCAGGAAGGGGAAGATCTGAGAAAAGAGAACAATGAGGCCAGAAGGTTGACAAAAGTTGTAAGGAAAGGCATTGAGTACAAGTTAAAACTTTTTTAAAGGTAAAACAAAATATTCCAAATTCTACAAACATGAGCATTTCCATTCATATAATAGAAGAGAAAGGAATCATTTAGCCAGTGATCAGTCATTGTGTATTCATTATGTATCAGAACTATACTAAGGGCTGAGGATAAAAAAAAGGCATAAGCTAGTCTTTGCTTTCAAGTCTCTCACCCACTAATGGGGAGACATCATGTGCACATATCTATGTACAAAGAGAATACGTACAGGATAAACTGTAGATAATCCCTGGGGGAAGGCACTAAGATTAGGGACTAGAAAAGGCTTCTTGCAGAAGGTGGGACTTTAGCTGAGACTTGAAAGGAGCCAGGAAAGCTAGCAGGTGGAGATGAGGAGGGAGAGATTCAGTCATGGCGGATAGCAGTGAACATGTTTTCAATAGGAACATAGGGTGTGAGGAACCTCAAGGAGACCTATGTCACTGCACCATAGAGAATCTGGAGAGGAGTAAGGGGTAAGAAGATTCAAAAGTTAGTAAGGGAAAAGTTAGGAAGGGTTTTCAGAACCAAACAGGATTTTATATTTGATCCTGGAGGTCACAGGGAGCTCTGGAGTTGATAGAATTGGTGACAGGGGTGACCTGGTTAGACTTGCACTTTAGGAGGATTAATTTGGTATCTGAATGGAGGATGGGTTGTAATGGGAGAGACTTGAGACAGGTTGACCAACCAGCAGGATAAGGCATAGTCCAGGTGTGAGGTGATGAGGGCCTGTGTCAGGATTGTGGCAATGTCAGAGGAGAGAAGGGGGAATAACGGAGAGATATTAGAAAGGTAGAAATGACCTAACTGAGCAACTGATCAGATATGGGAGATGAGAGAAAGTGGGGAGTTAAGGATAATACCTAGGTTGAAAGCCTGGGAGTTTGGAAAGATGGTGGGTGGTACTCTCAATGGTAATAAAGAATTTCAGAAGAAAAAGGGTTTTGGGGGAAGGATAATGGGTTCAGTTTTGAACATATTAAATTTGCTTGCTGTTTGTCCTTCATTCTCAAAGAGGACCATCCCATCAGGAAAGTGATGCCATGACATGCAAGTGAATTGTATTTAAGTTAAGAGGCCGTGGAACACAGAGTCAGACCCAACCAAAATGACTGAATAACAAAAACAAAAGGCAGTTAGAGATTGGAGGTCAGGAGAGAAATTAGGGCCAAACAAATAAATAGAATTCATGGGAACTTCTGTGACCATTAAGTGAAATAATACAGAGGAATAAGTAAAAAGAAGTTTGTAAATTAAACTCTAAATTAATTTAAGCCATTTCAAAGGGAAAGCACATAAACCTTTGGTGAATTTAATTAGCATTGGGGTTCTAAATCCTGACCCTTTTTAGATACTCATTTTCAATAATTAAAAGGATGATGGGAAGTTTAAAGGGAGGGTCTTGTACCAGATGATTACCAGATCTCTTTCAACTTTAATCTCTGACGATTACACTGCTCAGCTGCTTTGGAAGGAAGGGCACGCTTCTCCAGATGTCGGAAAACTCTGTGCTGACTACGGTAACTGCTAACCCCAGGTCTCCAAGGATGGTCTGCACAAACCTGAATGAGATCCCAACTTAAACAGGCAAATGCTCACATATGTCTTACCTCCAATCTGAAATGCTACTTATTTATTTCTAAAACCTGTGATTTCACTTATGTGAATACTGTTTCTTCTGATGCAGATGACAACCCTTCCATGCCTTAAATAGCTTCATCAACTGCTGTGGCCAAAACTCGTCATTGTTCACTGGTCAATCCTCTACTCGGAATTTCCATACACTGGTCCTAAGCCCAGAGAGCATAAATGGACCCAGATTGAAAGTCTTTCTAAATTGACAGAACCTGCCAAAGTGTGTTCTCTACTGCTATAGTTTGGAGAACCCACCGAATTAGACTAGAACTTTGGTTGAAGTCCTTCTGTGAATGAACCCTTTGTAATATAATCAAAATTTCCATCTCCAAATATTAATAATATAGTACAAAGAATAAAGTCAAACATTGTTGGGGGGAAATATGACGCTTGTATTTTTATCTACAAGAGTCACAAATAACCTTTTATCATCTTCATACAGCTTTTTAGCTACATACCTCATAGTACGCCCAGAATCCAGCCTGCCTGTTGTAGAGTCCAGCAGGGCCTGGGCTGGTGGTGGGTGCCCCGATGCCATTGTTAGAAGGGTTGCTCAGCATGAAAGTATGTCCATAGGATGGGAATCCAACAATGAGCTTCTCAGTGGGGGCTCCGTGGTCCTTCCAGAAGTTCATGGCATAATCCTGGAAGAAAGGCACATTAGATAGCTCTGGTCCCATCCTCCCCTCTTTCCTCCCTCATCTCTCCCTGCCTCCCCAGTATGTAAGGCAGTGGTTCTCAACCTTCCTAATGCTGCTACCCTTTAATACAGTTCCTCATGTTGTGGTGACCCCCAACTATAAAATTATTTTCATTGCTACTTCATAACTGTAATTTTGCTACTGTTATGAATTTATCTGATATGCAGGATGTATTTTCACTGTTACAAATTGAACATAACCCACAGATTGACAACCGCTGATGTAAGGGATTTTGCCCTCATTTGGTCTTATGACACCATGGAGCTTCATCATTCACTCATCACTTTCCGTTTATTATTCTTGTTATCTGTGTCTATGGGCAGCCAGGTGGCACAGTGGATAGAGCATTGGACTTGGAGACAGGAAGATCTGAGTTCAGATTCAGCTTCAGATACTTCTTAACTGTGTGACCCTGGGCAAGTCACTTAACCCTGTTTGCCTCAGTTCCTCATCTATAAAAGTGAGCTGGAGAAGGAAATGGCAAACCTCTCCAGGATATTCGCCAAGAAAACCCCAAATGGGGTCAAGAAGAGTCACACACAATTGAAATGACTTAACAACAGCAAATGCCTTGTCTTTCCTATTAGGTTGTTAGCCTAACAATGGTAACTACCAAACATGGTTTACTTATTTTTGTACCTTCCCTAGTGTTCAGTACTCTCCATTGCTTCCAAATGCCTGATCTTTAATTGCTAAAGGAGAACGGGAATGCATGGCCATGTATGAGGAATTAAGCTGGTCTATAGGTCCCTCTCTCTTGTCCTAACTGATGTGGCTGTCAGAACATTCTTAATGATCTGTGAATTAGTTTCCCATCAGAGGTGGTGACTGGAGCACTGGACCTGGAATCAGGAAGACCTGAGTTCAAATTTGACATTAGATATTTCCTTGCTGTGTGTTTCTGGGTAAATCATTTAGTCTCTGCCTCTGTTTGGGGCATGTACCTTCCGGAGTTGTTGTGAACATCAAAAGAAATTATATTTGTAAGGCATTAGATCAGGTTCTGGCATATAGTAGGTCCTTAATAAATGCTTATTTCTTTCCTTCTTATCCTAGAGACTTGGTCTGAATAATAAATATAAGAAAAGTCATCAACTTAACAACTTCACTATTTCTGTTGAAATCTTAGTGTCATTACTGTGTTTCTCTCTTCCTCACTTCTTCTGTCCTCAGCCTACCCACTTCCCATCTAATCGATGACCAAGTCCTGTTAATTTTATCTCAGAACTGTCTTTTGCTTATCCTCTGTTCTCCACACACTCTGCTTGAACCACCATGGATCAGGCCGTCTATAGCTACCTCCTGGTTCATGTTAACAAGCACCCTTCTAACTAGTCTCCTTGCTTCCAGCCTCAGCCCTCTCTAATGCATTCTTCTGTCAAAATAATCTTCATAATGTACAATTCTAAGTATGGCACTTTCCTGATCAAAACAAGTTCTGCAGCTCCCCACTGTCTACTAGATTAAATCCACATTTTTCTCCATAGTGTATAAGATTGGCTCCAACTCTCATGGGATTCACATACTCATTGTTCCAGATGAACTGCAGTATTTGGCTCCTCTTCCTCTCCTATTTCTTTGTCTCTATGCAGACTCCCTTGCTGTGGCTACAAGGCGTTTTCTAGATCTCTCCTTTACTAGTGTTGGTCAGTTAATAAGCATTTATTAAGCACCTAATGCATACCTGGCATTTTATGTCACATTTTATCTTATAGCCTGCTTATTTATGCACATGTTGTAGACTCTGTCTCCCCTGCAACTATATTAGAATGTTACCTCCTTCAGGGCAGGCACTGGCTCATTTTTCACCTCTACTTATTGAAACCTTTCTCTTTTTTCAAAGGCTCACTCAGATGCTACCTCATCCATTAAACTTATCCCAGTACCTCCATCTGTGGTGATCTCTTCTACCTCATTTTTTTTTAACAGAACTTTCTCTTAAATGTCTATCTGGGTCCTATTACATTGCATAGTACTGATCTGGAAACCTCATTTTGTGATTCTGCAAATGACATGGCAGCTAGGTGGTGTGCTCAGTTTGGAGGAAGGAAGTCTTGAGTTCCAGTCTCCCTTCAGACATTTACTGGTTGTGAGACCCTAGGCAGGCCTATTAACCTCTTTGATCATTGGTTTACATCTCTGTAAAATGAGTACAATAATGGCATTTACCTCATAGGGATATTGTGAGGATCAAACGAGAAAATGTCTGTAAAGCACTTTAAAGAAACTTAAAGTTCTTATAGAAATGTTAAGCATCACCATCATCATCACCACCCCCACCACCATCATCACCATCACCATCACCATCATCACCACCACCACTATCACCACCACCACCATCACCATTATCACCACCATCACCATCACCATCATCATCACCACCACCATCACCATCATCACCATCACCATCATCACCATCACCATCACCATTATCACCACCATCATCATCATCAGCTCCTCAAAGCTGCATTTTTCATGTCTCTGACCTGAGAGACTACTGAAGTTCCTTACACATAGTAGACACTTAATACATGTGTATGGAATATAATTAAATCTCTCAGTTATACTTGCGAACCTTGATGTATTTCAGACTTCTGATTCCAGTTCTCTGTAGTTCTCATGTTGTGTAGGGAACTCAACACATTGAGGTAAGTATCGCTGCCAGTGTCACTGGAGTTTTTGTAAAGGGGGCTGTTTTGGCCAGTGTAACTCTCCCAGGAGCCATGAAGGTCATAGGTCATGATGTGCAAGAAGTCCAGATACCTGGGAAGAAGAACAGGCTTGAAATCAATTTCTAGCCAGTGTGATGGGCTGAGGATTGGCTTTCCCAGCACTAATGACAGATGATGCCTAGGGACACTTGGAGGACCAACCACAGTACTCAGAGAGCTGGGGGATGTCATAACCAGACTCGATGTTGGAGATGCCAGCAGCCACAGCAGCAGTGACCATCAGCCTGGGTTTGTTGATCTGCTTGACTTCCTCCTCAAAGGCTTCATGCATTTCCTGTAGATGAGCAGAAGAGAACAAGTGGCCAGAAGCCCACTTGCTCTGGCAGCTCTCTGGACCAGGAGTTTCCATTGATGACTAGTATACATCACCAATTCAATTCAGCTCATAGGATGCATGGACATTTTCTTGGTGCCCAGTGTGATGACTGGTACATAGCAATCATTTCATAAAATGCTTTTTGCTTGATTGATTAAAAGGGGCCTCAGAGATCATCAAGAATTTATTAAGTATCAGCCACCAAGGATAAAAACAACAACAACCCTCCCCCCCCCGACCAAAATCAAAACAAACAAAAAACAAAATGAAATAGTCTCTGACCTCAAGAAACTTACATATTACGGGTAGCAGTGGGGGTTGTGCGTGTATGGTAGTAGTAGAATACATACACAATTAAGTAAATACAGAATGCATATGAGATAAAAACAAAGCAATGTGGGTAGTGTGAGAATCACTTACAACTGAGTAAATCGGGAAAGACCTCCTGGAAGTGTTGTTACTTAAACTGAACCTTTAAGAAAGCCAAAGGTTGAAAGACGTGGAGATGAGGAGGGAGAGTGTACCCACCAGGTGCAAAGGAGCAGAGATGGAAGATGGAATATCATGAAGAAAAGCAAGTTTGGCTAGAATGTAGAGTGTAGAGAAGAAGTTATGTATAACCAGCCTGGAAAAAGTAAGTTGGAGTTAGATTGTGAAGGGATCTAAATGCCAAACAGTAGGGTTGATATTTTTTGCCTATAGGTAATAGGGAGCCACTGGAGTTTATTGAGTAGGAGAGTGATATGGGAAGATCCGTGCTCTAGAAATACCAGTTTGGCAGTTGTGTGGATGTTGGTTTGGAAGAGGGTGAGACTGGTGGCAGGGAGATCAATTAAGAATGTATTGTAGTAGTCTAGGCAAGAGATTTTAAGAGCATGAAATAGGATGTTTGTGGTGTTAAGTTGAGTGAAGGGGAGAGATGGAAGAGATGTTATCATGGAGATGAAATCAACAATTCTTGGAAATGGGGAGATTGGATAAGAGGTAGTGGAAAAGTCAGTGTCAGTTACAGTCCAAATGAGTGTAGAAGATCTCTCAAGGCACCTACGTTCTCTGCTTTATCTTACTGGAATTGGCTACATGCTTCTCAGTCATACTCAGATATGTCCAGCTTACCTTGACCAGGACAATGAAGAGGTTCTTGTCCTGTGGAGTGTTGCCTCGAGACCCAGGGTACTCCCAGTCAAAGTCCAGCCCATCAAACTCAAACTGGTGCAGGAATTTGATGACTGATTTGACATTCTCGGGAGTGGAAACCATGGTGGTGAATCTGAAGGAGAAAGAAGATGAAGTCAGGAAATTCATATGTAGATTGCACCAATCTGTGTACTTCTTCACCTTTCTGGGTGACCTGTAAAACTCTGCTGATAAGACATCTCAGACTTTATTTGTCTCCAGCTCATTCCATCTCATTTCTCTCCTGTGCCACAGCAGTGAAGTAGCCATGATTCTTAAGCTGGGAATGTTTAGACCGGGGGTTAGCAAACTACTGCCTTGGGGTGAGATTTGGCCTGCTATCTGTTTTCATACACCTCCACCTAAGAATGGTTTTTACAATGTAAAAATATATACATCATGGGCCTTAGGAAGACAGGCAGCAGGTAGATCTGACTTTCAGTCTGTAATTCGTTTCCATTGTCACCCTATCTTTGTCCTTGACATCTTCCTTCTTTTCCCAAAATCTTATTGCTTTTATCTTCTCGACATTTCTGGAAGCTGTCTCCTTTCTTATTTCTCTTTAGTCATTCTTCTTTTCCACACCCTGATTTCCCTTTTGATTCTTATATTCCTCCTCTCTCTGGACTCTTCTCCCACAATGGGACCCTTCAATCAATTCTCATGGATAAGCCATCATGGCTGTATTTTTGGCTATAGTTCAGCAAGTCCAAATTCTTCACAATTTGCTTCAAAACTCTTAAGGGCACCAGAGCTCTGACCAGTTCACTTCTCTTGTGAACTAACCTAACCCTACACCTATAATTTCTGCCGTATCTAGTCATACCAACACAATGTATTCCCTTCCCTCCTACCTCTAAACTTTCTTCCAAGATGTATTTAGTGCTAATAACTTTCCCCTGGCCCTATCTCATCACTCTCTACAACATTTAAACAGTTCCTGAGTTCCTACAGCCTCCACCAACTAATTGAAGGTAAAATGATGATTCCTTAAATATGGAGCCTCTTTGACCTCATTATCACCACCTTCTCCAATATACTGACTTCATTAGATAAACACATCTCTACCACATCCTCAGTGTTTGTGCCAGGGCTATCATCTTATAACCAGATCCTTAGAATAATAGAATCTGAAAATTGGAAGGTACTTCAGAGGTCATATAACGTCACCCCTGTCTGAGCAATAATCCTTTCTATTACATTCTCAACAAAAAATCATTCACCCACTTGCTTGAATGCCTCTAATGATGGAGAAATCATTAGCCATTGGCATAACTCATGCTACTCTTGTACAACCTTCATTTTTCCTAGGCACAGTCAAAAATCTTCTCTTCCTATTTGAAGGTGATTATCATGTCTTTCCTAAGCATCTTCTTCCCCAGGCTAGATGCCCTCAGTTGTTTTTTTCAACAGATCTTTGTATAGCATGGTCCAGGAGTCCTTCCCCATCCTGGTGGCTCTCTTTTGGATAAGCTTTGAATGAGTTACTCTTCTTTTCTAGAGTCTAATTTTCCTTTTGCTTCATTGTACCCTTCTCCTCATGTCATGTCCAGCCCCAAATGTGGTACCTGATACTGAATAGAGTAGTCCAGCTGGGAAGACTCCTTTTTCTATTTCAGTAATTGTAGACTGTTGAAGCTAGAAGGGCCCTTAGAGATCATCTCTAAGAGTTCTTAACTTGGGGCAAAGGGGCAAAGTCAATTATGACACTAATCTTAATGCATTTAAAAGCATTCTTTTGAGAAGTGATCCATAGGCTTTCCCAGACTGTCAAAGGGGTAACTGGCACAAAAAAGGGTAAAGAATTCTTTCTCTGGTCCAGACCCCTCATTTTACAGTGGATGAATTCAAGGTACAGAAAGGCTGAGTTTTTTCAGAAGGTCACATTGCTAGGATTAGTAGCCAGTCTCCCATCTCCCAGACCAGTAAAAGCATCTTCAGATAAAGCCCAAGGAAGAATCTCTGAATGTTGAACTCTGCTCTAGAGCAAAATTTCTAGCAATGTTACTTTAAAGAAAAAAGAGTAGGTCTCTCTATCTCACCTGCGGGGACTACTCATGGGTCCCATTCCCTCTGATGGGTACAGGGACTTTAATCTGCTAAATTTCCCACCTACATAGGTTTGCCTCTAATTAGCCAGTGTAGTGGGCTTCCTTTCCAAGGGAGGCTTGTCATGTGGATGCCAGACTGACTCTGGATCAACTTAGTATGCTGCAGTTTAGGATTTTCCAATAAAAGAGAGCTGACAGCCTCAGCCTCCCAAAGTGTGTGACTGCCATGACTCCCAGTCATAATTATTTTGTTCACATGTTTGTTTTATCTTGGTCTTTGAATTTCAGTCATAAGGTCAGTCTTATACTGCAAGATTCCTTAGCACAGGGGGAAATTGGACTTAATGTCCTTTTGCTTTGTGTTGCTACTTACAAAGAGGATCCTAAATCCTTTTGAGTCAATTATGACACTAATCTTAAGGAAAGACTTACTTGGCAGTTCCAAAGTTCCAGCCTCCAATTGCCAGGAGAGTCTTCAGCTCACTGTTTCTATAGAGACAGAATAAAGAGGGAATGTCAAAACCTACATGCACTTACTGATTTGCAATAACTTCTCATGGGGAGAGTGATTGACTGGGTAGTTAAGTAGGAAGGTCTTTGGAACAGATCTGATGATGTTCCACAGAACTTTTCTTAGGTTGCTATAGGTGTTCCTTGTGGAGTTAAGGTGGTCAGTGTCCTCGGGCCTTTTGTGACTAAGACTACAATGTTCATTCATTTTTTTTTTTGGAGGGGGAAAGGTAGAGCAATTGGGGTTAAGTGACTTGCCCAAGGTCACATGGCTAGTAAGAGTTAAGTGTCTGAGGCTGGATTTGAACTCAGGTCCTCCTTACTCCAGGGCTGGTGCTCTATTCATTGGGCCACCTAGCCACCCCAGCAATGTTCATTCTTGAAAAGAAGAGGCACTGTCAGCATTATTTGCATACCTGCCCTGCACCTAATTTTCAAATTTATCTGTCACTTTAGTAGAGGATATGGCTTCTGTTCCATCAGAGGAAATTGCAAATCTTGGCATGGAGATCTGAATGGCTCTTTAGTTGGACCACCTGCAAGCTGCTGTTAGAACAGAAGGCTTCAGTTCTGAGATTTCTGTCTTCATCTGAATAAATTGGAGTTGTGAGGCACACTCAACAGAAATTATTTCCTCCCAGTGTATGTATATGTTGAAAGCACCTTGAGATCAACTGATCCAACCACCTCAGGCAGGTAGGTGGTGCCATGGTGCATGGAATACTGGACTTGGAGTTAGGAAGACTCATCTTCCTGAGTTCTAATCTAGCATCAGACACTTCCTAGCTGTATGACCCTAGCCAAGTCACAGCCCTATAAGGTGGGTAGTGCAAGTATTATTATCTCCATTTTACAAATGAAGGAACTGAAATGCAGAATGGTTCAATGACTTGCCCAAGGTCACACCTCGCTATTAAGTACTAGAGATAGGAACCTTGGTCCTCTTTCCACTGCATCGGGCTCACTGTACCATGCCTGAAATTCTAGTAGCTGGTAGCAAGTAGATGTGGTGCCACTTAGGCTAATAGATTCTTTCCAGGCTAAAAAAGATCAGAGATTAAGATATAGGATGGAAGTGGTTGTGCTTTTCTCCAAAAGTAGAACTCTTTATTTAAATAATAGCACAAATAAAATAATTCATCTCTGTAAGAGATAAGTATGAAAAAGAAATGGTGTTAAGATCAAGATTTTTCAAAATATTTTTATTGTTATTTTATATTTTATCATTATTTCTTATATTTTTTCAAAACAGAATGTTTAGTGACAGAAAACACCTTCTAGCTCATTATAAATAAGATTTATCTGTTGTTCTTTGATTTCGTCTTACCCTTCTTTTTAACAATTACACCTTCAACCTCCATACGTCGTATCACAAATGATCAGTTGTGTTGCATAGATACAAGGTCTTGGGTGAAATCTGACACTGA
Organism: Pseudochirops cupreus; assembly: GCA_028627135.1. Classification (NCBI taxonomy): domain Eukaryota; kingdom Metazoa; phylum Chordata; class Mammalia; order Diprotodontia; family Pseudocheiridae; genus Pseudochirops; species Pseudochirops cupreus. The sequence continues at coordinate 346,955,305 of CM053584.1, read as the reverse complement.
GTGCATTGTGTTGGGCAGGCTTGCTCACCTGTCTCACTGGTGCCAAACTCAAAAAGAAATGGGCGCATAAAACTCTGCATAAAGGTTCGTTATCACATTATCCATTATAAAGATCCCTGTGCGCTGCATGCTGGCTTAATTTTAAAATGTAAAGTCTATATTTTATTGTATTTTTACTTATTTTGTTAAATGTTTGCCAGTTACATTTTAACAGGGTTTGGGCAGCCCTTGGGGATGTCATGGGTTTCTTGTTCGATGCCTCGGTCCTATCTAATAACTTGCAAGGGGATCTCAATCTTTGCCTTCGGCTTCTTTTGCTCTCTAGCTGGTCTTGTTCTTACTGGCTCTTTTCACATCTAAACCTTGGCTGTGCCATCCTAGATATCCCCTTTAATACCGTGATCCCCAGTGTTGAAGATATAGGCATCTGGATAATCCAGCTATTAGCACAGATAATTCCTAAGGTTGCATCTTTGATTCTTCTTGACATTCAATTATGGTTATTTACTAATCTTTCAGTTGCTATTAAATATTATTTATAAACTGGGTCATACATCAACTTCTACCATCCTTAGAGATTGCTTTTTGTTTCAGTGCTAACTGGAATATTTTCCTTTAATCATTTACTTGGAATGGAAGTTCCTTGACAGTAGGGCTAATTTCATTCTTTGTCTTTGTACCCCCAGCACTTACTGATTTGCAATAACTTCTCACGGGGAGAATGATTGACTGGGTGGCTCAGTAGGAAGGTCTAGGATAGTGTCTGGCATATAGTAAGTGCTTAATTAATGTTTGTTAATGGATTGATTGATACTCTACAGTGAAGACCTACTTTGATGCTACTCTCTTTTTTCCCCAGACTTTTAAAAAATGTATATTTTGAACAGAAAGGTAATTTTAAAATATATTTCATTATAACCTCCAAAGAAGAAAATGGTGCTTAAGAAATATTTAATGGACTAGTTGGGATACTTTTACTGACCAGTTGGTGTGGGCAGTTCTTGGATGTTTTGAACAGAAAGCAGACTCCTCAAAAAGAAATTACTCTCCATATCGGCCTCAAAACTAACAAGACTATATGAAAAATCCATGTGGCGTGCACGTACCTCAGATACCTCCCATCCTAAATGCCAAATAAGTTGGGTGTATGTTTAGTATGCAAATAGTGACTTAAGAATCTTGTTTAATCTCCCTCTGTGATTGCAGGCCCCTTGAGGACAGGGTCTGTCTTTGCCTTTTTTTGTATCCCCAGCGTTTAGCAGGGTGCCTGATATACAGTAGGTGCTTAATAAATGTTTGTCGGTTGATTATTGACTGATTGACCTTCATTTGATTAGTTTAGGAGATTCTAGCCCAGCATCAACACACTAGCCCTTTTTTCCTCCTTACTTGTTTTTCAGACCATTGAAGGATTTGTAGAGGGTCACGTCATTCCATTCAATTGTGGTGATCTCATTGTTACTCATCCCAGCAAAAGCATAGATCAAGTGAGTACCGAGGCAGGGGTCGATGTCATCAGGCTTGAAGCGCCCCAGGCCTGGCCTTTATTGGGCCCAATTGGTGAAGGAGTATGTCAGGTGGTAGGCAGAGCCTGTTGGCAGCAAGGAGCAAATGTCATGGCGAGGGACTGCAACAGAGCCTGCTCATTCATTTATTCACCCCGCCATTCATTCACAATTCATTCATTCATTCATTCATTCATTGACACATTCATTCATTCATCCACCCATTGGTTCATTCAACAAGCATTTATTAAGTACCTACTGGGTGCCAGACACTGACAATGCAATGACAAAAATGAAATAGTCCCTCCCCCCAAGAAGTTTACATTCTACTGGTGGAAAGAACATATACACAGGCAAGTAAAAACCTATATGATATCTTTCTCTCTACATATATGTATACATACACATATATGCATGTGTGTATACATGTGTGTACACACACAAACCACATATGAAGTCATTTCAGGGGTAGAAGAGGGCACTAATAAATGAGAATGGAGGAGTATGGAAGTGATTGGGATAGGTCTCCTGTAAGATGTAGCACTTAAACTGAGCTTTGAGAAATAACAGAATTAACTAGCATTTATAGAGCACTTTGAGTATGTAAAGCATTTTATGTGCATCATCTCATGCAATCCTAACAACATCCCTGAGTGATGAGTTCTATTATTATCCCCAATTATAGATGACCAAATGGAGGCTGAGAATTTAAGTGACTTGCCCATGGTCATAAAGTTAGTATCTCAGGCAGGAGCTGAATTCAGATCTTCATAACTCAAAGGCCTGTGTTCCATATGTCCTGCCATCTAGCTGCTCGTGGATTTTTCTTTTTCCTTCCTTCCTTCTTTTCCTTCCTTCCTTCCTTCCTTCCTTCCTTCCTTCCTTCCTTCCTTCCTTCCTTCCTTCCCAGGCAATTGGGGCTGAGTAGCTTGCCCAAGGTCACAAAAGCTAGTAAGTATATGAGGCCACATTTGAAATCAGATCCTCAAGACTCTAGGGTTAGTACTCTAGCCACTGCACCATCTACTACTTAAGTATTTCAACAGTTGGAGGTGAGGAAGGAGAGCATTCTGAGCATGGGATACAGCCTGTACCAAGACAGGACAGAGACAACAGAGTGAAATGCTTTGTGTGGATCAGCCAACTTGTCTGGAGCATAATGTGTGCGTAGGGAATAACAAACATGTAACAATCCTGGGAAGGTAGGCTGGACTTTTTCTTTAGAAAGCTCCATCACAAATTCCTGGTAGGGTTTTGGGCAAGTCAGTCTCTTTATATTCAGACTTCTTTGGGAATGGGATTGATAGTATCAATAATCTTACAGATGAGTTCAAAGATCTGTACCTGTCTACTTTGCAACCAGCTAAAGAAATGTCCTTTAGCCCACTTCACATCCAGTGGGATCACTTTCCTCTCTTAGCTTGCCCTAGGCACCTTCTTCTGATGTACTAACTGTCCAGACCAAGTTTCTAATGGAAATATTGCTAAAGCAAAATGAAAGAAGGAAAAATCACTGGCATTAGAGTCAAAGTATCTCTCATTAGAGCTCAAATCCCTCCTCAGACATTTACTAGCTGTGTGACCTTGGGCAACATACTTAACCTCTCTCAACCTCTGTTTTCTCATCTGTAAAATGGAGATGCCATTATTTTTACTAGATACTGTGAAGAAAACACTTTGTTGATGATAAATGAGAGCCTATTATAATGCTGATGCAATACTTCAAAGAGCTATAATTTTGCAGGTGTGAATAGTGCCTCCACCAATGTAGATCACAGCTGGTCTGTGACTTAATAGATAATTTTTGAGAGGTATTGTGGCCAAAACATCGATCAGACTTTGGCCAACCTCAATGATGAACCTTTCTGATCTTAATTAAGACATTGAGGGGCCTAAGGTGATCCCTGTGACAGAATACCCTGAGGAACCATAAAAGGAGGGCTGAAGTAAAAGAGATGGTGAACCAAGGAAAATGCTCATATAAATGATGAAACAAGCAGCATTATCTTTGGACTTTCAGTCTGGGATCAGGGGCAAGTTTTGGGCTCTTATTATCCTCTAGAACAGTGGTTCTCAACCTGTGGGTCGCAACCCCTTTGGGGGTCGAACGACCCTTTCACAGAGGTCACAGGGGTCGCCCACATGCAGATATGCCCACATATGAGTATTAAAGGGTCGCAGCGTGAGGAAGGTTGAGAACCACTGCTCTAGAAAAACTGAGAAAGCAAGGCTCCCTAGGAGTAGAGTAATGCTCTGTGGGAATGTGGGTAACAGTTTTAGATGATCTGACAGAGAGCAGTTATCAGAGGGATAATCCCCAAAGTCATTTCCATCTGACCTTGGGGTTTGAACAGTAGAGTGACTGCTCTGAGTAGGTCGAGCTAACTAAAACAAGTTGGCCTTCTCTGAGCTCATGCTATATAATGTGCAAAGAAATTATCTGTGCTTTGATGTTTGAGAGAATGAAGAGGACTATGAGGATATTAGAAAAAGAGTTGAGGGAGGGGGCTAAAGCAGAAGGCTATGACTTACCCAGCTGGGCAAGAAGCACTAGGGCCAGACCTAAAGAAAAAAAAAACATCAATTAATAAACATTTATTAAGCGCCTACCAACCACTTTAATGGTGCGATGGCGCTTGGGTGGCACAGTGGTTAGAGTTCCTGACTCCAGGCCCAGTGCTGCATCCATTACACTATCCAGCTACAGAGACTTTTGCTGGCTAGGACAGTGGTTCCTAACATTTTTTGTTCTTTGAACGCCATTAAACAACAACAAAAAATGTGAACGTCCAGGGTAATTTACTATATTACTCATATATTCTTTACAATTATTTTCTTTTCAAGGTACCATTAAATAATGTTTAAGGCAAACCCCTTGAACCATCATCACAAACCACCTGGAACAATGTCTAGCACAACAGTAGGCACTTGATAAATGCTTGAGGATTGATTGATTGATTCCAAGACACAGACAAAAATGAAACAGATGCTGCCCTTGGTGAGCTTACATTCTAGAACAAAGGTTCTTAACCTTCTTGGGTTATGGGCTCCTTTGATAACCTAGTGAAACATATAGACCTTTTCTTAAAATGTTTTAAATCCAAAAGCATTGAAATATTTTTAAAAAATAAAAGTTCATGGAGCTCAGGTTAAGAATCCCTGTTCTAGAAGGATAAGATCATAGACTCGTATAGACCTAGAGTTGGAAGCAGATTCACAAATCATCCAGTTCAATCTCTTTACCCCATTTTACAGACAAGGAAACTAATGCCCAGGGGAAGTTGTTTTCTATAGGTAGTAAAAACATCAAAGGTGCAGTAGAAGAAAAGAAAGCATAATGAGATTAAAATAGGAAGAAATGGAGGCATAGGTGGGCATGGGTTTGGAGATAGGAAGACCCAGGTTCAAATCCCACCTCAGATATTTAGTAACTGTGTGACCCAGGGCAAATCATTTAACTTCCTTTTCCTCATTTGTAAAAATAAAGGATTGAACTTGATGGGCTCTAAGGTCTCTTTCTAGCTCTAAATCTCTGAGCCTATTATACATACGTCATACATAGTGATTCTTTGCAAAGGACCCAGAAAGAAAAGGGAAGGAAGAAAGTCACCAAGGATTGAGTTTTCCTTTAAAGCATTGACTCATCAGTGAAGAGGATGGGCTTTGACATGGCTGTACTGGTCTAGCAAGGGTTGTACTGTACTGTACATCTGTACTGGTCTAGCAAGGGTCGGTCTCTAACTTTTTTACCCTTGACCAGCAGTTCTCAACCTGTGGGTTGTGACCCCATTGGGGGTTGAACGATACTTTCATGGGGATCACAGGGGTCACCTGAGACCATCAGAAAACACATATTTCCGATGGTCTTAGGAACCAAGACACCGCTCCTCTATCCATCTCCAGGTGGGTCTGTCCACATGCAGATACACCTACATACGAGTATTAAAGCGTCGAGGCATTAGGAAGGTTGAGAACCACTGCCCTCGACCCAAGTCTTATCATGAAGGCTCCAAAGTATGGGCATCTAACCCGGATGCTACTGATCAGTAAATCAACAGACTTCCCCCCAATACCACATAATAAAGGGAATCCAATGAAGTAACCCCTTCAAAGGATATTGATGATGGTACCATGGAAGGACCAGCTTAATAGCTCTTTGGGAAGTTTCCAGAACTGATAAACCTTTGGAAAGGGAGTCTAGCTGAGTTCTGTGCTGTGGACATTTTTATGTGCCTGGAATCAAAGCATGTTGCCTTGGTATATAAGCAACAAAGCCTTTGAAAAGTAGTCAGATTAACAATAATTAGATTAACGAATTATTTCTTTATGTGCAATCATTTAGCCTCACTTGGTCTAACTTGGGATTAAGGGAGCACTCTTTCCTCCACAGGCTGATGGCATTGATTTCTAAGCACTGTACACACACCTGTTCTGTGGAATAACTTCTAGTCATGATTTTGTAATAAAGCTATCTAGAAATCTCTGGTTCTCAAAGAGTGGGTCATGAGAGTCCCCAAATATTCTACAGTCTAGCACAGAATCTATGTATACTTTCAGTAAATATTGGTTGATAACAATGAAAATTATTGTCTCTTTTGTTATTACTTACAATATGATGAAATCATTTCTGGTGTCTGAAACGAATTCCTGCTTTCCCCTTCAAACTAACCTCTTATGACTCCTTTCATCTAGGACCATAATTATGGCAAGAAAGCCAAAGCTTTGTCACAAGATGCTGTATGGGATGAGTGAAAACTTCTTAATTTGGGGTGGTTAACTTTTCAAATTGCTTCTGTCAATCACTTTTATGTTCCTTTGTCTGTTTTCCCGCTTTGGTGGGACCCTCCTCTTATCTTTCCTTGCTGTCCCCGTTGGGGAAGTATTTGGTGAAGTGTGCCTCTCCACCAATGAGAGGGGAAACAGT
>CM053584.1:346932240-346948376 GCA_028627135.1 Pseudochirops cupreus | reverse complement strand
TGAAGGATATTCTTCATCCCAAATAATACCAAAACTTAGAAGGTCGTTGTGCTTCTTTGGCAGATGTGAACACCTCCTCTTCGTATCTACTTAGCAAGAAGAATGAGTTAAAATAGGAAGCTAATATAGATGGTACTAACTCTTTTCTTCTTCCAAAGCTGTAGCCTGGGTAAGCTCTTATCAGTAACACGGAGGCTGGTACTTACTTTTGTGCTGTTTGCGCCAAGTTAATTTGGTGCTCTTTACTCTGGTTATCAGAATTGTTCATTGAAATTCTTCCCTCTGTTCTCCAGCAAAAACTGTTCTCCAAACATACTTTGTACTTTCCCACCTCCATACCTTTGCTCATACTTTGCCCCTTGCCTCAAATGCCTCTTCTCACTTCTCTCTACCTGTTCAAATGCCACCCATCCTTCCAGCAATCCCTCCTTTGGACTCTCATAGTACTTACTGTTTTTACTACTCATTTGGCATTGTCTAGTGGTATAACCTCCTGTTAACCAGCGTGTATTGTATAGGTTGGCTGACTGATTCAAATAGGAATTCAATGTTGTTAAAAGCTAATATAGACTTGCTCTCTATTCTACAAATATTGGCCTAGAGGAGTTGTATTGATCAATAAAATTAGAACCCCTTCAGTCTTGGAGAGTGCTGGAGAATTTTAAGTCTGCATCTCTTACAAATGATGGACTCAGGATCCAAAATGAGACTTTTTTTTCACATGGCCAGTCTAGAAATGTGTCTTGCTTGACTAAGTGTATTTGTTGTAAGCATTTTTCTTGCTTTTTCAGTAGGAGTAGGAGAATAAGGGTGAGAGGTGAGAGGAAGATAAGTTGATTTCTTTGTTAATTAAAACAGATATATAATCTTTTTTTTTTTAAGAGTGCCTGTTAGGGCTGTAGCCCAAAGCAAGTTTAAAAGCCTTCCAGCCTTAGATTGAGAGGATTAAACAGATATCAAGAACTCTTAGGACCTTATTCCTTAATCCTATTGAATTTTCTGTATTCCCTGAAGACATTGCCCTATTCAAATGACAAGACTTTTGAGGTGAAGATGTTGAAGACACTACATTAGAACCTGACCCCACATTGGAGTTTGGGTCTCTCTGAGGCTAGGGGAGATTGCCCTTGCAGGGTTAGGCTTTACCAGAAGACCCAAGTTACTTGCTAAAGAGCAATTCTTCACAGGGATACCCCATGGGAAAATCTTCTCCTTCTTGAAAAGTTCCTAGTTTTATTTTTCAAATGTAGTACATTGCTTGATTTACTATCTTTCTTCACCAAGGTCCGGGGCCTTACTGGCAGTGACAGGTCAGGAGAATACCTGGAGGACCAGTCTGTAACCATGTCAGTCTATCAGTGCCAAGCAGCTGCAAGAAACATTCAGAGTTTGGGAAAGATTGATTGAATCTGACAGTCAGCTTCCTATCACTTCCTGTACTTGGGACAAAGAGGCTACAGATAAGAGCAGAGTGTTAAGGGAGTTAATATTGTAGAACCTCCCTCCCCTTACACCTGGGGAGTGGGAACTATGATGTCTCCTTGATTCCTTCAGGCTGTTTTTCCTGAATATAACAGTTTCATAGATGTCTGTCCCAACTATAAGAGAGGAAGCAAGTTAAAGAGATAAGTTAACAGGAAAGTCAGAAGAACAGAAGACATAAAGTATGATGTTCTGGATGATCACTTACTAGTGAGGAGAGTGAGCTTGGCCATCTTTGTCTCAATGGTGAACAAATGCTGACTTCCCCTGCCTTTTATACCCCATCCTTCCTCTCCAGTGACCTCCTTGAATTCTCTTTTGTCCTACTAGATCCAAGGTAAATGTTGATATTTGTGACTATTACAATACTTAACTCTGTTTAAGAATCCATTATTGATAAGGAAACACCACATCACGGTTATTGCTTTTCAGGAAGAAAAGACTGCTCAAAGAGTGGTAATAACACTGATAAGAATGACTATTATGTAACAGTTTATGTAACTCTACAATTTATGGTATTGAAGTAGTATGAATCTGCGTTTGGGTAGTTCTGGAGTTGACTGGACCTTATCGCTCTTGTTCATCCTTTGGGATATTCAAAGGCATTGGTCCAAAGGGTCTTCACTGGGATTGTTCATTCTGGACAGAAATGGAATTCTAAAGGATTGGGATAACTCTTTGATAATCACAGTCTCAGTTTCTAAAGAATCATAAAATCTTAGAAAAATCATTGATGGATTGCTATCTTGACTGATACGTATAGTATCCTCCTTGAAGAAATCATGAGTCCATTAAAAATTGAGAATCTTAGAGTTGGAAATTAATGACTTTAGAGCAGTGATCCTCAAAGAGTGGGCTGGGGAATCCTCCACTCCTTAAAAGGGTCCCTGAAACCCTTTCAGAGGATCCATGAGGTCAAAACAATTTTTATAATAATAAGATATTTTAATTTCAATATAGTAAATATTTATAGATATCACCCACAAAAAACAAAAGCTCTTCATGGGGGTATTCAATACTGTCCTCAACATATGATACTCAGTCTACTATCTCTGTTTTTGTACTGGCTCTCCCCATGCCAAGAATGCACTCCCTTCTCATCTCTCTCATAGAACTGGCTTCCTTTAAAACTCACATCAAGTACCACCTTCTGCATGAAACCTTTCTTCTCCCTATTCCCATTACAGATCTGTTACTGTGCCATTTGGAGTGTGATTGCCCAATAAATCCTCTTCTCCCAAACCACCCATTATAGGATGATGTGTACCTTGAATGAATAAGAGAAGGCAGAATTATGGGTCTATGTTAAGGAAAATATGAATGAGGAATTTATTTGACTATCATTGATGACCATTGGGGTGCTGGGTTTTTTTTTGTCTCTAAGAAAGATGGGTGGGTTATAGCCATGCATTGACTAAAGGGTGCTCAATCAAATAAAGAGCTACTATCGCTACTTGTTGTACCCCTTATTTCCAGTATTCCTGGAAGGGTACAAAGGACCTCCATCCACACAAAACTGTGTATGTGTGTGTGTGGGGGTTTGGGGGAGGGGTGTTGGGTATCAGTGTCCATCACTGAGATTGAAGGTATTGCACAGTCGAAGTAGGCAAGCCAATCAACATCAAAAGCTATAGGCTCTTTAATTTGTTGTGTTAAAGGGAAGATCCCAAAAGAAATATCACTTCTATAACTGACCATACCCAAGGAAGCCAGAGAAAAGAACAAGAAAAGGGAGCCAGGACATCTCACTGACCCCCACCTAATGGAGTCATGACTCATAGCTCTAAAGTAGATCATTCCATTGACCCTCTCACACTGTGATGGAGACTGGTATCTGTATGCTGGGGCTGAGGAAGGTGATATATCCAGAGATGCCACCAGGGAGATTTGGCCATGACAGACTTTAGGCTGCTGCAGAAGGAGAGATTCCACAAAAGTCTTTTGGGGAGCTTCTCTCAGGATTTGGTGCCCAGTTACGCCAAACTCTTGGGTTCATACTTGAAGGCAGCTCATTCAGCTTAAAGATCATGGTTATTCCCAGGCCAGAGTCACTTGGATGTGTTTTATAGGAAGGAAAGGAACACCACTCAAGGGAAGCTAATTGTTTTCCTACACCTTAGGTCATGACTAGGAAGGCACCCATCAGTCTAAAGTAGATGGTTCCAGTCACAGGAGCTCAGAGGGGAGGGGTAGGACAGACATGCTCTCAGAACAGTGAGGTGCTAGAGTAGGATATATGGGGCATAGAAGAGGAGTAGACAGTTGATTGGATGGGGGGGAAAGGGTCAGTAAACCCAGAGTGTTTTTCCCCCTAAGGCTACAGCAGGGGGTTACAATTTTGTGAGAACTCAGGATGGAGATGATCAGGTCTCAGACACAAGCTATGTGACCCTGGGTAAGTCACATAACCCCGCTTGCCTCAGTTTTCTCATCTGTAAAAATAAGCTGGAGAAGGAAATGGTAAACCACTTTAGTATCCTTGCTAAGTAAACCTCAAATGGGGTCATTAAGAGTTATACACAAATGAAATAACAACAAAAATTATTATTAATAAGTGATTTTCTGCCTTACTAGCCTCAGCAGCTGTTCCAAGCTTTTCTCCTCAAGTGCCCCACACATCTCCCACCACCTGCTCCCTCACTGAAGACTTCAGCTCATATTTCTATAAGAAAATAGCCTGTTGGCCATGAGTTCTCTCCTCTCCCCTGTTGCTCATCCTTCATTTTCGAAGAGGCACAATGACATCACAGAGTGATGTCTTGACTTGCACACAAATTGGATTTAAGTGAGGCAGAGTCTTACAAAATTAACCTCACTTTCTCTTCCAGAGTCTTTGAAGCCCAGTGGCAAGACAAAGGTCAAGATGACTGGTCATAGCCCAGAATACAGCAGATGACCTTGGCATCTTTGGTGTCTAACCAAGCTCTAAGTCCTCGCTAGTGCCTGCTTCAGCTGCCTTCATAGCTGCTGGAACAAATTGTCTTCATCCGCCCATTCCCCAGGGGCACGGAGTGTCTTCACATGCTTAGAGTAGACACTCCCCTAACTCCTTGAAAGGACCGAGGTCCCTCAGTTACCCTCAGCCTGGTTTAGCCCATCTTCCAAGATGGTTTACCACCATGTGGCCCCTATGCATGTTATAGCTTCTCAGAGCCATAGGTCAGGTATTACCTCTTCTTCCCTACTCTATGTCTCAAAGTCTTTTGACATCATTCCCTATACTTTCTTCCTTTACTCTAATCTCTGACAAAAAGTAAAGGAAATATCTACCCCAAGTGTGTGGAGACTTCTCTCAGTGGAATGGGCAGATGAGAATAGACATTGAAGACACCAAGGTCGTCCCCTGCATCCTGAACCATAGCCAGTTGTCCTGACTTTTGTCTTGCCACTGGACTTCAATGACCCTGGAAGAGAGAGTGAGACTGAAGGCTTTCTGCCACCCTGCTTCACTTAAATCCAATTCACTCATGAGTCGAGACATCACCCCTTGAAGTCATTGATCTTCCTCGAAAACAAAGGACAAAGGACAGCAACTACATAATACATACTAAGTGCATACAAGACATAAATGTGAAATCCAAAAAAGAAAAGACATTTCTAGCCAAATGAGTGAATAAAGGAAGAAATTATGATTTAAGTTGGACTTTAAAGAATTAGTAAGGGGCAGCTAGGTGGCACAGTGAATAGAGTACTGGCCTTGGAGTCAGGAGGACCTGAGTTCAAATCCAGCTTCAGGCACATGTGACCCTGGGCAAGTCACTTAACCCCAATTGCCCTCCAAAAAGCAAGAAAAAAAAGAAGAAAAAGAAGAAGAATCAGTAAGACTTCAAAACAGAGGTTACTGCTGATTAAATAGTAAGTCTTTCACAATCCAGGGAGTGAACTTCTGGACAACCTGGTATAGCATGGGCCCCTTCTGCCCAGTCCCCAAGACTTTCCCTCTTCGGACAACTAAGTACTTAATTTTTAATTTTTCACTAGGTAAAGAGGCCATTCTTTGCATAACCTCGGTTAAACTGAAACCTCTTAAGGACTTTAGCTTGAAAAGGCCAAGGTCCCGCACAGCATCCTGGGCCATCTCCAGTTGTCCTGATATGTCTGGCCACTTGATCCAGATGGCTCCTGAGGGAGTGAAGATTTCAAAACATTGGACGCATAGCTCCAAGAGGGTATTCACTTTGGAGACCATGTGAGGGAAAACACAAAGCAAAAAGTTACAAAGTATACCATGGGAATGGTATTTATTATGAAATCCTAATGAAAAGTAATTTTCATAATGACCATGTCATCTTTTTGTGCAGAAATTAGAAGCTTCTTACTGCACATAGGATAAAACACACACTCCCTACCCTTGTGCCTAATGTGTGCCCATATCATCTCCTAGTTAGTAAATTCCAGTGGCTCCCTATTTCCTCCCAGATCAAAAATTAAATCCTCTGTTTAGATTTAAAAGTCTTTACACACTGATTCCTCCCTCCCTTTTTAGTCTTCTTACACTTTACTCCTCTCCATGTGTTTCCTAGGATTCCATTGCTTTCACTCACATAGGACATTCACTTAATTTCCCCCTTCCCTGACTTTGCACAGGCTGTCTCCAGTACCTCCATCACTCTACCTCCTCACTTTCACCTTTTAGTTTCGCAAGCTTCCTTCAATGCTCAACTCAAACTTTATCTTCTTCGGGAAGCCTTTTTCTACTCTTCTCAGTTTCCAGTGCCATCTCGTCTGAGATTGCTTTCCACCTTACTCCTAAGTATATTGTCATGTACTTAGTCATTTAAATATTTCACCCATTAGAATGTGTGCCTCTTGAGGGCAGGCAATTTTCTATTTATCTCCAGTGCATAGCATAGTGCCTAGGGCATAGCAAGAAATTAATAAATTCTGGGTGACTGACTCACAATTTGCTCAAACCTACCTTTTAAGTCTAATTTTCCACTATTTATCTTAAAGGTAATTGGGTGATGCCGTGTATAGAGTACTATGTCTGCAGTCAGGAAGATCTGAGTTCAGATTTGATCTCAGACACAAACTAGCTTTATGACCCTGGGAAAGTCATTTAATCTCTGTCTGCCTTAGTTTCCTCAACTGCAGAATGGGGATAATAATGGTCCTCCCAGAGTGAGGATCAAATGTGGTAATATTTGTAAAGCACTCAGCACAATGTCTGGCACACAGTAGGTACTTAAATGCTTGTTCTCTTCCCTTCCCCTCTCCTTTCTCATCATCTACATTGGAGCTGTAGAGGGAGACATAGAGAACTTGGCTCTTCCCCTAGAGTCTCCACTCATCAAAGGTGGAGAGGCATACCCACCAGCATGATCATGGGACAGCCTGTCCTTCTTCAATAATCAATACACATTTATTTTGTTGTTATTCAGTCATTTCAGTCTTGTATGAATCTCCATGACTCTGTTTTGTGGTTTTCTTGGCAAAGATACTGGAGTGGCTCGCCATTTTATTCTCCAGCTCACTTGACAGATGAGGAAATTGAAGTAAACAGGGCTAAATGACTTGCCCAAGGTCACACAGCTAATAAGTGTCTGAAGTTGGATTTGAACTCTGCTTTTCCTGCTTCCAGGCCCAGTATTCAATCCATTGCACCACCTAGCTGCCAATATTTATTGAGTATCAACTATATGCCAGTCATTGTGCTAAATGCTGGGAATACTAATATGAAAAAAAGAAAGTCTCTGCTGTGAAGGAGCTCACAATCTAACGGGGGAACATAATACATAAAAGAAAGCTGAAAAGTAGCAAGGGGAAGGTGGAAGGGAAGGTGGTATTGAGGAAAGCCCACAGAGGTTCAAAATGAGAGTAACTGGGAGGGAAATAAGGAGATGTCAGAGATGTTAGCTCTGTTCCCTCTATTTAAATGAAGGAGTTTATGGTGCTTCCAATCAAAGGGGCAGATGATACTGATGAGGGGAGAGTAACTGCACGGATTAAATCTTTCAAGATGATGAGATTTCCCAATGATGAGTTTACTAGGGCCATGGTGGAGACACCAAAGAAGTCTGAATGCTGCTGGAGAAGCCAACTAAGCAGGATCGGGATTCAGGATTCATAGCTGGCTGTGGTAGTTGGCACTTAATTGTCTCCACTATCTGCCTTTGCACATAGTAGGCTCTTGATCAATGTATGTTGAATTGAATTGAGTAGGCCAGTTGAGTTAAAATACAAAGTACATTGAAGAAAGGAGTAGGGAAACAAGGCTGCAAAGATAGGGTGGCACCAGATTGTGGGAGGGCCTCAAATGCTAAACCAAGGAGTTTGAACTTTGCTTCCTAGACATAGAGAGTCATTATGTAAGAAGCTTAGTCAGATAGGAGTTTCTCCTCCAATGAGCACGTACTATATGCTTGGTACTTGTATCAGAGTTGTGTGCAAATAGTACTAAATCCTGCCAGAGCCGCTAGAAATAAAGATATTTTGCTTCAATGCTAAAAGCCCATAGTGTTGACTCAAATAGGGCAAGAATCCTCAATAGCATCTTAACCTTCTTTATGCCTCTTGATTAGGTTTTTAGAGACTTTCCAAGTTTCCTCATTTATCTTCATCACTCTCAGCTCACAAGATCATACTCTGCCCCTTCCATTACAGCTCATATGACTTAGCTAAGTGGTGCAGCAGATGGAGTGTTGGGCTTGGAGTCAGGAAGACTTGAGTTAAAATCTTGCCTCAGACACTTATTAGCTATTTGGCCTTGGGTCAGTAATCTAACCTTTGTGGAGAAATGTGAAGGGTCTTAAATCTAAGGGGAAAAGACTGAGTTGGGTATAAGTAGATAAATGAACAGTGAAACTTATAAAGACAAAAAGGGAAATGAATAAAAAATTAAAGAGCATAGCATTAAATTAAAGGATATATAATTTATGTCTTATGTTAATGGACATGACACATTAGACTGTAATTATACTTTTAGGTCACAGATGTCCTAGAAGAACATGATATATTTTAAAGTCTGAATATCATACTTTGGGAAGTAACTTTTGAAAAGTTTGGAACATTCAAACACAGAAAAATAAGTATTAACTTAAAAAATCCACATATTGTTATTAAAAGAAGAAAACACATCCTTAAACTTCCAAGGCATGAAACCGTTGAATTTTAAAATTTCAATACAAAACAAATTTTGCAAGCAATGAAAATGACCTTTAGTTTTGAAAAAACATTGATTTGAGTAATTCAGGATTACTCCACAGGCATGAGAAATCATAGAAAATAATGGAATGGGATATTCCAAAGAGCAAAGGAACTCAGGTTGCAATCCCAAATAATACCTTCAAAAAACTGTGGCTAATCATCAATGAAAAATAGAGGAACTGTCAAACAAAGAGATGCGAGGCACTCCTTAGAGGAGAACCCTCGCAGGTGGGCAGAATACTTCTTAAAAACATTCCAAACAAGAAACACAAGAAAGTAAAGGAAACTACAAGTACCAATTAAAGACCAAGCAATGAAATAAATTCTCTCAAGTTCGTAGACTTCTTTTTTTTTGAAAAGAGAAATTAGATTTAGGAAAAAGAGAAGGGACAAAGAGGGAATCATTTAGGGACAAAAAATAATCTAAGGCACTAAAGATTTAAGATCATGTGATGTTTTAAAAGTTTGAGACATAATTTCTGGGTAATCATTTTATAAATAAAGCTAGCATTAATGCAAGGGCCCCAGACAACTCCAAAGGAATAATGATAAAAAGTACTGTTCACATCCAGGAAAAAGAACTATGGAGTCTGAATGCAGATTGAAGCATATTATTTTCTCTCTCTTTCTTTTTTTTTTCTTTTTTTGTTTCTTTCTTCTTTCTCGTGGTTTCTCCCATTGGTTCTAATTCTTCTTTATAACATGACTAATGTGAAAATAGGTTCAATATGAATGTATATGTAGAGCCTATATCAAATTACATGCCATTTTGGGGTGGGGAGAGGGAAGAGATGGGGAGAAAATTCTGAACTCAAAATCTTATGGAAGTGAATGTTGAAAACTAAAAATTTCTTTAAAAATTAAAAAGTGCATAGCAGAGAACAAATAGAAACCAACAAGAAAAGCTGGGCAGCTTTGAAAACAAAGTGTAGTAGAAATGGTAATTTATTGTTTTATATTGAATCCTCTTTTATTGTCTGCTGTGTACATGGCAATATTTTTTTTTCTTTTCTCATTTAGCATTTAAGTATAAAATTTAAAAATTTCCCAAAAAAAAAGAAAGAAAAGAAAGAAGGCTAGCATTTTAATAAAAGAGGTCAGTAGCACTCTTGATTTCCAAAGAGCCCTCATGGCAGTGGGCTTGCAGTTTATATGCCCTTGGAAGAGTAGATGTACCTGAGGGTGGCAATCAACTCTGATTGGTTAACAAGGAGAGAATGAATATTACAATGAGAAGTGGGCTCACTCCAGTGAGGCGCTGAGGGAATGACATTATGTCATTCTTGGACCAAGAGACTATCTCTACACCCAGACACCCCCACTCCACCCCTCAACCTTGATCTAATCAAAGAATTTATACCCACCCAAACCTGAGCAGAGCACAATAGGATTAAGTTCTTCATAAGTGTTAACCCAGCCTCTTCCTCAGTAATGTCCTTCAAGAGATGGAACTTAGAAATGAGAAACACAGAAGAAGGGGAAACTCTGGCTCTCCATAAATCGTTTATCATTAATAATCATTTCTCTCAGTCATAAAGAATCATGAGATGGCAAGGAGGAAGAGCTGAATTAATATTACGTGACCCAAATACCAGACTCTCCTATAAATAAATAAACAAACAGGGTTAAGTAACTTGCCCAGGGTCACACAGTTCATAAGTGTCTGAATTTGGATTTATGTGTATATATACACACACATATATATGTATGTATATGTATGTGTGTGTGTGTATGCATGCGGGTATAAATATTTATCACACACATGCACACATATACACATACATATATGTATATAGTGTATATATCGATATACCTTTATGTATCTATGGCACACAACATACACACATACAGATGTATGTGCATGCGTGCACCTGTATGTACATAACATATGTGCGTGTATACATCATGTATGTGGTGTGTACTGTTTTATTTTTGTTTTGTTTTGTTTTATCCCATGCCTGGCATTGTTCCTTGTACATACGAGAATCACATTGAATCTGATATTCTGGTAGTCCTTGATGGCTTATGAAGGTATTTCACAATTTTTTTTCTCATTTGATCATCATGTGATGATGTGTTGTTTTAAGGCAAGTATCAAAATCTTTTCAAGTAAGGCAGATCCCATTATCTATGTTTTCAATATGTAAAAACTGAGACTCAAAGTGTTTAATGACTTGTCTAAGGTCACATAGCCAGAAAAAGGCAGAGATGATTTGAGTTCCAGCCATTTAACTCTTAAGTTTAATATTCTGCCACTATTGATGCTATCTTTCAGCAAGGAACTGACCTCTCTGTAAGGATATGGGGTATATCTTTCTCCTCATTCTCCATTTTAAAATCCTAAAGAGGCATCATTTAAAAGATATGTGCACACACACATATACATATGCACATATATACATACACCCACACACATACCCATCAAATGACAGAGCTTGAAAGTGGTGGTGATGGTGGGGATTCACAAAAGGAGCTGCATTACATGTCTGGACAGAACATTATCTGGAAAGAATTGCTTTTAAGAACTAAACTGCCAGGATACTTCTGCTCTTATGAGGTTATCTGCTATCAGTCAGAACAATGAGAAGTAGGCTACACCAACCACAGGATAACCACAGAGGCTGACTGGGGAATCCCTCAACCACAAACCAGTGACCGTGCCCATATATAGGTCTCTATGGTCGACATGCTGCCCAGGCTCATTCTGATTGACTCCCAGGTAACCTTTTCCCAAAGAAATTGTGGGATGACTAAACAGGCAGAAAAGAAATAACAGCTAAAATATCTTTGTGGGATAGTGATTTGAAGTTAAAAAAAGGGGGGAGGGCAAAGGAAGTATGGTGCATCATAGTGGTAAAGACCACAAGGCTATAAAAGTTCCTTGTGACCGCTATTTGGGGAAATTCCTAGTATTATGCTATGTTATCTGCTTCTGTCATTTGTGTGGGGCCAAGCGCACAATAAGGCTCTCTCCTGGGCCCTCTTCCTCTTTTTATTTTTCCTTCTCTTCTCTTCTCTTCTTTCTCTTTCTGTTATGATTTCATCAGTTTCCTATGGGTTAAATGATTACCTCTAAGATTTCAGCATAGATTTTTAATCTTTCTTCTTATGTCCCATCCCACATCACTAACTACCTGGTGGAAATCTCCACTCGGATGTCCATTGGCATTTCAAAGTCACTACATTCTAAATGGAACTCATTAGCTTCCCTCCAAAACTCATCCTTCTTCTAGACTTTCCTATTTCTGTTGAGAGTGCTACCATTCTTTCAGTCACCCCGTATTTGCAACCAAGGACTCACTCTTGACTTTCTTCTCTTCCTTATTCCCAATATTCAATAAATTGCCAAGATTTATAAGGCTACCTCTACAATCATTCTGGAACCTGTCCCCTTCTGTCTACTCACATGGCCAGTGTTCACTTCTCTTCTGGACTCTGTAATTTCTTCTAGCTAACCTTCTCATCTTACAAGGTGAAGAAATTAAAACCCAGAGGTTAAGTAATTCAACCAAGGTCACACATTGTAATGCTGAGCCTTAAGCACAGATGTTCTGATTTCTATTACAACCCAGATGCTACCTAGTGATACATTCGAAAGCCAAATAGAAAGGGTTTTTAGTGTAACCTGTTATTTGAATTGTCCATATCAAGGTTCACCTACAATTAACTTGGATAAGGAGAGAGTTCCTGAGAATGGACTTTCCTAACCTATGAGGGAATAGCTACTAGGGAAATTATACCATTCTTGCAGAAATATATGGTAGAAGCAGAGATGAGAGGGGAGTTTGTGGAGGACATTTCCCAATATTAACCTCTTGTGTGTTATTTGTCCTTCATGTTTGAAGAGGACCAAAATGACCTCATACTAATATAAGTTCAGAAGGTTCTACAAAAGGTGGGGCACAAATAGTTCGTATGACCATTTGGGAGGAAGAGGTCTCTAAATCTGCACATCTCATGTTTCTTTTGAGCTACCAGAATTCTGCTTTGCTCATAGAGCACAGCGCCTTTTTTATGTGGGCATGCCATGCTGAGCACAGTCCTGGGCCAGTGTCTCCCATGCTTCACAATCAGTATCAAAGTTCTTCAAAGAGAACTTGAGAGTGTTTTTCTATAACTTCTTCTGATCCCCATGCAAACACCTGTCTTGCATGAGTTCTCCATAAAATAATCTTCTAGGCAAGCATATATTTGGCATTCAAACATGACCGGTTGTAATGGGAATGAGAATTTGAAGATCTCCCCTGCTTTGAAAGTAAATTCTGACCCCCTAATAGGCTGAATGTAATCACATGTAGCCTGTGATGGAGGGAATTTGGTAAAGGATGGAGCAGAGCCCACAGGAAGCTTCCCTGCTGTGAAGATAAACTCTGCCCCCTGATAGGCTGAATGTAGTCACATGGAGTCTGTGGTGGGAGGAGTTTGCTGAAGGGAAGCAGAGACCACAAGAAGCTGGTAATCAGAGCTAGTCAGATAGTGGGGGAGAGAGAATTTTCATTAAGGAGATAGAGAGGTTTGTGGGTAAATATTGATCTTGTATTGGTTTGTGGGAGGGCTGAAGGATGCTCTGGCTCTCAGTATTATTATAGCTTCTGAATATCTTTGGTACTATGATGGAATTGGCTTACTGGTTTTGGGATTTGGTATTCTGGTGTCTAAATAAATGCTTCAGTTCTGTCCTCTACCTGGAGAATCTAATATATTTTGTGATTGAACATCATGTGATATTTATAGTCACGGTCTTTATCGTGATTGTGGGCACTGTGAATATTGCATTGGTGCTACACCAGTCCATTGGTATCTACTGCTCTCTGCAGTACAGTTTGAATGCTTAGAAATTCAGCTTGAGGAAGGACCTCAGTATCCACTACATTATCTTGCTAGTGCTCTTCAGAACTTTCCTAAGACAATTCAAATGGAAGCAGTAGAATAGAGAATACTTTTATTTCCAGAACAGCATGATCTTAGAATCTAGAATTCTGCCAAGAGCAAGGAGACTTCTTATGTAAATCTTACCTTGGAAGTTGCCTTATGGGTAACCAACCCAAATTCCTTCAACCAGGTGGGGCAAATCCTTAGGCCACTAGACAGAGTTGTCAGAGGTTAAGTCCATTGCAATTACTCTAAAGGGGGCAAAGTATAGGCTCCAATCTACCCCCCAGAGCACTTTGTGGATAGCTAAGTGTTGTGAGGAGAAGCCCTAGCCTACCAGAGGAATCAAATTCTCTCCAAAGAAGCAGCGATGTGACTCAGTGAATAGAGAGTTGGACCTGGAGTCAGGAAGATTTGAGTTCAAATCCAGTCTCAGACACTTACTAGTTGTGTAAATCTGTGCAAAGCATGTAATCTCTATCTGCCTCAGTTTCTTCATCAGTAAAGTGAGGATAAGGATAGCTTCTACCTCCCAGGATTGCTGTGAGGATAAAATAGTATTTATTGAGATCTTCGAAACCCTTAAAGTGATCAATAAATGCTAGCTATTATTAAAGAGAGAAGACTTCCTTCTCAGTATACTTATTGGAGGAAAGGAGGATCATTCATAAGATCCCCATTGCCTAAGGCTTAAAACTCTAATATGGGAGAAGGGGCTAGAAGAGATCAGGACCATGCCACCACCACCATTATTATAGTGACTTATTTGTCCATTGTAGTTCTGATGGGAAAGTAATCACCTATCCAATAGCCTCCAATTATGCTTCTATTCCAGGGAGATTTTAAACTATAGGTGACCCCTCAAGTGGGGGAAATACTATATAGAAGAGAATGTTGCCTCTAGGGAAAATCCAAGGTCAATTCCTTCTGGGGGGAGCTAATGTGGGTCCTTTATATGTTCTGCTGCTGCTGTTTATGATAACAAGGATGGTGAAGATGGGTGGTGGTGATGGACTCCCATAAATTCTTTGCACTTTCTATATTTTCTGTAGGGTGAAATAAATACTGCCTTCTATTGATATGCATTTCTTATCTTGGGTGTTTCTAAAAGAAAGAAGGACTTTTTAAGCCCAAGTCTGTGGAAACTGAGACATGAAATATGTTTACATGTTTTCCCCAGGGTAAATTCCAAGCTCCAAGATAATGAGCCAAAGGGAAAACGCCCCCTCTGGGTGAGTTTCAGGATTAGAATGAGTCCATGTAAACCCAGAGTCTAGGGATGGCCTTGGACCACGGGTTTATATGAGGGGTGGGGTCACCAGGTGGTGGGGCAGCTACACAAAGGACTTTGCAAAGATGACATTGGCATATTTGAGTTGAGGGAAAGGGAAATTTCGCTCTCACCTCTGTAAGGGTTAGAAGGAAAGACACGGCGACCCAGAGAGAAAGACTGAAAGGTGAGGGGTGGGGATAGTGGTCTCCCACCCCTAGAAAGTCCATCCCTCTGCTCCCCCCTCCACATGTCAGTGTCTGAGGACTGTATTTGACCCATGCTAGTTACAGCTCTGTGATCCACTCAGTGTCCACAGCAATCCCCTGAACATTGCAAATCACTAATGCCCAGGTACCTAATTCAGAAAGACAAACGAAGCAGGATTCAGTTGCAAAGAGTATCTTTAGTGATCATTCCTTCGTGTAAGTTCATGACCAGTTGCAACATGAGCAGCTAGTATCAAAGACTAGGCCAGTCTGGCAAGCCCCCTCGTAGGTCACCCCATTCACACAGCTGTAGAAGGCATTCTTGTTCTTGGGGTTTGCATAGAGGCCATTGGACTTGCCAGCACAGAATCCGCTACCTTCTGAACTGCCACCACCAGGGGCCGCTGTGATGATGGGGGCAACACTAGTGCCCAGGGTAGAGGTTGGCACTCGACAACCTAAGGGAATAAGCATTAATCCCACATCTACTAAGAGCCCAAGTGCTGTACAAACACGATATCATTTAATCCTCATGACACCCTGTCAGATAGGTGCTGTGATTATCCCCATTTTATGGTCAAGGGTCACCCAGGTAGTAAGTGTCTAAGTGGTGCCTCCTAGCTTCCTAAGGAGAGCAAGTGAAATATCAATACACCTAAATTCAGCAGTGGGCTCCTGATCAGGGACCTGCAAACCCTCCCAAAGTCTGATGGCACCTTGTAGTTTAGCCTATATTCAGGGAGCTGTCCAACAGAATCAATGCCCTCCATTCTAGACAATATCCTCCAAGAACCAGTTTTCTCCGGTAGCTTTCTGACAATTATCACTGTCATCTTACTTAGCTTGGAAATGAATTCAAACCAGCTTAATTCTATTCCCTCACTTCCTGAATAGGTCGCAAACTGATCTAGAAGGCCCATCCTCCCCCCATCCCAAAATTCTCTTTGTTGTAGTCTTATCCATTCTCTGCCTGACTTTTCCTGTCTCCTCATCTATTCCAGTGGCCAATGGCAGGCTTCAAAGGAATTAAAGTGTAAAGGGAACGATTCTCCCCTCTCCTCAAATCCTATAGCTGATTGGCACATTTTATTGAAACCCATTTATACCCCTCTGCTAGAGGAGAACATTTTCTTTTTTTTATTTTATTTTATTTTTTT
>CM053584.1:346898269-346931740 GCA_028627135.1 Pseudochirops cupreus | reverse complement strand
AAGTTCCAGTTGGATGTAGCCAATAATAATAATAAAAATTGCATATATATATATATATATATATATATATATACACATACACATATACATATACATATATATACATACACACACACACACACACACACACACACACATATATACATATACACATACACATTCATAACATTTGATTATGGAACTCCAAATTCCAGATTCTTTCTTCTCCTCGCTCACCACCCATCCCCACTGGAAGGACAAGCAATCAAATACAGGCTGAACGTGTGAAATTACGCAGAACCTCTCCATAGTGAGCACACTGTGAGAGTCTGATTAAATGTCCCTTCTTCCTATCCTGCCCCCCCCCATCCACTCTCCACCCTGTCCCTCTCCCTCTACAGAAATGTAGAAGGTAGTACAGAGGGATGGTAGAATGCCCCTAATAATTACTTTAGGCATTAGATTTGGGGAACCCCTACCCCTACCTCAAACTGTATAGGAGAAAGAAGCAGGACCCCCCTTGATAGTGAAACTCTTGGGATTGTCATAACCAATCCATGGGTTTCCTTTGTAGGCATAGGGAACCTCTTGAGGGGCGTTCCACACTTCAGTGGCACCTTTCAGGAAGCCACAGACCTAGAACAGGAAATAACAAAAGCCAGAAGTCGGGAGAACTAGGTTCTAGACATTGCTGCTTTATAGTTGGGTAACCCTGAACAAGTCACTTCTCTCTAGGCCTCAATTTTCTTATCTGTGAAATGTTAGGACTGGACTTGACAACCCCTTAATCCCCTTCCAGCTATAGTGTTCTGGAACAACACATTCCATACTCCAGAACATTATTCTGCTCTAGCCATTTCTTCCATCCAACCTGGCTACCATTTTCCTCTCCTGGAAAAACGTACTGCCCTCTAACTTCCCACAGCATCAGCTGGAATGAAGGGTAGATGAACTAAATTTAGTCTTAACTAAATGCCCCTCCTTTGGTTTCACTCTGAATGCCTTGTAGCTTCTAAAAAGCTTGATGAACTCAAGCCTGCAGTCCTGGGATCTAGTCCTGATTAGGCCTTTGGTGAACTGCATGACCTTGGGCAAATCACTTCACCTCATTGGGCCTCAGTTCCTTTACATAAATAATACAATTTGCCTTGTACCCATGGAAGGATAGAAGGATCTAACATGGGAGCATAGTTATCACAGTGCTTGGGAAAGTGAGAATGGAAGGTACTACTATCAATGTGGGGACTGTTATATCCTCAGGAGACTGTAAACCCTTTGAGGGCAGGGATTCTTTTGGTCTTCTTATCTTTGCATTCTTATCAGTGCCTTGTACACACATCTGGGTGCCTAATAAATTCAGAACTTACTACAATTGTCTAATTGAATTGAACAATCCAATTCCCACCCCTCTCTGTGCCCATGTGCCCACATACACCCAAAGCAGCACTTGGCACCCTAGGGGACAGAGTGGAGCTTCTCACACTGTGTTTTCCCAACTGAGCAGATGTTGTAGAAATCCTCATGGGTCCACTGAGACCCCTGGACCTTACCTCAAAGTAGGCAAGGGTTCCAGCCTCCTGGGTGTAGGGTGCAGCAGTACCAAGGCCAGAGGCAGGAGCGTCGAGGCCATGGTTGGAGGGGTTGGTGAGGGTGAAGGTCCAGGCATAGGCACCAAACCCAACCATCAGCTTCTCGGCAGGGGCTCCATTGTTCTTCCAGTAGTTCATGGTATAGTCCTCAGGGGCAAAGGAGGAGAAGCAGTTAGAAAGGCACTAGGCTGGGACAGATATAGGTAAGTGCCCTGGAGCTTGTGGGGGTGATCTGTCCTGTGTGTACTTCTCCATACTGACACTGTTATCTCTGGGTGCAGGTCCTGGCCAGCCCAAAGACACAAGATAGCCTGGCAGAAAAGGCAAGATGGAAGCAAGAAGCTTCTCTCAGGAGCAGGGGCAGGCTTCCTAAATAAAAAGGATCACCACACCATCTGTCCAGTTTCATACTAGTCAGTCGGTCAAGAGGCACCTATTAAGGGCCTACTATGTGCCAGAGTTAAGGATACAAAGAAAGGCAAAAGACAGCCCCTGCCCTTGAGAAGTTCACAGACTGGTGGAGGATCCCACATTGCAGATTGGAAGCTTCCTGAGGGCAAGAGGCTGTTCCTTCTTGATCTCTGTATTCTTCCTAGCATCTAGCACAGAGGAGGTATGTATGAGGTACTTAACAGAGAAACTTATTAGGAGAATGACTCTGGAAAACAAACATCCTCAATTTGTTGTTCTTCCTCCTCTAATGTCAACAATTGAAATACAACAGAGGCCCCAAATGAACCCATTTCTTTTCTCTTTTGGTGTCATATAGATTATACAAATCACTCTCCATTATCTGTATAGAGGTTATCCCCTTTCAGATTGTTATCCAATTTTTAAATTCCAAACTGTCTTCCATGTCCAGTCAGCATGTTTCTGACCGATCTCAGACAGAAGTTTAAAAGGTTTCCCTTCTTTGGGACAGTGGTGAGGGGGGCAGGAAGTCAGATCATGTGGTCCAGAAAGAAACAGAAGGGATTTTTGGATTATTATTACTATTATTATGATGATTTTTATTATATCTGATATATATTATTACATTATAGATATTCACTCCACTGTTCCCCCTTTTAAGCACAGAGTGGAGAGTTGAGTGCAGTTAATCTTGGATTTTAGGGTAGGGGCAAGAAAATAGGAAATGGGAGAGGGAAAGGAGATGGTGTGATTCAAGGACACTAGATTAAAAGGAACTTTGCTACTAATTACACTCAAGATCTTGAGCAAATGATTTCAAGCCTCTGGACCTCAATCTCCTAGTTAAAATGAAGGCTTTAGACCTACATGAACTGTGTTTGCTCCCAAATCTACATCTGTGAGATGAGACCTATGCCCTGCAGCCTTCTTCAGCCTCCTGGAGAGCTGGGTCTCCTGGCTATATTCTCCAGTGATGCATTCCCTTCTCTTCTCTGCCATGCCTGTCTGAAGGCTCGCAGAGGCTATCGTGTCTGAGCTCTCATGACAGAGCTTTCCTTACCACATTAAAGTAGATATAGTCACCATGGTCATCAGGTCCAGCAAACAGAGGGCTGTCCTCTCCAGTGAAGCCCTCCCAAGAACCCCTCAGGTCGTAAGTCATGACATTGATAAGATCCATGTATCTTAGCGAGAGGAAGAAAGGAGAGAAGAAACCCAAGAAAGATCAGGCTCCTGGTCTTCACTCCACTCCTCTGTGGATTGTTCTTTCTCCCCTTAAGGTCTGTATTCTCTAGCTCTTGACCACCATGAGGTCTTTTCCCCTCTATATCACTTGCCTGAGGTCTTCCCCACCATCCCAATCCCTATTCCCTGGGTTTCTTTGTAATTTTTTCCAAGTTTATTTCATGTATTTGTACATTGGTTAGGATACGTAGTGTATGGATACGTAAAGGATATGTAATGACTACAACAAGGGAAATGGAAAGAACAGCTATACAAAACCATCAAAAATGAATGTTGCAAAGTGATGAAGAGCTTTGGAGTTTAGCTCTGAAGAAGAGATGGGAAAAGATATTCCTACTCCACCTCTTTGCAAAGGGGATCCACAGGTATGGTACATTGCATGGATTTTCAATAGATCTTTCAATAGATGGATCAGTTTGGCTGATTTCTCCCTCTTGTTTTTCTTCCCCCCCTTTTAAAAATACTATTTGTTTTATGAGATAGGGCACCTAGGTGGTGCAGTGGATAGAGTGCCAACCCTGGACTCCATAAGATCTGAGTCCAAATTCAGCCCCAGATACTTATTAGCTGTGTGACCCTGGACAAGTTACCTAACCTTGTTTGCCTCAGTTTCCTCATTGGTCAAATGAGTTGGAGAAGGAAGTGGCAAACCACTCCAGTATCTTTGTCAAAAAAATCCCAAATGGGATCACAAAGAATGGCAACTGAAAACAATTGAACACATATGAGCTAGATCCCTGGGAGTGGGGAGGAGGAAGCATAATATGGGAAATTTGCTGATGTTAGAAAAAAAAGATGTCAATAAAACTTCATTAAAAATAAAGAAAAATTGTGAAGACCTTAAGGATAGGAACTAGTCTTTTTTTTTTTCATATGGAATCCACCTGCCACCACAGAGTACTGTGCAGATTATAGGTACTCAGAGTTTGATGTCTCCCATGATTCCATATATAGCTTAAAATTTTGCAGATTACTTCCCTAAACAAGAGAGGAAGTAAATAATTTCCATGCTCAGGACATGGGGAAAATTTGGGATAGTAGATGACATGGGGCAGCCTGTTTTGTTCCAGACAATCTCACAAATATTTCTAGAGATAAGATCCAAGTCTTAACTTCCCCAAAGGAAGCCCTTTCCAGGTTGGCAGTCTCCCAAGACTCTGCCTTGTTTTCCCCTCTTGTAGGGTGGGCCTACGTGAACAACTCTACTCCCGCTATGACTCAGTTGAACCCTGACATGAGGACTCCCATGGGGTTGAGAGACACTTACTTGGACATCTTGGGGATCTGGTAGGCTGTCTCAATGGTGCTTTTGCCGGCAGACACAGCAGCAGAAATCAGGAGTCATGGCTTGTTACTCTGAGTAGCCTCTTGCTCAAGAGCCTCATACATTTCCTGGAATACAGAGGGAACAGACCTCATGTTGTAAAGTTGATGTGTGTGTGTGTGTGTGTGTGACATAACTCAGAGTCATTCCATTTTCCCTATAATTACACATACTTTTGTAATATATAATTATTATCAATCAACTATCAATTATTATCAGTTCTGAAACTGGAGGAGGAGAAGAGGAATAGAGAAGAGAGAAGAAGCCTGGAGTAGAACAAAGACCTCCAGACTTTGAGTTAGAAGATCTGAGTTCAAGTTCTAGTAACAATGTGACATTAGACAAGTCACAATCTTTTGAAATCTTTTTTTTCCCACTGTATGCTAGATGATCTCTGAGATCCTTTGAAGCTTTAGTATTCTACCTCTCTATATGATTTTAAGATCCACAAAGACAAGGACTGGGCATCCAAAGTGCCTCTG
Source organism: Pseudochirops cupreus (assembly GCA_028627135.1). NCBI lineage: Eukaryota > Metazoa > Chordata > Mammalia > Diprotodontia > Pseudocheiridae > Pseudochirops > Pseudochirops cupreus. The sequence continues at coordinate 346,926,710 of CM053584.1, read as the reverse complement.
ACTTGGTAGGACCTGTCAGAGTTTGTTCTGCCCTGGCACAGCCTTTGAAAATTTGACTCAGTTAAAACTTGATTGTATGCTATTAGATCAATCAAGAATGGCCTCATAATCCATGTAGATGAATGGTTGGGAGAGCATGAAAATAGATGTGGAAAGTTCCTGTGAGACATGAATGGCTAAAGAAAAGCAGAATTATGACTGGGGAGCTCAATCCATGAAGACATTCCGTAAAGCCCATACACATCTCGGCTTTTGGATACTGGGTCAATAGGTCAAGGAGTGATGCCTGGCCAGGGTAGAAGAGCCTCTGAGGGATAAAGACCCCTACACAAGGCAAAGGAGACCACTTAGCTGATAAGAGAACACCCTGACACAACCCAGAAAGAGCTTTTGCTCATGAAGACTTTGTGGAGACCCCTTTTGGATATTATACGCAATAACTAACTTGGGTGCAGGGATGGGTCTATTGAGATGACATTTGAAACTGTTGCTCATTGTCCATCAGTTCCATATCTTTTTAATGGCCCCAGGTTGAGGGCCTACTAACTTCTAGTAGCAAGGAGTTAAGAACTATAAATGGATGGGTACATGGATGGGTAATCAAATATATGCATGTGGTTGTGTGGGAAAGTGTCAATGGACCTTTGTGACAGATAAGGCTTTGGAATATCAGAATTTATTTCTATTAGTGTAGGATAGTGGGAAGACCTCTAGTCCTGGCGTTGGAGGACTTGCATTTGCACCCCAGTTGTGCTATTTACTAATTGAGAGATCCTGAGGAAATCACATAATCTCTCTAGACATGAGTTTTCTCATCTGTAAAATGAGAAGAGTAGAATTGGATGATTTCTACATTTCCTAAGTCTAAGTCTTATGATCCTATATGACCCATCTTTCATTCTCCTCCTCATTCATTCATCCCTTTCCTTCTCTCATTTAGTTTGCCACCACCACTATCATTCCTTCATACAGTTGCTTCTTCTCAGTGTGAATATCCTCCCTAAGAATTATTCCCTCGTATATCAATCCCTGCCCACCCTCCCCCTTGGGTTCCTCTGGGCTCTCTCCCTTCCTCTTCCTCAGAATTCTATGCTAGATCAGAAAAAGCATCAATCCCCACCCACTTTCAGGAGAGCTGAGGTCCTCCTCTCCCTTGGACACTAGGGAGTTTATCTTCAAGAGGACAGTGAAGAGTTGCTGTGTGTCTGCTGGACTGCCCCAATTACCAGGATACTCCCAGTCAATGTCCAGCCCATCAAAGTTGTACTTCCTTAGGAATTGGATGGCTGACTGGATGAAGGTCTGGTGCTTTGCAGCAGTAGCGACCATATCAGAGAATCTAGAACCAGCAAAAAACAAATCAAAACAAAACTAACATCAGGCTTAAGCTCTCCTGGGAGCTGAAAGGGAAACTATCTCCTTGTGAACTGGTCTTCATTTACTTTCGAAGGGTCAGAGCCCCTAGAGTCAAGACCTAGTGGTCAGGTATCCTGGGGACTTGTCCAGTCTGTTCTAAGGGTATTGTCTAGCCTTACCCCAGATCCCTGACAAGGTGCTGATTGAGGAAATATCTAACAGCTTGATAACAACCTCAGGCAGCAGTACCATGAAGGCACTTGGTCTGGAAAGACTCAGACATTTTCTCTGGGTTTGGGTTGGAAAGGGTGAGGGGGGAGAGGTAGTTCTGATTTAGCTACTGATACCAGAATTCTTATTGCTTTACCCCTGAGTTCCAAAATTCCAACCTCTGACAGATAGCAGGGTTTTCAGCTCAGTGTTGCTGTTAATAGAAAATTACCTGGTTAATAGATATATCACAGACAAAGAAAACCAACCATTCCATGGGTAAAACAGTAATCCCTCCATATGTTCAGGCAAACAACCTCATGGTGCATCCTAGAGTCCCATCCCTTCCCCTCATCCACTGGAAGTAACCAACCCTTCTTCTATCTAAGAGCTTGGTGGAATAGAATGAATACTGGTCCAGAGCTGGGTTTGTATCCAGCCTCAGATATTTCCTAGCTGAGTGACCTTGAGAAAGCTACCCAGCATCTCTGAGACTGCTTCATTACCTTCCTCTCAAGGCTATTCAGTCAACCAATCAATAAGCATTAATTAAGTTACTTGCCAGGCACCATACTAGGTGCTGAGGATACTAATATGAAAAAGAAAACAATCCCTACCTGCAGGAGTTCCCATTTTAAAAAGGAAGACAGGAAGTGCATATAGAAGTATATGGAGAATAAATATGGAGGGAATAAATGCAAAGTAGCTAGATATAAGATCTTGTTTCAGTTTTGTCTAACACTTCATGACCCCTTTTGGGGTTTCTTGGCAAAAGTTCTGGAGTGGTTTGCCATTTCATTCTCCAGATTTTTACAAATGAGGAAACTGAGTCAGACAGAAAGGTTAAGTGATTTGCCCTGGTTCCCATAGCTAGAATTCAGATTTTCTTGACTCCAAGCCTAGCACTCTACTCACTGTGCCATTTAGAAGCCTATGTGAGATAGAATCCTTGTGTGGCTGTAGATAGAACCTAGCATCTAGCTCTTTTTGGGACCCTTCTATTTCCTTAGGACTTCCTGCCTAGGACTTACTAGGTCTTGAGATTGTTGATGCCAGCATAGAGGGCCTCATCATTCCACTCAATGGTCTTGATCTGGTTGTTGGCCATGCCAGCAAAGGCGTAGATGATGTGGGTGCAAAGGCAGGGGTCCACATTCTCAGGCATGTAAAGAGCAATCCCGGGATGGTACTGGCTCCAGTTGGTGAAATAGCAGACAATGTTGACAGCTGAGCCTGGAGTTGCAGAAGAGGGATAATGGGAATAACATGAGCTGATTACCTCCCTTCCCAGATTCACCCACCTTCCTGGCCTGGGAGCAAGCACACTTACCCAACTGCAGCTGCAGCAGGAGAACCAGACCTGAAGAAGGAAAGAGAATCTCATCAGAGGATGCTGGTCTTGCCCTTTTCCTGACTTGAATGCAGTAGCCCTAAAATCCAAATGAGCAATAAAGAGAAGAAGACAAAGAGGAGCAGGAGCCTCACTACCTACTCTACTGGTCACCACTGCCGCTGGATGTCTGGCCTAATCTCCTTGGAGAAGAGGGATGCAATGTGAATAGGAAGGAAGCCCAATGATCAAATTTACAGTTCTCTGAATCAGTTAGGAATCTTTCCCTCTGATTTCAGAGAGCCAGACCTCAAATAAGAAGGCTTAAATGAAGTCCAGTGGCCCAGGGGAACCCTTCTCACAGGCTCACAGAAGAGACCTTGAAAACCCTCTAGTCCTGCCCCAGCCTGAACAAGCACCCCATGATTTTACAACATTCCTGACAGGTGGTCATATTTTGCCTTTCTTTGTATCTCCAGGACTTGGCTTAGTGCCTTGATCATAGCAAGAGCTTAATAAATACTTGTTGACTAAATGATTGACCTCCAAACACAGGAGCCCACTATCTCCTGAGGTAGCCTGTATTGCATTTTGTGATAGTTCTAATTGTTTAAAAAAATTCTTTGCTTAAAACCCAAATCTACCATTTTTCTTAGCTCTGCTTTCTGGAGCCAAAGAACATAAATATAATCCTTGGAGGGGGGGGAGGGGTAATGCATCAGAAAGTTAACAGCTGTGATCATATCCTCTCATTAAATCTTCTTTTCTCCAGTCTACTCTACTAGTACCATTTCTGTCTCTCTGAGATCTTATTACCTTGCCTTTCTCAGCTAAATCAACAGTCTCTACTCCTTGACCTATCAAAGGTTTTCCCCCTTCCTCTTTCCCTTTCACTCTCTACCCCTGTTCCCAAACCTAATCCACACAGTCAACTCTGTTCCTTTGGGGTCAACAATTGAATCTCAGTGAGTTCTCTTCTTCTAAAGGCCCAGGGTCTCCTCTGAGTATCAAGTTAAGTACTCAGAATGCTTCCCTTTTAGCTCTGCTTATTCCTCTTTCTCTCATATAGGGAGAACTTTACAGATGAAAATATACCTCCATTTTGCTCTGATATTTGTTCCACTTGGTAGACTAGCTTAGCTTCATCAACCAGTGGGACAACATTGGTCCCATCAATCATTAATTGGTTCAGTCAATCAATGATCCATCAACAAGTATTTTTAAGTACCTAGCAGGGAATCCAGAGTGAAAACAACCCTTCCCTCAGGATGGTGCCATTCTCTAGTATATTACCAACTCAAAGATTTTCCTTCCCCAAGGAGCCAAAATATATGAGCCATAGACAAGAAAGTACCAGGCAGTGGTAGTGACAACTTAGATGGATGGATGGATGAATGGATGGATGGATGGATGGATGGATGGATGGATGGATAGATGAATGAATAAATGGGTGGATAGATAGGAAAAAAAAGGTTGAAAAGGCAGTTTCCAGGGAAGGAGAAAAAGCACCTCTCCTTGAAGGCACTGGCCCATTCATCTAGATACAAACTCACCAGCAAGGATCAGCAGTTTGCCCATTTTAATGCTGGGTTGTTACTACAAGGTCCTGGCCCAACTGGGCTCTTGACTTGCTTTTATAGGGAGTTGTGGTGACCTACCTCCTGCCCCACCCACCTCCTTGGAGTGAAGTTCAGTGGTGTGTATGGTGGGGGTGATGGAGGTATGAGCTTACACGTAGCTCCCCTTCATCTTCTCTGAATCTTATCTGTGTGTTCCATCTTGTGTAATTAGCCCAAAGTATAAGGAACATTAAAATGGAAACTTCTGAAGCTACTTCAGCTGTTGACTGAGGTTACCAACACTGTGGTAGGTATGAGGCCAGCTCAAGGTTCCAGAGTCATTACATGGGAAGAAGGGCCCCTCCCAGGGCAGCTGGGAGCTCATGAAGGGTTATAAAGAGTTGAGGTACTCCTAGTAGGTCTACTCTCCCTAGCTCTTGGGGAACTGCTCTCTGTTACTACAAGGTCCTGGCTACTACAAGGCTCTCTGGGTCTACCCTTTGGCATAACTGAAAAGTAAGAGAAATTCGGACTGTTCCTTCTCCTTTGGTGTGCCCCTGTAGATGAAGCTGAAAAGGTAGATTGGTGCTAGATTATAGAAGGCATTGAAATGCCAGATTAAGCAGTTTGGACTTTATTTTGAGCCAGTGATGAGTTTTGAGAAAAAGAGTGGTATGACCTGTGCATAAATAAGATTACTCTGGCAGCAGTGTGAAGGACAAATGGAGACATAGAGACCAGTTAAAGTACTATTACAGTACTCCAAGGAAGAGTTGATGAGGTGGGGACAGTGGGAATGGAAAGGCCTAGGAAGAGTTGGGTGGGCACTTTAACAGTCAAGGTTTCAGGCCAGCTAACAGGACTATGACAGGTCAAAGGAGGATGTATTGGGTTAGATATGGCCTCATGGTACCCTTTCAGTCTCACTATGTTGACAACCATCTACGCTGTCTTTAAAACCCCTGCATGCATTGTGACTCTTCACCAATCTATTCCTACCAAAGGCATGGCCTTTGTTAGACTTTCTCTATCCGGTTGCTAAAGGACTGACTATGACTTTAAGGACCACAGGACAAAACTAGGAACTCTAGGAGCACAGAAATGAGAAGTCAACTTTGTCAGTAAGTCAACTGGCATTTACTAGGCACCTACTATGTGCCAGGCATTGTGCTAAGCACTGAAGTTACAAAGAAAGGTAAAAAAATTGCCTTCCTGGGAAGGCATCATTTCCCTCTGGTTTGGTTCTGAGTATATAAATACAAAGAATGAAACAGTCACTAATCTCAAGATAATTGCATGATATCATGAATGGAGTGAAGGACCTTTAGGGATTTAGGTCAATGCTTAACAGAGCAGAGATCCCCGGTGCAGATCTAAGCTTCTGAAGGCTTTTCCCTTCAAAGGATGTCTAGATAAAGAATTACACAATTAACTGCTTTGACAGCTTTCTCCTATAGGAATCCTTTCCTCATCCCCATAGCTGTTAGCACTCTCTCTTCAATTTATCTTGAATTAACTTATTTGTTTTCCTATGGTATCACCTAGTTAAAAAAAACAAAAACAAAAAAATGTCCTTGAGGACAGGGACCATTTTTTCTTTGTGTTTGTATTTCTACAACTTAGCATCTTTCCTTGCACAATAGGTAACTAATAACTATGTTAATTTTAATTGAACCCCAAGATCCACATTCAAGTGTCTACTCTGGCATTTACAACAGTAGCCAACTTTTGCTCTTTGTGATATTATCAATTTTGTTCCTGTCCATGAGTGAATGACTGAACTAATTAATTAGTGAAAAAGCATTTATTAAGCACCTCTTATGTTCCAAGAGCTAGGGATACAAATGGAAAAAAAAGTTAGATATGACTACAACAATGGAAATGGAAAGACCTACCACACACAAGTCAAAGTAAATGTTGGAAAGTTATAAAGAACAAGAATAACTAGAAGAATGAAATATGGGATCGCACTCGCCCCAGCCCTTTGCAGAGGTGGAAGGTCTGCACGTATTTTCCAGATTTTTCCCAATGTATTCATCAGACTTATTTTTCTCTTCTTTTTCTTTCTTATTTTGTCTTTTAAAAATACTCTTTGTTATATGGTATGATTCTAGAAAGGGACAAGCAAGGGACACAAAGGAAACTTATGGCAATCTTTAAAAACAGAAGGCCAATAAAAACTTACTTAAAAAAGAAAGAGGAAGAAAGAAAAGAATTAGACAGTCCCTACCGTCAGGAGCTCTCATTCTACTTGGGAAAGATAAGATATAAAAGTAAGTCCTGTTTTAGGCAGATAGAAAGGCCTTGAAGTCTTAAGCGTGCAGCAGTAATGGAGGGGTAGGAATGGGGAAGAATGAGAGAGAGGTTATTCTGAAGTGTCTAAAATGGTGGTGCCATGGAGACTGTGGGACATGTACTCAGTGACTTCCCCACTTCTACTTCTCAATGCCATCACAGATAAAAGGAAGGATTGGAATTAGATGACCTCCCCACTCTTTGAGTCCGAATCTTTTATGTTGCCTGATTTCATACGTACAACATGACTCATTGGCCTCTGTTGCCCTGGTTTGACTGAAACATGGTGTTTCTTCTGTCACTTGTCACTTCTGTCCCTGGTTTCAACTGCTGAGTGTAACCACATTTTGCCTCATTATACCTGTCTAGCTCCCCTCTGCCAAGGCCCATCCCCACTTGGAAAATCAGTTTCTACTAATTGATTTCAAAACCTCATCCAACCATCTCCCAAACCAGTTGCTGTTTCTATATCCCTTTCTTTGAAGTCTGATAGAATTCCCAGGAGGGAGAGAAGCCAAGAGCAACCAGTTTAAAAATCTACCAAGTTGCAAGATCTATTGGTCTGAGACCTCTGGCCCAGACCCATCAAACAGCAATCAAAGCTCTTGATGGCCATTGCAATGTACCTCATATTTCCAGAATCTTAAGGATCTTTGATGACTCAGAAGCAATTGGTAACACAGAGGCTATTTGCACTCATGGACCCCAAATATCCACTTCTCTTTAATTTTTCTTACCCAGGGCCTCTGACTCAGATGGAGTCCAAATTAAACTTACTGGGGATCAGTCAGAGTACAATCTCAGTCTCCCAATCTGGCAGTAACTCCCCTGTGAGATTACTGTCCATCTACTTTCTGTGTATTTTGTCACTTACGTGTTGTCATCACCTCCCTTAGAATGTGAGCTTCTTGAGGGCAGGGGTTGATTTCGCTTTTCTTCATATCCTAAACCTGACATAATAAATAATAGATGCTTGTTGACCAGTCTTGTGAATGTTTCAAGTCAAGTAGCTCTTTCATCCTTTGTCCCATCATTGGTTATCAAAACCACCACTGCCTCTAAGACTTAGGTTTGTCACCCTTTGAGGACACCCCCTATTCCCATGAACAATGATCCTGGGGCCTCTTCAGGGTGGTGAAACTGGAAGAAAAGGTCAGGTCAGAGTCTTCTCTAAGTCAAATACTGACTCCCCCCCCCTTCTAGTTTCCTTATCTGCTCCAGGATGTTTTCAAGGTAAATGCCTCCTCCCTCCCTTCAGAAGCAGGTGTGAGGGAGGGACAGTTCTATAGAGTTCAGAGTCTAGGGCCCAAGGAACAAACCCCAGTGAATTCTTGAGATCCATCGAGCTGATCATTGATCTCTATGTGGCCGTTAGGAAGCAAATTAATATGTTGATTCTCTTTCTCGAGTCCATCCCCAAGCCTTGGGTGAAAGAAAACAAAAGACTTTCTGTAGTCAGTGATGTATCTACCTGGGAAATGTCTCCTAGTCCTTCAGGGTGATGATTCAGAAAACAGAGGTGGAAGTAGGAGATTGGGTGGGCTAATGAGACAGTTTGGTCTCAAATTAGGAGGTGGGGTGACTTGAGCCCCAACGGGTTTGGGACTGTCTGAATGTGAAGACAGAATGCTATTGTAAGGATAAAGTGGCAGCACTCAATTCTCTTAGGTAGAATCATTTCTATTTTATTTTATTCAGCAGCTTGAGAACGAAGTGAAGCTGTCTGGTGGAGTAGGTAGGAAGGCGAGGATACCCACAGCCTTAGGGCATCCATCTGTGAGCATTGTTAAGATGGAGGAATGTCCAGATGTTCAGTTTCTAGTTTAAGCTGTGAATAAAAAGAGAAGAAACAGTCAAAACCAAGACCTTCTGCTCTTCAAACAAGGAATCTGAGAAATGGTAGATCAAGCCTGTCTGTCAGAGGGCTCTGGTTTTGTCTTTGTCTAGTTTTTGTTTGTTTATTTCTTTGTCAAGCCTGGGAGAATCAGAGATCAGAACAGGGACTAGACCAACCTCCCTGGGACAGAGATGAGAAGTAGTGGAATGAATGTCTGTATAACAATGCAAACAGCGTTTGTTGTTCTGCTGTTCTCAATCATCTTTGATTATTCATAATCCCATTTGGAGTTTCCTTGGCAAAGATTCTAGAGCAGTTTGCCATTTCATTCTCCAGCTCATTTTACAGATGAGGAAACCAAGGCAAACAGGGTTAAGTGACTTGCCCAGGGTCAAATAATTAGGAAGTATATGAGGCAAGATTTGAACTCAAGGAAAATGAGTCTTCTCAACTCTAGATTTGGCACCACCTAGAAGCCCAACAATGCAAATACCCAAATGCATTTGTATATCATTCCTCCAATCTTATACTATCACAGAATGTCAGAACTCAGAATGATTTTTGAGGGTATGGAGTCTAACTCCCTTATTTTAGACAAATGTATTGACTTGACCAAAGTTACATGGGCAGTATTCAACAAAGTTGGAATTTGAATTCAGGTCTTCTGACTTGAAATCTGGAGTCCTTCCCACTTTACATAATTCCCTCTGGTGGGCAACTATTCCTTCTAGCTTCTAATACCTTTATTGCCAGCGTCCAGTGTCCTCTTGATTGTCTGGAGGAGTGGGAATGAACCCTTTTTGCAGAAATCACCAGTAAAGTCATCCAGGTCAAGGGACCAAATCATGGCCCCTCCCAATTTTGAGTTCTTCAAAAACTTGACCTGAAGGAAATATACAAGGATGTGGGAAGGGGGCCTGAAAAGAGTGCCCAGCGGTCCTCCTAGGTCTCTGGGAATGGCTCAAAATTAGACTCTGGTCCAGATGAGGGAATGGGTTAATAATTTAGCAGCAAACATTTAGATTAGACAGAGAAAAAGACTTCCTGGTACAAAGAGGCAGCTGACAGAGCCCACAGACCCTGCATCCTTGGAGGACAGGGTAGATACCTTCATTTCTTTCCCTCACTCCTCCCTTCTTTGTTTCCTTCCTTCCTTGTTTCCTTCCTTTCTTCCTTTATTCCCTCCCTCCCTTCTTCCCTCCTTTTCCTTTTTTCCCTTCTTTGCTTCATTCCTTCCTTCCTTCCTTCCTTACTTCTTTGCTCCCTTCCATATTTTTTCCTTCCTTTGCTTCTTTTCTGCTTTCCTTCCTTCTTTCCTTCTTTCTTTCCTACTTTCTTCCTCCCTTACTCTGCTCTTCTCTTTCTTCTCTCCCATCCTTTCAATTTTCTATGCCTCAGGTCCTCAGAAGTCTTTTTAAGCCTCAGCCTAAAGAAATTCCTGGAATTTCATCCTAGAGCCACACTGGAGGCTTCTGTGCCTTCTTTCTATGTGCCCTGAGGGAGGGCTCCCTCATTGTCTCCATCAACTTGGTACTTACCTTGGTCTCCACACTCTCTTCGTCATCAAAACCAACCCATTGGTTGCCCTTGACTGCATAAGGGACCTGCTGTTCTGGGATTCTTTTGACTGTGGCACCTTGTAGGAACTGGCATACCTAAGAGAATTGGGGGAAGGGTGGAGAAAGCAATTAGCTCTGGAGTCTTCTAAGGCAGGGAGGCTTAGCCTGGTTGTCACAGACAATCAATGGATAGATTTCTGGGGGATCTGTGAATTTGTTTTGTTTTAATATTTTTATAATTGGTTTCATGATAACTCATTTTATGAGTTTATAATATTGTTTTGAGAAGGAATCTTGAAGCTTTACCAGATTCCCAAAGGGTCTGCAACACAAAATAGATTAAGAAACACTTCTCTGAAACATTGTCCTGTACCTAAGCAACGACACTTGGCTATAGAATTCCCAACAAGTGGCCAACTGAAGTCAGCTAGCAAGGAAGATTCCTTCCAGGACCATCCATTCTATTTTTGGATGGGCTCTCACTGTTAAGTTTTCCCTTGTAACCACTGAAATCTGAATCAACAGCTTCTACCGATTGCTCCTAGTTCAACCCTCTGGATCTGAACAGAATCAGCTATGTTCTGTCTTCCCAGCTGTACCATAAGATCAGAGAGGGCAAGGATTGTCTATTCATCCCTGTGACACCTATCATGCCTTAAACATAGTAGTTCTCAGTTTTTATTCAATGATGGATTCATGGACTTCCAGAATCATCTCCACTTTTTTGCATGTATTCTAAACAAGAATGAAAGGTAGCAAGGGACTCCCTTTTCCCACTCTCACCCCCAGACCAGCACAGATTTCCAGTGGCCTGAGCCTTGGAGCCTTCTGACTAAGGAGGCTGGTTTCCCGGGGATTGATTTCCTCTCTCTACTCTGAGCTGGGCATTCCACCTGACTATCATGTGACAGAAAGTCTAGTACAAGTAAAAATTCTTGGGTACCTCATAGTAGGCCAAGAAGCCTGCTTCAGCAGTGTATTGGCCAGGAGTGCCAGCAGCACTGGCAGGGGCCCCCACACCTGAGTTAAGTGAAGGTGTGGAGAGGGTGAAGGAGCGGCCATACATAGGGATGCCCATGATGATCTTCTCCTCTGGCATTCCCTGAATCTTCCAGTAGTTCACAGCATATTCCTGGGGAGGGAAGGCAAATTGAGATTGAACTGAACCCTAAGTATAGAGAGAAATGAAGGGGCCTAATATGTCTCTGCCTCCACTCGTGGCCCACTGAGATCCAACACCTGTCCTTTTCTGTTCTAAATTCAGCTTCTCCATCGTTGGGGCAAGCAGACACGCTTTTTTTGTTTGTTTTTTTTGTAGGGAGAGCGAAGGGTGTGTTTCGATCCCTGGCAATAAGTTGTCCTTCATATATAATCCTCTGTCTCTAAAGAAATTAGGATATTATTTTAAAAATGAATGAATAGATGAATGAATTTTTTAAAAAATTAGGCAAGGAATTTAAGAAGAAATTAGAAAACCGACACATAGGTCTTTGTCACCAAGGCTGCCAATTTCATCCTATCTTCTTTGTGTTGACAGCTTGTGGCATTTGCCTTGGGGATAGGGATGGAATGGAACTAGTTATTTTCTGATTTCCCAAAAGAGTTACCCACTTTGACAGAAAGGCATAGAAAAGAGGCTAATTTGAAAGTCTTTGGGCTACAGTGGAGACCAGAAAGAATTTGTGAGCTGGGATCCATTCTCCTTATTACCAGTTGCTTACACATGGCGAGTGCTCATCAAATTTTTGTTGAATGAATTATGCAAACTGATCAGGGAAGTGGGAGGGTAGGTACCTGATATGGGGAGTCACCTACAGTGGAAAACACTCTGAAACATAAGACTCAGAGAGTTGGGAAAGGCCCTTGGACATTACCTAGTTTTGTGACCTTTTTCAGATATAGATATCAGTTATAGAAATGAACACAGTGGACCAAAAAGGCCTGCCCGCAGTCACATAGGGAGTAAAAACCAAAGTCAGGATCTGAACCTAGATCCCACAATTACAAATCCAATACACCTTAAATTGCACCACACTAAGGTCAGACAAAAACATAGAGGGAGCAAGGAAGACAAAAACCAATTATGGCACCATTTCTCTAGCTGACAAACCAAATGAAAAAATATGTGAAGGCCTGGAAAATTTTTCAGAAAAAAAACTAAAAACCTAAAATATTTGCCCTCCCCCCCAAAAAAATTTCCAGGAAAATAAAATTTGCATATTCTGAAAAGAACAGAGTTAAGGGGGGGTAAGGTTAAAGTTAAAAGGCATGGGGTTTTTCCCAGTCTTTCTCTGTACCACCTCTCTCAGGCCTTTATAGGTCTATATGTCTGCCTTGGATAAATCAATTTCCTCACTGTCAAGTACAGATAACCCTCTTTTGCCTATGTTAAAGGGTTATCATTTGGATCAAATCAGATTAAAGATGCCCACTTCTTTTGTCAATGTGAGGGAAAAGATGCTTAAGGATGGGATGGGGTTAGGAATTATTGTTACTGAGTAGAGATGGGTCAGGATGGGATGTTCAGATTGGGAAATGAAGAATGAGCTAGCACATAGTTGGCTATTTGGTGAAGATGATGGCTAATTTTGCCATAGGCCCAGTTGCGAAGAGGCAGTTAGGTGGTCCACTGGATGGAGCACTGGGCCTGGAGTCAGGAAGACATGAGTTCAAATCCTGTCTGGTCTAGCTGTGTGACCATCTACCTCAGTTTCCTCCTTTGTAAGATGGGGATAATAATAGCACCTATATTCCAGAGTGGTTGTAAGGACCAAATAAGATAATATTTTAAAGTACGTACAACATGATAAACATTTAATAAATGTTTCCTTCTTTCCTGAGATACAGAGTTCATGACACTTGACTGGCCAGTGCCCTTGGTCCCTCTCCAGCTGCAGTTTCATTCGTTCCCCATTCAAAGCATATATGTGTGTGTGTGTGTGTGTGTGTGTGTGTGTGTTCACACATATATATTATATATGCATATCTATATCTTATACAGAAATGGTATATTTATAAATAATATTTCTCACTTGAAGAAGAAAGCATGCAGAAGACCAAGAACCTTTATACATCATATATAAATGTTTAGTTGTGTCTAATTCCTTGTGACTCCATTTGGGGTGTTCTTGGCAAAGAAACTAGAGATGTTTGCCATTTCCTTCTTCTGCTCATTTGATAGATGAAGAAATCAAGGCAAACAGGGTTAAGTGACTTGACCACGGTCACACACCTAGTAAGTATCTGAGGCTAGATTTGAACTCAGGAAGATGAGTCATCCTGACTCCAGGCCCTAGCTGTGCCATATGTAAATGATATATTTACAAATCCTATTTCTTACTTGAAGGGGAAATTAAGAGGAAGATTGTGAACTTTTATGTATCACATTTAAATGATATGTGTATGAATTATATTTCTGTACTAGAACTCACAATGTGTATTATATAATGATTAATAAAGACTGTGCTTAAAAATAAAAGTCACTCTCCTCTGGCCATCCATCTCAGCTTTTCAATCCTACCACATTATAGTAAGCACTGTTCCTCTGGTCCTGGCTCCCTTTCTTCAGAGGGCTGTTGTGACCGGTCACTAGGGGATCGTCCCAGGATCCATGGAAATCAAAGGACAGGAGGTTGATGAAATCCACGTCTCTAAGGAATCCAGAGAATAGAAGTGAACAAACAATTTTTTTTTCTGAGAATCCATAAGAAACTATAAGGGATTGTGACTATTAGCTTAAGGTACAGCAAGAGGGATTGAAGGTTGATAGAAGGAAAAACGTCCTGAGTGTGAAGAGTTTGGAGTCTGGACAGGTGATTAAAGAAGACCTTCTAGAAAAACCTTTAAAAACAAAGGGTATCTTCCTCTTCCTCAAATCCCCTACCCAGCAGATCATTTGTCCAAACTGGATTAAAGGCAGAGGAGTAGATCAGCTGACTCCAGTTATACTCACTTTGCCAGGCTCTTAATATCATAGCTGTTATCGATTTTCTGCCTTCCTGCAGCCACCCCAGCAGACAAAATAAGCTTGTCCTCAGGTTTTTTGGCCTCTTTCCGAAAAGCATCAGCTAACTCCTATGGGATGCAAGAAGAGAGATGTCTAAGAATTTGAGAACAAGATGCTAGCCTGGGGTTTGGGAAATGCCACAAAGCAAATATTCTTTTTCTGAGAAAGCCTTAGGAATCCAGGAATCTTATTGGTTTGGAAGGATAGTCCCCCCAGATGCCACCCATGTGGGCTACCCATCCCTGTCCTCCTGAGGCCCCTCAAGAATTAGAACTGAGTCTGCCCCAAGCTTCTAGTGCTGGGAAAGGATTAAGAAGGCTACGTCCCATTCAACCCCACATGATTCAGAACATCCTCTCCTTAGCCCTTGAGAACTCAGAGTATACTTCCTTATTGTTCTGGGACCTGACCAAAGAAAGGACCTGGCCTGCTCTATCATACCAAGAGGCAGGGACCTGGGTTTTCTCCAATAGACTTGAGAGATGCCAGAAGCTAAGGGTCAGGGTTCCTCCTTTCTGTAATAACCAGCATGTGACTCTACACCCAATATGGGGAATGGACCAACTACTCCATGAGATTTGACCATACGTGAATCAGAGAAGCAAAAAAAGCCTTTTCATTCAGCTCAGGATAGATCCAGTCCACATCCAGCCCATCGAAGTCATTGTACCTCAGGAACGGGATCACAGACTTGATAAATGTTGATCGTGATTCAGACGAATCCACCATGGGATGGAACCTGATAGAAACAAATCTGATATCTTTTGGAAGGAACTGGTAAAGGAGGCCTGCATAACATGTTACCCCCAGAGTCTATGGAAGTTCATTCACAATTGCAATGCCATTTCTACTGTTCAAAGAGGACCTCCAGAAACCATGCCTGAGCAGAACAAAAACCACTCAGGCCTGAACTCCATGGGCCCATATACCATCATTTTCATTCCAACCATTTTTTGTGCCTCACTCCTCTTCCACCTCTTGCTCCAAGAACTATAAACAAATCAACACTACCATTGACTCTATAAAAGGCATATCAAAGGACTGACTTATTGTATCCTTATGATTTCCTAGAATCTAAATCAAAACAGATTTCCCTGGACACCACTCCCCTCTACTTGTGAGCTCTGCTGATTAGAATGTAAGCTCCTTGAGGGCAGGACAATTTAACTTTTTATTTACATCCTATCAGAGTTCTTGGTACATAGTAAATGTTTAGTAAGTGCTTTTAATTCACTCATTTATCCTTTGACTTACAACCTCCCCCACCCTTTGGGGGTATACACACATATGTATGTATGTATGTGTATACATATATGTATATGTATGTGTGTATTGCTTCCAAGTTTACAAAGGATTTTACATACATTATCTCATCTGATCAACCCTATGATGTAAGTACTATTCCCATCTTACCAATAAAGAAACTGACTCAGAAAGGTTAAGGGATTTGACCTTGGGCACTCAGCTAGTAAATATTGGAGATAAGATCTGAACTCTAGATAGCCTAGCTGGAAGTCCAATACTCTTTCCATTACACATAGCATAAGGAAGGCATAGGGACTGTGATCTAATTGGTACAGAAAGCATTGAGATAACAAAATCCTTCTGTCAATGCTGGTCAGTCAACTCTCTGCAATTTGTAGTCTTCGAGAGCTATTTAAAGTACTGAAAGTGATATAGTTATTTGTCAGGGTCATACAGCCAGTATGTGTCAGAGGCAGGACTTGAATCCTTAACTTCCTGGCTCTAAGGCTGGTTTTCTACATATAATGATACCATCAGAAAGTCAAGAAGACCTGTATTCAAATCCTCCCTCTGACACAACCATAGTTCTCATTTAACCTCCTCTAGTCTCAGTTTCTTCATCAGTAAAATGCAGATAATTCTTGTAATATTTTCCTTACATGGTTGTTATGAAGTAATATATGTAAAATGCTTTATAACCTTAAAATTTGTAATATAAATGTCAACTACTGTTCAAAAAACCCTATCTAATCCATTAGAATATAATTTCCCTGAGGGCAGGCACTATTTTTACTTTTTCTTTGTATCCCAAGAGATTAGCACAATACTTGGCATATAATACTGGTTTTATAAACATCTGTTGACTGTTTGAAATAAATAATAGGAGCTACATACTTACCCTTTGGAACCAAATTTGGCACCTCCAATGGCTAGGAGAGTTTTTAGGTTGGGATTACTGTAATGGAAGGAAATTGAGTTTGATTCACTGAAGGTTTCATTCCCATCCTGCAATGGTCCTCCAAATCTCCATCCTTAGAAACACTTCTTCCAATTCAAGCATTGTGTTTCTAGAAGATCCTCATTAACATGCAATTTTCTAATTAACATTGACTTTTGGAGGATCCATTGGGTCTTTCTGCATTTTGAATAACCAGATAGCTCATTGCTTAGTTACAGAATTGAAAGTTACTCCTTGCTGAGATGGTGTATGCCAGATGTACTGAGCTGTGACTAGTTTATCTACAGCCCAAACTGTCATGGTCACAACAACCAACTGAGACACAAATTTCTTTAGGGCTACCTGTGTCTTTTCAGTAATCTTTCTAATAGCTTTTCTCATAATGACTTAGGAGAAGAAGCATTAACTTCTTATCATCCACTCTAATTTTAACAGGGATAAGACACCCAACTGTGGTTTTGATGGACTGCAATGAAAGAGAAGCAGATTTTGATGGAGAAGAGGTTGGGAAAGGAGCATGGAGTCTTGAATGGGAGAGGGCAGTCCTGGTTAGAATCAGAGTGGGGGGGGCAGTGTCTTGAGAAGCCAGGGTCAGTGTAAGGACATTAATCATGGGACTTGAGAAGAGAGGTAAAGGAAAATGGTAGACAATAAATATAACCGCTGACTACACAATTTTGCCCAAGCCAGATCACTCGAGGAATATTCTACTCTGTGCTCCTACTCCCTGCAGGACATGGGGATCCCAGTATCAAGGCTTTCCCATCTTCCTCCCATTCTGCTTTAGGGGAGCAAGCAAAGATTTAGATTAACCCAAAATTGGTATACCTAATCCAGTGGTTTTAGATACCCACTCCACACCCCATTCATACTCATCCTCATCCCACTGGCCTTTGCTTGAGATACATGAAGACATGATATTGGGTGACATCATTCCACTCCCCAGGGATGATCTTATTGTTGCTGATGTTGGCAAAGGAAAAGATAATGTGGGTACATAGATTTGGGTCAATGGCATCAGGAACAAAATATCCCGGCTCAGCTCGGTACTGGGACCAGTTGGTGAAGTAGCAAACCAATTTGTAGGCAGAGCCTGTAAAGGAGAAAGGAGAGAATTCATGGAACCAATCATAGGACTTGGTCGGCTGCTAGATTCTTCCTTACACAAATGACAGTCTCCAAGTTGGAAGAAACCTCAGAAGTTATTCAGTCCAACACATAGCTTAATAGGAATCTCCTTTGCAACATTCCGTACAAGTGATGAATCAACCTCTACTTGGAGAATTTCAATAGAAAGAGGAACTCACTACCTCTTGAGGCAGCTCAGTTAGTTCACTCTCAGACAGCTCCAATTATTAGGAAGTGTTTGCTTACATCAAGCCAAAACTCTCCTTCTAGTCACTCCTACCTCCTACCCCATTGTTTTTAGTTCTGCCCTTTGGGACCAAGCAGAACAGGTGGAATACCTCTTCTAATGGCTAGATCTTTGAGTGCTTGAAGACAGCTGTCATATCCCTATTGCCTTCACTTCTCCAGGATAAACATCCCCTGTTATTTCAACCTTTCCTCTTACTGGTATAGGTTCTAGTCCCTCCCCTGCTCTCTATCCTAGTCACCCTCCTTTGAAGAGGCTCCATCTTGTCTAAGTTTTTCCTTTGCCCAGTAATGTAGCACCAGGAAGGGAGCACAATACTTGAAATTTGGCCCAAGTAGGGAAGACGAGATTTTAACAACCTTGGTCCTAGACACCATGCCCCTATTCATTCAGCCTAAGATGCCATTAGATTTTTGACTACTTATATCATGGTGTTGAGAATTAGTGTTCCATAGTGTCTAGACAGCAAGCTTCAAAGCCAGGAAGAATTGGGATTGAATCTTGGCCTTGACACATCTGACTTCCTTTCTCAAGATAGTGGCAGAGCTAGAGAGAGAAGCTCACCAACACAAATATACAGCTAGAACTCAATGCATTGCATACTGTAAATGCTCCAAGAAGGTTTGCTGGATGAATAGGGGTGATGGGCAGTAGAGAGACAGACATTGATTAAGGAATATAGACAGTGAGAGAGAGAAGCACAGGAGTGGAGACATATAGAAAGAAATAGAGAAGTGCAGAGAGGCCAAGGGGCAGAGGTAGAAAAAGGAATATCACCACTATCACCACCACCATCACCATCACCACCACCATCATCATCATCACCATTGTCATCATCATAACTAGTATTTATATACTGCTTTGAGGTTTGCAAAGGGGTTTACATATATTACCTCATTTTATCCTTTCAACAACTCAGTGAGGTAGGTGTTATCATAATCTTCACGGTATAGATGAGGAAACTGAGGCCAAGAGAACTTAAATGAATAGCATAGCTAGCAGGATTTGAACTTTAGTCTTTCTCACTCCAAGTTCATCTCTCTACCCATTATGCCAGACCCAGAAATCCAGAGAAAGATATGTAACAGAATCATTACTTACCACCTTGAAGTAGTATCAATGCCACAAAACCTACAGAAGAAAAGACCAAAAGGGGGATGTTTATAAGTCTAGAGATGAACCTTCCATCCATAGCATGACCTACCACTATGACAAAACCTCCCAACATTCTCTGCTCCCCTGAGGATTTTCTGACCCAAGCAAAAGGCACCCAGACCTTAGATCCTCAAATGCCCTGGGCCACTGCAACCTTGGAAGCATTAAGTCCTAACCAAGGGAGGTTTTCTCATTTAGGGACAAATGGACCATCTCCTCCCTGGGGCTAGACTATGATGTCATCTCTATTTGCTTCATATTTCCTCAAGGTTGATAGAGCAGCAGAGGTCTGAGTACCTCATAATGTCTATTGCAGAGTCTGATCTGCAAATGAGTTCAGATTGCTTGTGAAGGTGGGGAAGGAATTATTTAGCCTGAGACACCTGTTGGCATATGAAGAAATGGAAGGAGGCCAGGGAGAGAGAAGTGGTATTTTTTTCTTTCTAATTACTGGGGAATCAAGCTCCTTCCTTGAATTCTGTGCCTGGGAAAACAGTGAGAAGAGGGAACCAGTACCATTTATTGTTTGGACAATAGATGCTATTCATCTCTTCTAGCCCAACACCCAATCATGCTTGGACAGGATAATTCCCATGCTCAGGGAGTTGGCCATGGGAACCTTCCCACTCATAGGGAAAGGTCTGTCTTCCACTCCTGGATTGGCCTAAGTATTTTTTGCAAAATGCAAAAAACATTTATTAAATGCCTGCTACATATCAGCATAGAGGTGGTATCTGAACTTGTGTGAAAGGGTGAGATTATCAAAGCAGAAAGTAGAGAGAAACAGTCAGAGAAGGCCAGAGACAAATCCTAGAAGAACACACATCTTAAAGGGTTGAAAAAGAGGCCAAAGAATTGGCAAAGCACATGGGGAGAGGCTAGAGAGGTAGGAAATAAATTAGGAGAGTGACAGGGAGAAGAGAATATCAGGAAGAAGAGGATGGTCAATGGCCACCAAAAAAAATGGTTGAAGCTAGATAAGGATTAAAGAAAAAAATCCATTAGGTTTGATGATTAGAAAATCACTGGTGGTCTTTGAAAGACTGGTTTCAGTAGAGTAGTGACAATATCAATTAGATCACAAGGGGCTGAGTAAGGAGTAGGAGTTTATTGGATGAATGAATGAATGAAGTAGAAGTTATCAATGTAGACTCTTTCCCTAAGAACTTTAGAAGTAAAAGGGAAAAGAAAGATGACACAGTAATAGCTCAAGGGGAAAGGGAGAGGCCATTCCCAAAATGGATGCCTCCCTACTTGGCCAATGAGCTTGGGTTGGATGCTCTAGATGCCATAGAGGTACTAGGCCCCCTTGTAGGCATAAGGATAGCGACATAATTAGAAATTGCAAGGGGAAAGAGTTACCTGTGAATGAGTTGAATCCATATAGAAGAATGTAAGCTCCCTGTCACTTTAGGCCCCTACGTTTCAAGTCCTAACACTAACACTTAATCATGAAAAAAAACCCAACATGCTAACAACATACCAATTACACGCTATTAATGCATCAATTACATGCTGCTGCTACTGCTTCTGCTGCTACTGCTGCTGCTTCTACTATTACTGTTGCTGCAGCTGCTGCCATTGCTGCTACTACTGTTACTGCTCTTGCTGCTGCTCCTGCAAGATTCCCAGGGCAGGGTAGGAGAGGGGGGTACCCACTAAGCCACCTTTGGAGAACTCTGATTTTTAGGATGTTTTATGGGTTATTTCTCCTAATAAACCTAAACTGACCATTATTCCACTTCTACTCATTACTCCTAGTTCTGCCTTCTGTGACTAAGTTAGATTATGAAAGACACAAAAAGTCCTATAGGAACTGATGAAGTTGCTGAGTAAGGCAGGATCATCCCTAAGGTATGGGTGTGTTGGTGTAGGCAACTAATTTTTGTGGGACCTCTGTCTAAATAAACAATTTTATTAAAAATGTATTAGAGATAAATAGGATCATGTGTAGTATCAGTTTTATCAATAAAGATTTAGAATAATTAGCTTACAACATTCACAACTGTGATTTAAAACAGTGAACTGTCTACATTTGGATCACTATTGTAGTCCAAAAGACTATTGGAATTAGAAACTAATGGTTAAAGAATTAATGTATCACACTCATCCTGCCTGTTATTCATAACACTATTCTTCAAGTATTTCAGGAGAACCTGGCTTACCTCACTGTACTGCTTCCAAGAGCAACTGGGTAAAAGTGGGTGCCAGGCCTGGAGTCTGGAAGACTCATCTTTCTGTGTTCAAATCTGGCCTCAGACACTTACTAGCTGTGTGACCCAGGACAAATCACTTAACCCTGTTTGCCTCAGTCTCTTCATCTGTATGATGATCTGGAGAAGGAAATGGCAAACCACTCCTTAGTGACAGAATGAAAAGAATGCTTTACTTGGAAGCAAACGACCTAGGTTCAGATCCCCATTCAGTTAGTAGCTCCCATCTCTGGACTTCTGCTTCAAGACTTTTTCTTTTTTATTCTTTTTTTTTTGGAGGGGTAAGGCAAGGCAGTTGGGTTTAAGTGACTTGCCCAAGGTCACACAGCTAGTAAATATCAAATGTCTGAGGTCACATTTGAACTCAGGTCCTCCTGACTCCAGGGCTGGTGCTCTATTCACTGCAACCACCTACCTTCAAGCCTTTTTCTACCCTACCACATTATAGCTATAGAAGGCATTGGAAAAACTATTTTGTATTTCTTTGCAGAAGGGACTTCAATTCCTCCCTCAATCCACCCTGTCTTCTCCTTTTGGAGATCTTTCCTACAGCAGCTCAGGCCAGGACAATTTGAATAATGCAGTGTAGTTGCTGTGAAGAAAGGTGATGAATGAAAACAAACAAACAAACAAAAAAAATTGGGGAAGAGAGTAAGAGGTGCCCTCCAAGTTCCATAACTCAATATGAGATATTGACACAAGCAGAAGGTAGAGTGTCCAGGCACTAGGAAAGAAAGGAAAATGGAACAGAGTCAATTTAAATCTTCACGTAGTTGAAAACAGAGTGTTACACAAAGAGACTATTCCTATAGTCAAGTCAACAAGCATTAAGTACTTACTACAAGCTAGACACTGGGAATAAAAGTACAAGCACAAAAGAAAAATATTCCCTTCCTTCAAGACCTTTACATTCTAATTGGGGAAGATGGCACCTCGAAGGAAGCTTAAATGGGGAGGAGAGGGAGAAGTACATCCACAGATAAGAGTGTGAAGGATGTGAAGGATGTGGAGGGTGTAGGGGCTGGGGGCCAGGGAGGGAGGAGAAAGTTTGGACAGTCAAGAGTGGAACCTGGACAGCAATGAAGATATGGTTAGTGTGGGTACTTTCCTTAAAATAGAGTTTCTGAGGGACCCTTTGTAGACCTGCATATTAAAAAGAAAATTTAAAAAGAAAATTTGGTGCTACATTTTAAACTGAAAACATAGAGTGGTCTTAACATATGGCCCCACCAAAAAAACCAAAAACATATGGCCCAGCTGCTAGGAAGTGGGCCCATTTCCAGACAGAAGAAATGAAGTAAGATTAAAAAAAAAAGAGCTTTGGAGGAAAGGATTTGAAAGAAAATAAGTAGCTTAGAAGAAAAAGTAACAAACTTTACTTACATAATGAAATCTCTGAAAATTAGAGAAGACTAAACAGAAATAAGTGACTGTCTGGAATATAAAGAAATGTTAGAACAAGATAAAAGACTGGAAAAACAGAAGGAGATTTAAGATATCCAATATTAAAACCAACTGACTTAACAGTAGACTAGATTTAAGAATCATTGGATTGAGAGTCATGATTTTTTAAAAATGGATACTGTATTTCAAGAAATTAGAAATGAATCTATTGGAACCAGAATGCAAAGTAAAGATTGAAAGAATCCACTGAACGTCTCCTGAAAGAAATCTCCAAATTTAAAGTCCCAGAAATGCCACTTGCAAAACCCAGAATTTCTATGAAAAAGAAAAAATACTGCAAGCATCCAGAAAGGAGAGATTTAAGTACCAGGGTATCATACTCAGAATCCTACAAGATCTGACAGAGATCTTGGAATACAGTATTGCCAAAGGCAAAATATACAAGTTTACAACCTAAAATAGGTTACCTATCACAGTTGATTATAATCCCATAGGTGAAAAATAGACCTGTGTTGGAACAGAGAAATTTCTAACATTCTTAATGAAAAGACCATAGCTAAACAGAAACTTTGAAACACAAAAGTGAATCAAGAAAAACCTAGAGAGACAAGTTTATTTGAAATTACTAGCTGTGTGATTCTAGGTAATTCACTTAATCCCTATTTGCCCCATTTTTCAACTATAAAATTAGAATAATAATAACCTTTGATTCACA
This sequence comes from Pseudochirops cupreus, assembly GCA_028627135.1. Taxonomy (NCBI): domain Eukaryota; kingdom Metazoa; phylum Chordata; class Mammalia; order Diprotodontia; family Pseudocheiridae; genus Pseudochirops; species Pseudochirops cupreus. The sequence goes on along the minus strand of CM053584.1, from coordinate 346,903,493 downwards.
GGGTTGTTGTGAAGATCAAATGAGTCAATATATGTAAAGGGCTTACTTAGCACAGTGCCTAGCACACAGTAGATACTTAATAAATGATTGAAGAAACAAACATTCCTTCAAAACCTTTATGTCTTCAAAGGGTACTGAGTGAGTTAAATAAGGAAAAAAAAAGAGGACCTGGAGTAGATTGGTTTTGCTCTGTTGGTTTTTAAGAAGAGAAAAAAAGAAGGTAGGGTAAAAAGAATACACTAGCGTAGAAAAAAAGAAAGAGGAGGAAGAACTTGCTATTTCTCATAATTAGGGTGTGAATAATTACCTTCCCTTTCCCCATCCCTCAGGGATTTTGATGACATCATCTCCAAAAATATCATTAAAAATTACAAATGACCTTTGCCTTCCACTCAGCACACAGAAGTTGCCCAAGAATCATCTACTGAATGAATGAACTTGGTGGTTTGAAGGGGAAAGGTACAAAGTAAATTCATATTCAGGATCTCACCCACTGCTAGGATTAAGCATGCTTCATCTGGGGTTAGTGAATTGAGGAAATTCAACAATCTCTCCAGTCCCTACTATCAATGAAGATAGAATACAGAGACTCAAAGTGGGGCATCTTTGTTCCTTCTGTTTCATTGTCCATCTGGTCTAATTCTCCCATTTTAAAGATAAAGAAACCAAGACCCAAAGACTCTCTGCGCTTGCCTTGTCCTATTTCTCATTCTCAATCTCTATGCACACCCCATATCCTGTAGCTTCCAACCAAAGTGGGCCACAATCTTTCTTGGCACCTCTCCAAGAAGGCCATGGCATTGGGCATTATTCACAGGGACTCAGGTCACTACTGCTGTCTCTTTTGCTAGAAAGAGATAAGAAACTTAGTTCTCTTAACAAACTTTGCAGACATTGCTCCGTTACTCTCTAAAGAAAGCCCATCTAGCTTCACGATCCTACAACTTCATGTTCATTCCTGTTAAATATCCTGTGATTAGATTTGGCTCAGTTCTCTAGCCCATCAAAATCTTTTGGGATTCCCCTTACACTAATGCATTAGCTATCCTTTTCAGTTTTGTATCATTTGCAAATTTGATATGTGTGCCATCTCTATCCTCATTCAATTCTTGGTTTTAAAAATATTCAACAGCACATGACCAAAGGCATATACATGGAATACCGTACTAGGTAGAACATGAAGTCATTATGGGCCAAGCTGCTGAACCAGGTCTGAATCTACTTAATGACTGTGATCTAGTCTATATCTCTCCATTTTATCCCCAAGAAGAGCAGGAGAGATTTTAACTCCTTGGGCTTAATTTTCCTTATCTATAAAAAGGAAGGAGCTGAACTAGACATGAAATGAAACTTCTGGCTCAATTATTCCACTATTCTATCCAGAGAAGGGAGAACATGACATTCATTTTTTTTTTAATCTTTCCACTGAGCATCCTCTCTCCCCTCCATCTAATTCCTACTCCAACCCAAATCTTCTACCTGATGAGTCTGTAGGGTCCACACTCACCCCACCAAAGGAACTTCTGGCCCATGATGGCAACTCCCAGTTCACCAGCTTGCTCTGTCTTCTTGTTCTTGGGTCCTTTTATGTCCTGATTTTAAAAGCTTGACTTACAGGAAGGAATCTGTACAATCCACCCAACAATTCCATTGCTCCTCCCTAATTTCATTTACCTTGCACAATTTTCTGGAAGTCAGCCATACACTTAAACAATGTCTTCTCTCAACATATCACAGGGTGTCTTCTCTCAATATGGCACAAGGGTTTAGAGGGATAGTCCCATAAGGCTGAGATATTCTTGCAACTCTGGCCTCCTCTCTGGTCCTGCATGCTTTATGCTGAAGTCAACACCCTGGATCTTCCTGACATGCATTTGCAAATAGTTGTTTCTGTAAATTCATAAAATCACATTCATAAGATTCCAATGGAAACCAATTATATGGAAATGCAGTTACCAAAATACATTTTTTTAAAAAAATGTTCGGACATCAGTTTAAGAACCTCTTCTTTAGATGTCTGAACTCCGTGGTCATTTTACATATCAAGAATGGAAAGATCAAATTTGGGTGCATGGAATAAAGAGGGGGTCACCTTGAACTGGTCAATATCAACCTCACTAGAGGTCCAAAAGGTGGAGGGAACTAAGGCAAATCAAGAATCATCAGAATCATTCTGAAATGGGGACTCAGACAACAGAGACAAGAGTGGGACTGTTAGATCAGGAACATGCAATTGGAGGGTGTCACTGGAGTAGTGGTTAGGGTACTTCCCGAGACTGAAAGGTCCTGGTATGGAAGGCTAATGCAGAACAAGAGCTCAGAAGGAATGAGTATTCACAGTGGAGACCCAAGATGGAAACTGAAAGAGATTCAGAGACTTGATAAGAGATAGGTTGACCCCTCCCAACCAAGATGGTCCTATTGGAGTGGGTACATCAGGGAGAGGGTCCTTGGCCAAAATAGAAAAAGAAGCCCCTGTGTCCACAAGACAAGGGACCTTCTTCTCTGCAATTTCTAGGGAGACAAAGGGGTTGCTTCAAGGTAAGGACAGGAGGAGGGAAATGGGGATCTCTATCTAGCTGTCTAATTGGGATCCCTTAGGGTACCTTGGCAAGTCTACATCAGGATTCCCAGTCTGAAGGCTGGGGCACTTGTTTTTCCATTGACTCCTCATCTGACAATAGGCACAAACATCTTGAGGGAGGGGGTCTGTAACAGCAAGCATCTAGCATATCCAGGATGGCTGCTAGTACAGGTTCTCTGATCTGCTTTGCTAAAGGAAAGCAACTTTTAAAGGAGCCAACAATCTTTAATTAAACACACATACACATACACACACACACAGACATGCATATATAGTTAGATAGATAGATAGATAGATAGATAGATAGATAGATAGATAGATCATTTACTTAGTTCAGGGGGAAAATCAGCACCCTGAACTTCAGAAAATACAAACAGAAATTACAAGCAGACAAAAAAATCAGACAGAAAACAACAATTTGACAGACCAATAGACAGGGCTTCTAGCTGTCTAACCATTACATACATATATAGTTACCAGAGAGAGAAGCACCAGCATCTGGGTTTTCAAAGTGGGGCTGGGGGCTGGGGGAGCTCTATGGCTACCTAGAGTCTCATCTGATCATATCACACCACTCTTCCCATAAGTACGCCCCACAGCAAAACCTCACCTCAGAATATATATACTCGTCTTCAGGGTCAGAGGACATCACAACCTTGGCGACCCACTGCCTAATTAGAAAGTAACAAAAGGTGTGGGCCTTCCTGAAAAACAAGCCTCCCACCAATCAAGTCCCTCCTGTTGGGTTCCACTTGAGGCCCATTAAGGGGCAGGGAAGATATTCAAATTCCCTTACCATTACAGGGTCTTGTGTCAGTGGAGTGAATGCTCTATTTTGGATATGAAGGCAGGTGACCTCGGAACTGGGGGTCAAGCTACCAAGGGGCCTTTGAGAGGGCACCTCAATTCTCTTCAAATGGCTAGATTTGTAACAAACTTCTCATCTCTCCTTTTCCTTTTTGTTTCCTCTTGGTCAAAAAGACCTAAGGTCACCCAGAGGACTTTCCTCCAGGGTAATCTCTGCGCTAAGACAGAACCCTGAACAGGTTCAAGAAAGGACTAAAGGGATTGGCCCAACAACAAGATGCAAATTCAGTGTACTTGCAGAATCAAAAAGGGCATGGTCTACACTAGTGTCCTTCTCCCCTGCACAGTAAGTTCTGGTCTCTACACAGACTCGTGGTTTCTCTCTAATCATCCTTTGTACAAACAGCTCATCACCTTATATAGAAAGAAACAAAGTAGAAAGGCTGGAATATACAAGGCAGTCAAATGGATTTGTAGCCAAGAAAACTGGGAGAAAGGGGGTCTTGTGAGTGCCAAAGATATAGGAAGAGATTCAAAAAACCAGGTAGGAGGAAAAAGAGAAATAAGTATGTCCCAGGTCAGGGGAATAGGAAAAGAGGAAAGCAAGAACACAGATCACTGCCATGAGCCAGTTTTGCATAGGATGACAATGAGCTTTGATGTTTAGGGAAGGCTCCTACTTCTGATTGTTGACCTTTGCTCCTTAGGGAGTGCACCTGCCAAAGGTGATAGATGAAAAGCTCTACTGAAGTATGAGGGAGATAATGTGATCTAGAAAAAAGTAGTATGTGTTGTGGGAAGAGATGGAGATTTGAAGCCCAAAGATCTGGATTCAAGTTTGTGTTTAACCTCCCCTAAATCTTAGGTTCCTTAATAAGTAAAATGACCACAGAGTTCAGACATCTAGAGAAGAGGTTCTTAAATTGGTGTCTGAGCATTTTTTAAAAATGTGTTTTGGTAACTGCATTTCCATATAATTGGTTTTCATTGGAATCTTATGAATGTGATTTTATGAATTTACAGAAACATCTATTTGCAAATGCATGTCAAGAAGACTCAGGGTATTGACTTCAGAGTAAAGTATGCAGGATCGGGGAGGAGGCCAGAGTTGCAAGAGAATCTCTAGAGAACTTGGTAGTCAGAGAGGACTATGAGGAGGTTCTAGAGAGCATGGTATCCAGAGGACAGCATGAAAAGGTTCTAGAGAACACTGTAGCCAGACGGAATGTGAGGAGATTCTAGAGAACATGGTAGCCAGAAATGAAGACAAGGAGGTTCTAGAGAACACAAAGGCTGGAGGGGATTACAAGGAGGTTCTAGAAAACATGATAGCCAGAGAAGAATATGGGGGGGTGGGGTTCTAGAGAACATGATAGCCAAGAGGAATATGGGGGGGTTCTAGAGAACATGATAGCCAGAGAGGAATTAGGAGGAGGTTCTAAAAATATAATAACTGGAGAAGAATATAAGATTTCAGCAGGCTTTGGGTTTGTGACAGAAGCTGGCCTGGTGGTACTATCTTAATCTAAACCTGATTACATCAGATTAGGGAACTCTACTTCTACCATAGCAGGTTGTCAACCCCTCCTTGCACATACGGTCTCAGAGGGTTGGCTGGAATGCTGAGAGATTAAGTGTATCAGCAAGCACCCCAGCACACCCAGGGCGGCTACTAGCACAGGTTCTTAGATCTGCTTTTCTAAAGGAAAGCAACTCAAAATGGGTTAACAATCTTACTTTAATCAATCAAATACCATTTACCTAGTTCAGGGGAAAAAGTCGGCACCCTGAACTTCAGAGAATACAAACAGAAGTTACAAACAAACAGAAAAA
>CM053584.1:346836497-346897769 GCA_028627135.1 Pseudochirops cupreus | reverse complement strand
TATGGTTCCTCATAGCTGAGCTGACTTTAGTGGGAAGTATCTTTGTGTGCGTTTTGGAGTTCTAGGATTGGTTTAGAGTCCTGTTTTATGGGTATTTTGGGGTGGCTATGCGAGAGCTGCGATATGTTGGTGCTGCTACGTAGCCATCCTCTTTGTCTTATTTCTTCTGTTCCTTTCTTCACTCTCTAACCTGTGATATACTTATCTGTGCACTTGATGAATCCCTCTCCATATCACAACAGCTCATTGAGGGTAGAGACCGCATCATTTTCATATTCCAGAACCCAGAGCAATATATTATAAACAGTAGGTATTTAATAAATACCAATTCATAAATGTTTGTGGAATAGAATAATTGAAGCCAGGGAGCAAATGATATTGTCAAAAAAGAAAGTATGTCAAGGTAAGAGTGCTAAGGATTGATCCTAGGAGAGTATTCATTGTAAGGTGATGAGTCACCAGCAAGGGAAGCAGAGAGGTGGTTTGAAAAGTGGGATAAGCAGGAGTACAGTGTCTTTGAAGACAAAGAAAGAAACAGAAACAAATACTGAGTGAGAGAAACACGATCATTGGATTTGACAACCAGTGGGTTATTTGGAGGGAACAATATCACTAAAGTGAGAAGAAAGAAAGCCAGGTGAGGAAGTGGAGATACTTGGGATAGAGAGCTTTTTAAAAGGTGCTTGGCAGTGAAAAAGAGAAGAGAATGGGAAGAGAAGAGAATAGTTTGGAGTAAGGTAGAAGGATCAAGCAGAAGTTTTTTAAGGACTGAGGAGACCTGGAGTTGAAATCAAGGGAGGAATAAATAAATAAATGAAAGAAAAGTAGCTATTTATTGTGTTCCAGGCACTGTGCCTTCAAGTACTAAAGATACAAATACAAAAGTGAGGGTGTGCCTGTCCTTAAGAAACTTATATAGTATAATTTATAATATAATATTTTATGGTATATTATGCTTATAATATAATCCAATATATTATAATATATAATTATAATTCCCCCTATTAGAATAGGGGGTAAACACATAGGGCCAAGAAGCTGTGTTTTGACTTGGGACATCATAGGAACTAGAGCCATGGGAGATTTGATTGTCATGTCCTTTCCAGGTGGTATTGATTTGATTGCAGCTCTCAGAAGTTGTCAAAAGTATGTGTGTGGGAGAGAATATTGATGGGAAGATTGCCAAGGATGTCACTATTTGAGTTATGTCCCAAGGAGGTGAAAGAGGAAAGGGACCCAGGTATACTAAAATATGTAGCTCTTTTCATTTTAGCATAGAACCAGAAACTAAGGAGGGGGGTTGCCCATCAACTGGGGAATGGCTGAACAAATGATGGTATGTAAATGTAAAGTGATATTACTGTACTATAAGAAATGATGAAAAGGAGAGTTACAGAGAAATCTGGGAAGATTTGCATAAACTGATACAGATTAAAATGAGAAGAACCAGAGCAATTTGTGCAATCACAACAAGATTGTAAAGATAGAAATCTTTGAAAGACTTAAGAATTTTGATCAATGCAAAGACCAGTCATGGTTCCAGAGGACTGATGATAAAGCATGGTATATCTACTCCCCACCTGACTCCTACCCCTCAAACAGAGAGATGATAGACTCAAGATGCAGAATGATGGAGAGATTTTGGACATACTGATGTTGGAACTTTTTTTGTTGTTTGACTATTCAATTTTGTTACAAGGGTTTTGTTTATCTTTTCTTTTTCTTAAAAAAATGAAGAGCACAAAAAGTTAAAAAATGGATCACAGTCAAGCAAGACAGTTTTGAAAGTTATATTCTGAATTTATTATATACTTCAAAAGAAAAGCAAGTACTGCATAACAGAGGCTTATGATTTCATGTATAGTCCTGTTCTATAATGTAAATAAAAGTGTTAATTTTATTTGGCACTCATTTAGTTCAGAACAAAAAATATAAACCCCAAAAAAGAGAATGAAATCATTCTTGAGATTTCACTACTCCAGGAACACAGTTTCCTGGTCGCCTAAAATTAAAAAAAAAAAAAAAGGCCAACACAAGAGTAGTTTGCTCTCAGGCTTGACAGATTTCCCATGAACATAATATCGGGTGTCTGACTGAGCACACTACAGTGCTGTATGTGCAGGAGCGGGTGGCCGATACCAATTGAACCAATACTGTAGCTTGGCTGAATATCCCTTTCATTCTGTTACTAAGTAAACTTCCTTTGGTTGAAGGTTTTTTAAAAAAGGAATGAGCTGTAGTGCAATGTGATGATATGCCCATTTGTTGTTCAATCATGTCAGTTATGTCTTACTCCTCGTGAAACCCTTTTGGGGTTTTCGTGGCAAAGATACTGCAGTGCTTTGCCATTTTTTTCTCTAGCTCATGTTACAAATTAGAAACTGAGGTAAATAGAGTTAAGGGACTTGCCAAAGGTCACCTGCCAAGCTAATGAGCATCTGAGGCTGAATTTGAATTGAGGAAGATGAGTGTGACTCTATCCTCTACACCAGCGGTTCTCAACCTTCCTAATGCTGTGACCCTTTAATACAGTTCCTCATGTTGTGGTGACCCCCCCAGCCAAAAAATTATTTTCATTGCTACTTCTTAACTGTAATTTTGCTACTGTTATGAATCTGTCTGATATGCAGGATGTATTTTCATTGTTACAAATTGAACATAACCCACAGGTTGAGAACCGCTGATCTACACCATCGAGCTGCTATGTTAGGACTATAGCTAGCTAGATATAGCCAGTCATCTAAACATGTGTGTTTGGGCTCACACCATTACCTGTCAGGATAGCACTGGCCCTTGGAGTTCCAGATCTTAATGGGTTAAATCCCCCATGATGCCACTCTAGATAATCTAGTGATCCAGAAGATGCTTTCATTGATAAAAAACAGAGGACAAGAAGATGGCTGGGGAGATGGTTGAGGAAGAAAGAATATTAAAAAAAGAAGAGGTAGTTAGCTGAGTCAAATGCCGTTAAGTATGATAAAGTATGGATAAAAAGTCTTTAGACTGGGTCATTAGAAGGTTATTAGCAATCTGAAAGAGTGTTTTTTGTTTAGTACGGTGATAGGAAAGGAAGCCAGATTGCAATAGGTTGAGAAAAGAGCAGGTGGAGAGGAAGTAGAAGGACTGAATATAGAAAATTTCTCAAGAAGTTTGTAATGGAAGGAAAACAAAGAGATGGGTCAATAGATGGATAGTGTGGAGCAGAGGGCCTTAACTTGGGGTTTACAGATACCAACAGGTCCTTAAAAAGATTTCAGGGAGTTTGTGAACTTACTTTTTTTTTTTCAAAATAATTGATTTCTTTGTAATCCTGTGTATTTTGTTTAATGAAAACATTATTCTGAAAAGGAATCTAGAGATTTCACCAGGCCAACAAAGGTATCTATGACACACAATAAAAGGTTAATAATCCTTGGTATAGAAGAAATGGGGACAATTTTTTTTTTAAGTGTGGAAAGTTTCTTCAGGCAGAAGGAAAAAAGTCAATGGAGGAAGAGATATTGAAGATGCATGATAAAGAAGGGCTGTATCCTGGACCAATGCAGATCACAACCCATCAAGTCTTAGTAGATAGCCTTGGGGAGCTGTTGTAGCTGAAAAATTCACCCATCCATGGGCCACTCTGGTGATGTTCCTCAAGTTGGAGAGCTGTAGGACACAACATCACACAAGTGCATTATAAAGTAATATGGTGTGCTAAGACAGTATAAGGAAGAGACCATTATTATACAATATCCACAGAAAGTAGGCTGGGTCCTTGTGGAAAAAATTCAAGAACTGTCAATATTCTAGTTCTCAAGAATGTGCTGTCTTTTGCAGAGATAGATCAGATACACATGTAGCCATTTAAAAAAAAATTATAAAGGTCCTCCACCAAAGTGTTACTCTAATGTGTGTATGGGGTATTTGGGTAGGACTAGTGTCCTTGAGGGTAAAGGCTTGCTGAGCCCTTTTCAAGGCTGCTGTGACATTTAAAAAGTTTGAGAGACATAATTTATGAATAATTAATCATTTTATTAACAATGCTAGCATATTACCAATAAAATGGGTCATTGACACTCTTGAAAGCCAAAGATGAATCATTGTGGTGGGCTCACAGTTTATAAGTCCTTGGAAGAGTTGGTATTTCTGAGGGTGGCAATCAACTCTGATTGTTAACAATTACCGAGAGACAATGAATATTATAGTCAGAGGTGGACCTATTCTAATGAAGGGCTTGGGGATATGACTTTGATTATGTCATTTATTGCTAAATTGTCCAGCCTCTGACAATCTAATCCAAAAACGTACCCCTACCTAAACCTGCATAGAACACAATGGACTTTGCCACCTTAGATTAAATTCCTTGTGAAGTTGTGTGTCTGAAAAGTGTTGAGGAGAAACTTAATTCAATCTCATTATCAACAATGTCCTTCAGAGACTGAACAACCTACAGGCTTCTGAAAAAATAATGGTCCTAATTCAATAATTGATTATTAGTAGGAAAGAGAAATAATGATTTCTCTCACTGCTCATTCACCTTTGGTGTCTACCTGTCACCTACCACTCACTTGTGGCTCCAAGAAGTCATGTTGAATGCTCAGTGGCCACATCCCCATCCACAGTCTCCGGAGAAGGACTAAACCAGTTTGAAGGTAATCAACAGGTATCAAACCTGTCAATGAGTTAGGGGGATGTCTAGCCTAAGCATATGAAAACTTACCCTGGCAGAATGGGCAGATAAGAACAATTTGTTGAAGCAAGCATTGTGAATTTCTTAGAGCTTGGTCAGGTATCAAAAATGCCAAGGTCATCCATTGCACCCTGGGCAATCACCAGTCATTCTGACTTTTTTCCTGCCACTGGATTTGAATGACTGGAAGAGAGAATGTGCAACTCTACCCCACTTAAACCCAATTCACACAGAAGACATGACCCCATGATGGCAGTGGTCCTCTTTGAAAATGAAAGATGAACAACAACAAACTCTAATGTCTCATCACTGTGTGGAGAGGACCCTGGGTTCCTGAAAGCACCAGCAGAGAATGAGGCCTGGCAGCTCATAAGCTGGAAAGGTTTTGAGTACACACCTGGCTGTTCTCCTATGTACCATTTAGTTAAATCTCTAGAGGGTCCTCACCAATTTGGTCTCAGGTTAATGAAATTTTTGACCATAGCAATTCTCAAAGACTATCTACTAAATCAACCAACCTACAAACATTTATTATTAAGGACTCACTGTATGCCAGGCACTCCCTCCATAATCCACCCACCCCCAACTAACTCATAAGCTTCTTAAGGGAAGGGGCTTTATCATATAATTGTGTGTCCCTCCCCCATACAACTCAGGACACATACTAGAAATTCAATAAATGATGAATTATTTAATTATGGCTATTGCAACATGGCTACAAAGAGACTGAACAACCTACAGGCTTCTGAAAGGATACAAAGAGGAAAATGAAATCATTCCTGCCCTCAGTGAGCTTACATTCTGATGGAAGAGACAAGATGCACTGATAGAAGAAGTCACAAAATATATTCAAAACAAAGGCACAGTAATTTTGAAGGTGAAGTACTAGCAGAAAGGAAGGGGGAAGGGAATCAGGAAAGGTTTCGCATATGAGGTGACATTGATCTGAACTGTGAAGGACTCTGGGAACTCTAAGAGTCAGAGATGAGGAACAAGTACATTTTTAGGTACAGAATACAGCTTGTACAGATATGGAGAAATGAAAGACAGGATATCACATGTGAGACCAATTTGAATGGACTCCACAGTGTGGGAAGAAGAACAATGTATATGGTAAATCTTTATAGGTAGGTTAGAATGAGGTTGAGAAAAGTTTCTAAATTCCAAACAGAGGAAATTGTAATTGGTCCTAAAGGCAATAGAAAGTCAATAGAGCTTATTAAGTTGAGTGATATGGTGGGAATGGAACCTACAGAAATTATTTGGGCAGTCATGGATGGATATTGGCAGACACAGCATGGGGACCAATTAGGAAGCTATTGCTGTTGACCAGACAAGATGTGATGAAAATGGCTCTGTGAGTAGAGAAAAAAGGGCAGAAGAATGAAATGTTAGAACTGAAAGAACAGGTGAGGGTAACTCTGAAGTTATGATTCCTGGTTGTTAAAAAGATAGCATCCTCAAGAATAAAGGGTTGCAGGGAGGGTTGGTTTGGAGGAGAAAGAACGAATCCTGGTTTGAATATGTTGCACTTGAGATGCCTATGGGACTGGAGTTGGAGAGAAAGAGAGAGAGCAGGCCTGAATATATATATAGGTGCAGGAATAATCTTTGTAGAGATGGTAATTGAAACTGTAGTCACTGATGAGGTCACTCAGAGAGTGTGGGGAGGAAAGGATAAAATCTTAGGATACACTCATACACACTCATAGTTAGAAAATGGAATAGTGATTATGTTCCAGTAGCAGACTGAGGAGTGACCAATCAGGCAGGAAAAGATCCAAGAAAGAAGAGGGTCCTGAAAATCAAGAGAGGAAAGAATAGCCAAGGCGAGAAGGTGGTCATCGGTACCAGATGCTACAAAGAGTTCAAGAAGGATAAAGATTGAGAAAAGCACAGCAGATTTGCTGGTTAATCAATCATTGGTAACATTGGCAAGTGAATGATTTGAGTTGAGTGATGGAGGGGTTGCTTTCTGCATAGCTAGAAAGAATATTTCTACCAATGAAATTTTGTATTCTTGATGGATTAAAATATAAATAGAGGTGGACTGATTACAGAAGGTTAATTGAATAAGAATGGTTGGAGAAAGGAATTTGAGTTGTGATTCAAAGAAAGAAAGGGATGTGGCATGGGGAAGAAAATTTGGGTAAAGTTGAGCTCCATCCTTACCTGCTCACTTTCCCTCACCCCTATCCCACACCCATTTTGTGGCAAGCCTTATCAATTCTGCCTCTATAAAATTTCATTCATCTCTTTCCTTCTATCTTCTCACGCAGCCATTTCCCCCATATCTTATCCAGTCTATTACAATAGCCATATTGCAATAGCCATAATTAAATAATTCATCATTTATTGAATATCTAGTATGTGTCCTGAGTTGTATGGGGGAGGGACACACAATTATATGATAAAGCCCCTTCCCTTAAGAAGCTTATGAGTTAGTTGGGAGTGGGTGGATTATGGAGGGAGACATGCATACATGAACCAGAAAACAATACAAGACAGTGTATGATTAAGCCTAAATTGCATAGTACAGACTAAAAGTGCTGTCAGACTCTTTTGAGCTAAGACTAGACTATTTAATACTAGGGTTGGACTCCCTACCCCCAACCTCCCATCTCCCCACCCAGAGTTAGATAATCTGTACTCAAAATGCTGCTTGTAAGAGGTTTCAGGATAGAGGAGTGGGGGGTTGCATTATGAAGGCTTTTTCTGTGAGGTCTGATCAAATTCCCTTGAAGATCCTTCTTGCTGGTTAACCAAAAATGGGGGAGAACGTTATAACCTCTGGGGGCAGAGCCAGGGTAGAAGATTTATCAACAGAAGGCCCTGATGGTTGAGGGGAGCCATTCTAGGGAGTGGAAAATTGGATTTGTCAGAAGGGTGGAATTCTGCATCTCCAAAGACTGAGGTTTCAGGGTCTGAGCAGATTTGAGGGTGAGGGAAAGGAACATAGGGATGGAGTGGGCTGAAAAAAGGAGAATGGGGACCCAGGTAAGGGGCAGATCAAGGCTTTGTGGGGAGTGGGTCTGCTTGGCATATACTAAAGACATTGGTGGAGATAAGATAATAGAGTCAGAACTGAAAAGGGGCCTCAGAAGCCATCTAATTCAGTGTCTTCATTTGCAGATGAAGTCTCTGCAACTGGGGAGGTCACTTGCCCAAGAACTCTTTCCACTCCGCCACATGACCTCATTCTAGGAGTCCAAGTGGGATCCAGGTGGAAAGAAGAAAAAAAGGAAAGAAACAAATAAGAAAAAGCCCTGTGTCACCGGGGCTCAGATTAAGTCCTGCCTTTGTTTTATACCTGTGTGACCTTGTGCAAATTGTCACTGAACTTTTGGGGGCATCTGTTTTCTTCATCTATAAAATCATAGAATTAGACCAGATGGTTTCTAACGTTCCCCCACCCCATCCGACCCCACCCCCCATACTCCTCTGAATCTGTGATTCTTTGAACATCTCCAGGGAAGGGAAGATTGCTACCTCTAGAGACAGATGTCTCACTTCTGGACAGCTCTTATTTCTAGGAAGTTTTCCCATCTAGTAGGCCCACTGCTCTTAGTTTGACCCTCTGGTGCAGAGCAGAATTCGTCTTACTCGTAGATTCCCTTCTATTTGATAACCCCAATCAGTGTGTTCTTCCCCCCCCCACCTCCATTCTCCACCCTCAGCCTTCTCTCTAAATGGGCTAAACACCCTCAGTTCCTCTAACCATTCCTTGTATGGAGTGGTATCCCGTCCACCCAACATGCTGCTCATTTGCCCCTGGACGCTCTCCAGCTCGTCAATGTGTTTTCCCAAAGTGAGAGAGGCCCAGAGATGAGCATAATTCTCCAACGATGGTCGGACCAAGGCAGGGTAATTAGGACATTATCTTGACCTCCACTCCCACCTTTTCTTTTGAGGGGGCGGGGAGAGGAGGAGATCCAAAAATCAAAATCTGCTTCCGAGGGTCCGGAGAGCCCAGCCCCTGGGATTCAGCACCGCCCTATTCCCGGAGAGGTGGGCGCGGACGCGCTGTCAGTCGCCTGGGCTGGAGCCCTGAAGTTGGAACTAGAGTCAACTCCTCCGGCAGGTGAGGAGAGGGCGGCTCCAGGGCCTGGTAGGTGAGCTGCCCCGCCCCCGGACCGCCCTCGTCTCTCCTTCCCTCGCGTGAAAGTGAAAGTGCCATGGCAGCAGTGGGGGGTGGGGTGGAGTAGGGGGGGCGGGGACCGTGGGGAACCCGCAGCCAGAGGAGTCCCGCACTCTGAGGGACCATGGACGGCTTCGTCCGCAGCATCCGAGCCAGCCTGAGACTGAAGCGCCACAGCTGGGGTCAGTGCGGGGCGCTGGGACAGGGGCCGAACTCGGGACCGGGACGGGAGTGAGGGGAAGGTGGTGGTGGTGGTGGGGAGGTCACTGTGAAGGTCATGGGGCACTAGAACCAGAGGTTGACCAGGGTCAGGGCATCCAGGACCAGGAGCTGAGCCGAGTAGGGATTTCGTGGAGTGACGGGAATGGAGGCTCAGAAGTTTGGGGTCAAGGAGGGAGTAGCGGGGAGGGGGGTAGAGAAAGGAGGAGGGGGGAAGTTTGGTAGAACGAAGAGCAAGGCGGAGCCAGCGAAGCTCGGGAATCGTGGTGGTTAGCTGCGGTGGGGGTGGGGTCATAACCGAGGCTTAGATCCGGGAGGAGGTGGGTGGTGAAACCCACCGTCCTGAGGAAGCTGTTGTGGGGCCCAGGGCCACGTGTGCCTCTGGGCAGGAAGCTGGTGGTGCAACCACTGACAACATATGGCAGCATTGCCTACCCTGAGGAGATGACTTTGGTTCTGATCTTGGTCTGACCCTTGGCTCTAGTCCTGATCTCTGGTTCCCATTTCAATCCGAGATCCCCCTTACCTTTTACACCTTAAATACGACTCTGAATACTTTGACATAAGTAATATGTGAGCCATTCTCAGTCGTGGATGGCACCTGACTCTGTGACCCAAAGAAAGTCGCTTTTCATTCTCTGGACCTCTGTTTCCTCACCAGTAAAAGAAGAAAGATGATGGGCTAGGTAGTTCTGGAGGGCTTGTTTTCAGGTTTCTCATTCAATGGATTAAATTCATTTACAGGTAGCACCTCCTTCCTCCCCACCTCCACCCCCAAGGGCCATGAGGAATTTGCCCGGTTAAGTTGGACTATAATTTTAGAGAGGGGGGAAAGTACAGTCTGACCTGAGTGAGGCTCTGGGTATAAAGGCTTTCTGGCATAGGAAGTGGTCTAGCATCCTGCAGAGTTTGGCAGTTGTAGTAGGGAGATAGCTCAGCAGGATACACTTGGTTATTTCTTGGAGGCAGAAAAACAGTCTCACTTTCCTCCCCTAGTTACAGCAAGTCAAGAGTTGAATGAATCAGCATCTTCCTAACTTAATTTCCCCCTCCCTGCCACAATACCCCGCAAAAGGGGGAAGATTGGTGTCTGTTCCTACTGATCTCTGTTTCAAAATTGTACTCATTTTATCCTTGATTCTCCTTTTCCCATGTCTGCCCTCCAATATTAACTTTTTGTTTTTCTGCCCCCAGTGGATTGTCCATTCCCCATACTTTGTAGAGTTTCCTAGGCAGATGTCTGAATGAGGGGAAAGAGGAGGGTACTCTGGTTGAGTGTTCTTTTCCTGGATCATAAAACCCCTTTTAAGGAAAGGAAAGCAAGTGGGTTGTCAGGGGGTGCTCTAGATGGGTCTGAGTCAGGATCCTTACAGATCTTTTCTAATTTTATGGGAATCTGTGTAAATAAATCCCCAATTTTCCAAACCTGATTGCCAGGTTTAGAAGAGTTGCCTCTGTTAACAATACCACGTCATGTTTGGTGTTAGTTGTAAGGAAATCTTGGGGTTTGTTCTGGAGAACTAAGGTGTTTCTGGTCCTCAGCAGCTATTCCTGGTAGCAGGGAGAAGGATCACTGAAATGTTGGAAGTGGTAGAGCAGCCGGTCTTACCTGTACTGAGGTTTGGCGTCCTGCCCAGGCAAGAGGGTGTGCCTGCTCCTTCCCACCCTTTCCCCCCCTCCATTTTCTCCTCATTTAGGGAACTCCTGGACTTATGCTTCCTTCTCTGCGCCTCTTTGGTTTAGTTCAATTAGATGGAGGGGGGAGGGAGAAGGAAGAGTGGTTTCTTATTTGGGGGGAAGGGGCACCCCAAATAGTCCTCAGATTCAGAGCAGCTGAACAGAAGGGAGGAGAGAGAAGCTGATTCTCTGACCTATTATGTTTCTAACATTTGCTAGATCATTGGCTTTAATGCTGGAAAGAATTTTAGTGGTCATCCAATCCAACCTCCTACTTTTACAGATGAGGAAACTGACTTGTTCAAGTTAAGTGAATCAAATTGGGAATTGAAAGAATTGGGATTTGAACTCAGGTCTTCTGATTTCAAATCAATCTTTCTTTCATTCCTAAACCTGCTGCCTCCCTATGATGTCAAGATTTTCAGTAAGGCCACTAGGCAGAGCTCTTTGAGCAATGGGGAAGCATGAAACCATTGTAGACTTAGTTCTTTGTCGGTTGAATGGCTTCTATGGGAAGATAATCTTCATCCAGTCGGTTTCAACCTGGAGTGGGATTAGGGCACGTACTAGGCCCTGTGCTTGGTGCTGAGGAGTCAAAGACAAAAAAGTGAATGTAGCGCTACTACTATCCTTGAGAAGGGAAGGAAAGACGCATTTATTAAACGCCTACTGTGTGCCAGGATCTGGGCTAAGCATGACTGGTGGTAGTGATGATGGTGATGATGACTTAAATGAACATATTGATTACTACGTGCCAGGTGCTGTACTGAGTGTTTTACAATTATCTGCATCATTTGAAACTCCCAACAAGCTTGGCAGATTATTATTATTATATTGTTCAGTTGTTTCAGTTCTGTCTGATTCTTTGTGACCCCCTTTGGGGTTTTCTTGGCAAAGATACCAGAGTGGTTTGCCATTTTCTTCTCCGGCTCATTTTCCAAATGAGGAAACTGAGGCAAGCAGTATTAAGTGACTTGTCCAGGGTCACACAGCTTACTGTCTGAGGCCAGATTTGAGCTTAGGGAGATGAGTCTTCTTGATTCCAGGCTCAGCATTCTCTGCCCTTTGCCACCTAGCTGCCCACCCTGGTCAGGTAGATTTTGTTATTATACCTATTTTACAGATGAGGAAACTGAAGAAAACAGAGGTTAAATGACTAGCCCAGAGTCACCTAACTGGGAAATATCAGAGGCTGGATATAACTTCACATCAGTGCTCCGTCCAATCTGGATGTTTCTAGGTGTAAGCTCACCTATGCCACTGACAGCCAGTTCTCATTCCACTTCACATGCCAGGTTCAGCAGCTGTTTTCTGTGTTCTTCCTCTGGTCTTTCCTGAAATAAAAAGGAAAGAAAGCCCATTCCCTTAGACCCTCCCCCCACCCCCTCCCCCTGACGAGTTTGCTATGAGACTGACTGCCCTTATGACCCCACTGAGGGTAAAACAGGAGGAAATGGGTTAGAAGTGCATCGTGGGGTATTCATGAACGAGAGGGATTTCCTGAGCGTTGCTGAAAGCTGAAGAATGCTATCTGAAGCGATCTGAAAATCTTTACCAACGGGAGTTATTCTGATGTCTTCAGGACGGCTCAATTGTATTTCAACCCAGAGACCTAGATGACCTCTCAAGTCCCCTCAGGATTTCTCAGTCTTATTTTCTCGCCCATTCTTGCCTCAGTTTCTCCTATTTGTAGCAGTTGTTGTTGAATCATTTTAGTTGTGTCCAACTCTCTGTGACCCTATTGGCAAAGATCCAGGAGTGGTTTGCCATGTCCTTCTCCAGCTCATTTTACAGATGAGGAAACTGAGGCAGAGTTAAGTGACTTGCCCAGGATCACACGGCTGCTAGTATCTGAGGCCAGATTTGAACTCAAGAAGATGACTCTCCTGACTCCAGGCTCAGCATTCTCTCCACTACACCACCTAGCTGTCCCATTTATAATTGGGAGATAATATTTCCTCTGACGAGGAAGTGGTTTTGAAATGAGATATTATTCACGAAGCCCTTGGGAGAAAGGTGTGGTGGGTGTCTGAGCTGTCATGGTCATTAACCGTCCCTCTAATCACCAGCTTTAGCACGGGTTTTTGCCTAGAATTTGGGCTGTTCTCCAGACTGGGGAACCTCCCAGAGAACTTGATCCCTCGGAGAGAAGCTCGGTTCTCATTCTCCCTGTCCATTTCTTCTGCCGTCTTCTTGGAGGGCAGATAGCTGGGCACCAGCCACGAGATCTGGCCTAGCAAACCAACACATGGGCATAACTTTCATAACCTTCCTTCTGAGTTGTCTGTCCCCTGGATTCAGGTAGTTTTCCCAACCGGGGCCCTATGCTTAGGCCTTGTTCATTATACTTAGCAGGGGGCCTGTCAGCTTTAAAAAATATACTGTGATAATTCATTTTTATAAAGTTGGTTGTTTTTATTCTATTTTATTTTATGCATTTAGAAACATTCTTCTGAGAAGGGTCCATAAGCTTCACTGGATTGCCTGAGGGGACTAAGACACAAAAGTGGTTAAGAAACTCTGAACTCAATCATGTCCAAAGTCCTTCTCAGCTCGAACATTATCTTATCTTTGTGATTTCACTTCCTGGAAAATTCCATTTCTTAGAACTTAACTTTGCCACTAGCCTCCGGTTTTTACTTTTCACCACTTTCTAACCCCCCCTCACGTAAGGAGCCCCAGCTCCTTACCCTCCCGATTTCAGAGCAACTCGATTCTTTTTATTAGATAGTTGCAGGGCCCAATCCCCTAATTACACATTCCCCTTCTGTTGCTGCTGTCATTGCAACTGGATATGCAGTTCTGCCTTGTCCTGGTTGGCCTTGGAGGAGAGGGCTAGAAGTCATTAGGAGAAGTTGCAGAGAAACAGACATGGGTTCCATGTGAGGAAACACTTCCTAAAAATTAGAGCTGTCCAGAAGTGTAATGGGCTGCCTTTGGA
Source organism: Pseudochirops cupreus (assembly GCA_028627135.1). NCBI lineage: Eukaryota > Metazoa > Chordata > Mammalia > Diprotodontia > Pseudocheiridae > Pseudochirops > Pseudochirops cupreus. The sequence goes on along the minus strand of CM053584.1, from coordinate 346,884,122 downwards.
GGGCATAGGTCCCAGATCCAATTGATTCCCTAGAGCCTATGGTTAAATTTTCAGGGCGAGCATTTACTCTTCTGAAATTGTCAGACATTACCAGTCAGGGCTTAACTTGTTGTTTCCTTGATTGTTTAGACTTAAGAAAGTGGAAGAGAAAATTAGAAAAATGTAGATTAAACCAGAAAATATATCTATATCTATATCTATATCTGTATCTGTATCTATATCTATATCTATCCATCTATCTTTTAATCAGCTGTTAAACATTTACCTATACACTCCTGGTCTTCCCTCACCCCATGATCTCCTCTCCCATGCTAGATGGCCCATTTTCAGTATATTATAGAGAGGATTCCTATCCAGGTATAGGTTAGATTAGATGCCTTCTGAAGTTCCTTCCAACTCAGACTTTCTGTGATTCTAATTTTATGATTCTCATATATCTGAGTCATCTTATGTTTGAACAAAGGAGTTCCAAATGCATGTTCATTTCTCTTGTAATAATTCTGGTTTTCACATGAGTCCCGTGACGCTGTGATTGCCTGTTTGAAAAAAGTCATTTTGTTTAGAAGGAGAAAAAAGCCAATTTTTTTTCAGTAACTCTTGTCAACTGTGTCTCAAGGCACAGCAGCTGCTCAGTTCTTTGTGATGCCAGGCAGAGATTAGCCTAGGGCCTCACCACTGGGGCTGCTGCCGGCCCTGACTTGAGCAGGAAAATTTGGTTTGTCCCTTCTTCAGAGCCCCCAGAAGAGCGTTAGGAACTTTCATTGAGGGAATCCCACTGAGGCTGTGGATGTACAGTCCCCCTTTGACAGCCCTGCTGTCTATCACAGTACCTGACATGCTTAATAAATTCTTATTGAATGAATGAATGGATGGATGAATGAATGCATTGCTTCCTAAATTGAACTGCTAGATAGTTCAATGAAGCCTTGGAACAAGTCCCACTATTTTGGCTGGTAATCCCCACCTCCTACCCTCATGTCAATATAGGAAGTACTAGGTGGCAATGAGAAGATTGCAACTAATTGGCTACTTTGGCCAGCGTGGCAGGGGCTCCTGATGTCATTTCCTTGTTGGAACATCTGAGGACTGGCAGGAACAGGGCCCAACCTTGGACTCTGATCTGTGTTTCATCATCAGAAGAGCCACACTTGAGCCTCTTGTTGGCTGTGTTAGTAATTGCCAAAACTTCTCTTCCTGGTCAGAATCATTAATTGCTTTAGATAATTTTTGGACTATAATTATTCTATTAGCCACAAATGAGGCAATTGCCATTCTGGTCAAAGTAAATACCTAGCTCCTCTGCTCTTGGTTTGAACTTGAAATCCCGGAAGACCCAGAGATCAATGTACTTTCAGGGTTTTGTTTTTTTTTTTCGTTTGTTTGTTTAACTGAGTAAGTGAAAGGCCAAGAATGAAGATGCCCAGACTTGAGATTTCTATCCCTGAGTTCATCAGGTTCTCCTACATGAAATTAGATGGATATCAGTATTTTTCAGTCATTCATCAACCATCTTCGGGTTGTAAATAACCTCATTGCGCAATCTGCAAACTGCATGGAGGCCCTCGGTCTGGGAGCAGCTGGGTCTTGGAGGTGTTTGCTCATAACCTTTTCTCTCACCACACCCGGAGGCTCTTGGGAGGAGCTGATGTTTGAACTGCTCTGCCAGGATGCTCTCGTTGTCAGGACTGGGGTTCTGCTGCCTTCCTGGGTCCTGCCACATCCTTCTCGCACAGCTTGTGGGTACGCAGGAAGAGAGATGGATCTCCCTTCTTGTGGACATGGTGCCTAGGACTTCAGTGGGAGATTTCAGCGGTGGCCTCTCTCACGGAGGCCTGGATGTGTGTATCCTGTGTTTGGGGAATGTAGCACTTTGCAGCTGATGTCTCAGGACCTGGGAAGATGGATAGACCGGGAGCTGGCAGAGTATTCAAATTCTTCAGTCCTTGGCTGCCCCGGAGATCAAGATGGACAGGTCTGCTCTCTGTTTACAGGATGATGCTGTGCATCTTTCTCTCTTCACTTGGCCGACTTCTCTATTTTTATCTGGCTTCTTGGTTTCTCTTACCTCCTCCCCTGTATCTTGACGACCTGGTCTTCTGCACGAGTGAACTTCCCTCTCCCCACCCTACCTGTGCCACTGGTACTGTTAGCTAATTTTGTGACCTTAAGGAAGTCTCTCCCTCCTCTCTGAGACTCAGTCAAATGAAGGGAGTAGAAAAAATATTGACTCTGGAGTCAAAGGACCTAGGTTCAAATCTCATTTCAAATGCTTACTACCTATGTGACCCTAAGACAAGTCATGCTTCCTCCCTGGGCCTCATTTCTTTATCTGTGATGAGGGATGTGGACTAAGTAGCCTCTGAGGTCCCTTCTGGTTCCATACCTGGAACTAGGAACCCTGAGACTCCTTCTCAAATAGCTCAAATGAAATTAGAATCTAGGCCATTGTTTAAGTGGGGATTGGGTAGCAAGTGAAACTCTTAGTTTTCTTAGGCATTTTGGGGCTGCTTCAGATCTGGAGTGGGCAGGGACATGGGATGGTCAAAGGAATCCCTGGGCTTTTTCTGTTTCTGTGTACTATTCAAGTGGTTTATTTTATCTTTTCAGTTACTTATGCCAGCTCCTCTATGCTGTCTGTCTGTCTGTCTCTGTCTATCTCTCTTTTTCTCTCTCTCATCTCTCTTCTTGTCTCTCTGTCTCTCTCACTCTCTCTTGTCTCTCCTCCTGTTTGTCTGTTTCTCTCTTTTTCTCTCTATCTCCCTCTACCCCTCTCTATCTCTGTGTCTCTGTTTCTGTCTCTCATATCTCTCCTGTCTCTCACACATGTGTGTATATATGTACATATTTATATACCTTTGACATATACCTGCATATGTGTCTATGTATGATATAATAGACACCATTATTATCTTCTTTTTGGAATTATTTCCCAGTGTCCTGATAATATGGCTAACGGGTAGCCTCACATGGTGGCCATCTTTCTTAGGTTTGGTGAGGGCACAGAAGGGGTCTCCCCACTGCTTAGGCACCTGCTCTGTGTGCCTCAGGGACCCTGTGTGAGTGATCTGTGATGTCTCTGTTTCAGTTCCTGAGGAAGCCCGAGGAGAAGGCAGGAAGGAAATAGAGGAGAGTATCAGAGAGACCTCCCTGTCCAACTACACGGGGGGACCACACTTTTTTGAATATCTCTTTGTGGTTTCTCTCAAAAAAAATCAATCAGGGGATAATTATGAACCCACGATAACCTACCAGTTCCCAAAGGTAAGGAGCATCTCAGTTTACCTTCCTTAGGGAAAGGGAGGAGGAAGAGTGGGGGTATTTCTCTGTCTTTCCTTGTCAACCTTGCTCACTTGATAATTCTTCCTAAACCCAAGCCTGATTTCTGCCACTTTCAGCAGCCCATGTGTGTGAATTCCCTTCACTATATGAACTGAGTCCCTCAGGAGATGCCTTGGACCTTCCCCAGCAGGCATGCCTAGGTCCTATGTCCCCTTCTATCTTCCTCTGGTGCCCCACAGACCCCACAGAATACCCTTCAGATAACCTTCAACCTAGCCACCCTTCTTGCCTCTTGCCACTGGGGGTGATGCTTTCGTGTGTGTGTGTGTGTGTGTGTGTGTGCGCGCGCGCGCGCGTGTGTGTGATCTACCCTTCTCTTTGCTGTGGTTGTCAGTGGTGTAAGGGGGGAGGGCAAGAGGCAGACGGAGGGAGATCTAAGCAGATTATCTTTGTATGTATATGTTGGGGTTGAGAACACAAACACTGGGGAAACAAGAAAACTGGCTGCCTTAGGGATGTTTTCTTTCTCTTTGTGGTGAACAAAATTCAGCAGAAAGATCCTTGACTTTAGAGTCAGAACAACAGGGCTCAGATCCCACTTCTGTGTGACCTTGGATTGTCACTTCATCTCCTTCATTTTCAGTTCCTCACCTGTAACAGGGGTTTCAATGTATGGCCTCTGAAGTCCTCTCTGGGTTTATATCTGTTACCCTCAGAGTTCCACCTTATGTAGATATTTCTGACACTCAGGGTGGTCTTGGCCTCTTTCCTCACTATATGGACAACACAGCAAAAGGGCAATAAAACTTTGCTGCCACCCCCTCCCCCAATCCCCTACACCCCCTAATCCTGGGAAGCCTAGGCCAGATTGGGAAATCTCAGTCTTGGAAAATCCCTGGCTAGGCCCTAGTCCAGGTGTTTATGCTATGAGCAGAGAAGGCTTTGGAACCTTGGGTCAGCAAGACAGCTGACCTAGGATCCCTGAGACCCCAGAAGCGAGCCAATTCACCAGCCTTTCTGGTCATCTGTTTCTGACCATCCTGTTTCCCTTACAGCGAGAGAACCTGCTCCGGGGCCAGCAGGAAGAAGAGCAAAGATTGCACGGTGCCATTCCCTTGTTCTGTTTCCCTGATGGCAACGAGTGGGCGCCCCTCGCTGAATACCCCAGGTATGGGCCCTGCTTTGAGCCAAGGGAAACAGTAGAGGTTGAGACAGGATCCAGGGTCCCAAGAAACTTACGTGACTTAAGAAGTATTCTTCCCTCTTCCTTTTGGAAGGCTACTTGTGGGTCTGTTTTATATTTATTGGTAGATAAATAGAGTTACGGTTAGTAAAGCTTCCAATAGCACTAAGACTTTTGGGGTACCCTGTATATGAGTAAGATAGATGATAGATATGTGTATATATACACACACACTCACATATATGTAAGCATATATGTATAGCTACATATATACAGGTCATGCATAGGTTTATGCATATATAGTTATATATTTTTTAGAAACTGGATCTATGGTTTCACTGATATAGGGAGATCCTGGTGAGAAACGTCCTCTTCCAACACAGTCAGGCACCTTTTCTGAACTCATAATCTAGAGGTTGCCTGGGGGCACTGAGAGGTTGGGACTGCCCAGGGTCCCACCGCCACTATGCACCAGAGGCAGTACTTGAAACCAGTCTTCCTGACTTTGAGGCCAGATTATTGTGTCTCTAGACACAATACCATATATAGTCTCTTCCTCTCTCCCTCTCTCCCCCACCTCACACTCTCTCTCTCTCTCTCTTCTTCTCTATCTCTGTGTTTGTCTTTCTGTTTCTCTCTCATCTCTCCTCTTGTCTCTCTGTCTCTGTCTTTCTCTCTCTTTCTCTTGTCTCTTCTCCTGTCTGTCTGTCTCTGTCTCTGTCTGTTTCTCTGTCTCTCTTTTTCCCTCTCTCATCTCTACCCCTCTCTGTCTCTCTGTTTCTGTCTCTCATATCTCTCCTGTCTCTCACACATATGTGTGTGTATATATATATATATATATATATATATACACATATTTATATATTTATATATATATATAAATTTATATACCTTTGACATATACCTATATATGTGTGTATGTATGATATAATAGACAGCATTATTATCTTCTTTTTGTAATTATTTTCCAGCACTTATGAGTTTGCCCTGAGCTAGTCAAATATTCTCTTATACAGGATCCCCATTGACCACTCCATACATTACTGAATCATGGAACCTCAGAGTTTCACATGCCATTTAGTTAGAGTCCCACATCTAATGAAGCCAAGTTCACAGTTTTTCCCAAAGGGAAGAGACTAGAGTCTACTAACTATAGGCCAACAAGTTTGACTTTTGTTTCTTGGCAAAATTCTACAACATATTATTAGAAGGATGATCAGTGAACATCTAGAAAAGGAAACAGTAATCATAAAGGGTCAAAATGGCTTCATTAAGAATAGGTCATGATGAATGAAGTCCATTTTTATTGCAAGGATGACTAGCCTGGGGTATCAGGGGGAATGTTATAATACAGTTTACCTAGACTTTAAGAAAGTATTTGACAAAGTCTCTCATGCTATAGAGATCTATATATCTCTATGTATGTCTATCTCTATAAACATCTATAGAGGAACCCTTCTACCACACACCCAGTAAGTGGACAGCCTCTGCTAGAAGCTGGCTGTAAATGAGAAGCTTGAGATATCCCATTCCACTTTCAGAGACCTCTGATTGTCAGTACTTTCCCCCCTTACATTCAAGTGGAAATCCACCTCTCTAGCTTCATTGTTCTCAGTTCTGCCCTCTGGGGATAATGCAGAACTATTTTCCGTGACAAATATTTATACATGAAGGGAGCTATTCTTTTCTCCCTGAGTTTTCCCTTCCCCAGGTTAAACACGTGCAGTGTCTTTAATGAACCTTCACACGGCATGATTTCAAAGTCCTTACTGATCCTGGTTGGTCTCCTCTGGACTCTCTCCAGTTTATCAATGCCCACTCCAAAATGTGGCACCCAGAACTGAAAATAAAATGCCAGATGTGGAATGCCTTCTAAGGTGCTTTCCAGCTTTAAGATTGGGATTCACCACCTCGCTACTCCTAGACACTAAATCTCTCTTAATGGTGCCCAAGATCACAGCCAATTTAACTGCTGTGTCTCATAACTGATATATTCTTAAATTTTGTAACCTGTGAAAACTCATAGCTCTTGTTCAGATGAACTGTACCTCCCTAATTTTTTTTTCTTGTGAAGATTTTTGGACTCAAGTGTTTATCCACATTAAATTTCATCTTTTTAGATTTGGCCCAATATTCAAACCTGTCTAGTTTTTTGACAATCTCAACTCTTTCAATCCAATGAGTTAGCTACCCCGTACAGTTTTGTTATCTGAGAAATCAATAAGCTTTTTGCTAAGTCACTGATAAAAATGTTAAGCAACACAGAGGTCAGCCCAAATCTTTGGGGCATTACATTGGAAACCTCTTTCCAAGCTGACATGGATCCATTAATGATTACTTTTGGGGCCTGGCTGTTCAACCAGCTCTGTCTCCACCTATATGCATGGCTGTCTATCCCACATCTCCATAGCATGAGAGACTTTGTCAAATGCTTTCTTAAAACCTAGGTAAATTATACTATAAAAATCTCTCCTGATGCACTAGTCTAGTAACGTTTTTAATAAAGGACATGAACTTCATGACCCATTCTTAATGAAGGCATGTTGGCTCTTTATGAATACTGTTTCCTTTTCTAGATGTTCATTGATCATCCCTCTAATAACATGTTCTAGAATTTTGCCAGGAAACAAAGTCAAGCTTGTTGGATTACAGTTGGCAGACTCTAGTCTCTTCCCTTTGGAGGAGCCTATGAGTGTTTCTTCTTTGGGCATGGAACTCTAAGCAACTGAACTAGCCAGCTGCCCCCAGGTTGTAGAGAGGGTGTGTCCCATTCCCTTCCATAAACTACCCCACAAGCTGTAATCATCCCTTTACCTCATCCTGGAGTTTACTGCCTGTTAGCAATAATCCCAAACTCTGCTTCAATAGCTGACACTGTGGATGAGCTTTGTGAGACTAGTTTTAGGCGAGCAGAAACCCAGTAATCTGGCTGTTAACTACTCTCCTGCTGTAGAATCCAATCTGAAAATGTCACACACACTCTCTCTCTCTCTTTCTCAACTTCAGGGAAACATTTTCTTTCGTTCTGACCAACATGGATGGGACCAGGAAGATTGGCTACTGCAGGCGACTCTTGGTACTGCTCAACCATTCTCCTCCCCAGTTTTCCTGTTTCCTTTGCTTGGGCACCCCTTACAAATTCCCTTAAGTCTAGACTTTGGAAGGCAGGGTCCACCCTCCCTGTGGTACCCTGAGGTCTCCAGAGGAAGTTAGGGCTAAACATCCTTCCTCCACCACCCTAGACCACATCCCTTGCTAGAGCTGGGGTTACAGACTCCCCAGTTTGCTTCTCCTAACTGGAGGGAAACCCTGACTGTTTTGGTTTCATCCTTCTCATTGTGGCAGCATTGTCTGTATCGTTCCCTATGCTGGAATTTGATTTCTAGGTTCTGTTTCTGGTTCAGGAATTACCTCTAGCCTTTTTGCTCCACTTACCAGACCAGTCCTTTCCTCCTTTTCCATTTCCCCAGTAGTAAAAACCTTTAACTCTCCCCATCTTATTTTCATGAATAATTCAACAACCACATAGTGACTACCATCCCAGAGCCTTCCATAGCCAGCCCCTTCTCCATTTCTTCTCCTTTGCCTGTTTTGTGAGTCAAGACCTCTGACTCCATTGCCCTCGGTTAGGGAGAGTCCTAGGAGAAGTTCCTGAGCTGAGGAATAGCCTCCCTGTTTTTGTCTGCAGCCCTCCGGCCCTGGCCCCCGGCTCCCAATAGTGTACTGTATCATCAGCTGCATCGGCTGCTTCGGCTTGTTCTCCAAGGTAGGGGCGGGGCAGGGATTTCCCAGCTGCCTCGCTGGGGCTCTGGGTCTGTTCATCCTGTCTGACGGCTCTTCTCTGCTCTTCTGCCCTCCCTGTCTGGCCTCCACCACCTCAGACTGTGTCTCTGGAGTTGGAGCTCTGAAATGTAGTTAAGGGGCCAGGAGGAGCGTCTTCCATCCTGCTTACTTGCAAAACAAAACAAAACTATTGATAGGGGCGAGGTGGAAGTTAGAGTTAAAGAGATGAGTGAAGCAGTTCATGGAAATAGGGAATGTGGATTCCTGTCCTGGTTCTCCCACTAATTGTCTGGCATGGGGCAAGTCACTTAATCTCTCCTTCAGAATGTTATCAATTAAGAGGCAGCCAGTGAACTCTGGATAGAGTGCTTGACTTGGAGTCAAGAAAACCTGAGTTCAAATCCAGCCTCAGACACTTACTAGTTGTGTGACCTTGGGCAAGTCCCTTAACCTCTCCCGGTCTCAGTTTCCTATCAAATGGAGATAATAACAGCACCTACCTCCTAATGTTGTTGTAAGGTTCAAGTGTGTCAAGTGTTTTGCAGACTTCCAAGTGCTATGCAAACGCTACCTATTATTATTATTAGAGTTAGAAAGAACATCCGAGGCCATCTAGTCCAACGTGATCTTTGAACTCTTCTGGTAGCAGGCACCACATCCCTAGGTAATAAATATCAGATCCAAGATTCAGACCCAGGTCCTTTGACTCCAAATCCTCTATGCCACACTCTCACATCTTGTTCACACACATATACACACACACACACACACACACACACACACACACACACACACACAGATATGTCAGTCCCTAAACACATTTGTATACACACATACACAAAGATAGATATATTGAGATATATCTATTGAATTCAAATTTTGCTGATAGCTTTATAAACATTCTTATCTGATCCTCACAATCCCATGAGGTAGGTGCTATTATAATTCCCGTTTTACAGATAAGGAGATTGAGGCAAAGAGGGGTTAAGTACATACCCAGAGTCCCACAGCTAGTACCTGTTGAACTATCCATTACACTAGGTTGCATTTCTATGAAAAAGAAATAATCCTTCTGCCCTTTGTGCATCATAGGGATGTCGAGAAGGTCCAACAAAACCAAAGGAAAACAGATTCAGGGCTCAAAGGGACCTTGGAAATCCTCTAGTTCAACCCTTTCCTTCTACAGAGGAAGAAAGTGAGTCCCAGAAAAGCTCAGAGATTTTGGCCTAGCCACCTATATATTATCTGGATTTGAATCCAGGATCTCTAATCCCAAGCTCTTTCCATTATACCACAATATATGTGAAATGACTTTTCAATACAGGCTGCTGACTCTTTAAATAATTATTTTAAGCAAGGCATTTTTTCCCTTTGAGGCAGGATCTGAAAATTCCACCGTCCCTCCCAGTGTTACTGGTAGCACTGAGCCTTTGTCATGACTTAACTCCCTGCAGAATAAATACCTTCATAGCAGGGAGAGCAGAACTTTCTGGCATGAAAGAAAAAGGTACATTTATGAAAAGCAGTGTTCAAAAGGATTTGCACCTAGTCCTTTGGACTTCAAATCTCTATTACATCATATAGAAGCCTGGTTAGTTTAGATCAAGGGTTCTTAACCATTTCTGTTTTATGGACCCCTTTGACAGCCTCGTGAAGCCTATGGAATCTTTGTTAGGATAATGTTAAAAATAATTAAAGAAAATGCTCAATTTTAGTCAGAGGCTAGTGGAGAGATATAACGTTTTTCCAGTCTAAGTACAGAGACCCCCTGAAATCTATACATGGACCTTTTTTTGGTGGGGGAAATCCATGGACCCCATGTTAAGAACCCTTGGTTTTAGTTGGAGTGAAGAGCCTAGAGAGGGGAGTGAGGACCAATGAAGGGACCTGAAGACATCAAGCCTTGGGTTAAATCAGATAATGCCCTGGGGGTGGAGACTTTGCCTTCTTTCTTTGGGTTTTCCAATCATACCTGACTTGAATCTTCTCTACAGATCCTGGATGAGGTAGAAAAACGGCATCAGATCTCCATGGCTGTGATCTATCCATTCATGCAGGGTCTTCGGGAGTCTGCCTTCCCTGCCCCTGGGAAGACAGTCACCCTCAAGAGCTTCATCCCTGACTCTGGGACGGAGGTAGGCTGTGTGTACTCTGTGGAGACTCTACCCTGATTGAAGAAAGAGTGGAGTGTGTCCCCACATCCCATGCCAGCACCACTTGGGCTGATATGTCCCCCTTTATCCTATCTCTATTTCTCCCTTCTCTAATAATTCAGATGTTCTCATTCAGTATTCAGGAAAGCTGAGGAGGAGCCAGGGATTTACTAGAGTTGGTAGCAGAAATTGTTCAGTCATTTTGCAGTCATGTCCGACTCTTCGTGACCCCGTTTTGGCTTTTCTTGGCAAAGATGCTGGAGTGGTTTGCCATTTCCTTTTCCAGCTCATTTTATGAATGAGGAAACTGAGGCAAACAGGGGTAAGTGACTTGCCCAGAGTCACACAAACTAGGCCAGATTCGAACTCAGACTCAGGAAGATTAGTCTTCCTGACTCTCAGCCTAACACTATCCGCTACACCATCAAACACAAAATAGAGTCAGGTATCTTGATCCCCACAAGCCTTTAGAGACTTCAGGCTTTCAGAAGTATAATATATAATGTACTCCCTGATTGAAGCTAATTTTCTTAGCATTATGTAGCCCCAAAGTGGGATGTTAATTTCCTTTATCATGGCTCTTGTCTTTCTATCCCATGTCCTCCTCTCTGGCCTCCCATCTTCCTAGCACACATCTTCCTCACCAAGCCTCCTGACTTTCTCTTCTATATCCCACAAAGATACCGTGATGTGGAGGGAGGTAACCAACCCGTATCCCCAAAAGCCAGCTCCATGATGACCCTGCCATGTTCTGGTGTCTCCTTGTAGTTCATCTCCCTAACACGACCCCTGGACTCCCGCTTGGAGCATGTGGATCTCCGATCCCTGTTGAGATGCTTAAGTCATGAGCAGATCCTACAAATCTTTGCCTCCTCGGTCCTGGAGAGAAGAATCATCTTCCTTGCTGAGGACCTCAGGTAGGCCCAGCTGTTTCTAGATCCTGTATGTAGTAACCAGCTTCCCTGGGATTCAGGGACCAGATAGGGGTCTCCCAAAAGGAAACATGGAGAAACACCATTCTTCTGGGATCCTGCTCCCCAACTCTCCATTTCTCTAGACCCTCAGTTTGGTACTTTAGTCGTGGGAAAGAAAAAAGTTGTCAAACTTGGATGTCCTCATTAGGCTTCCCATTTCCAAGCTTACAATCCATTGATACTTGGCAAGAGGTTACCTATTTGCCTCCCATTCCAGTCTTGAGAAAGGCATCTGATCATTAAGGAGGTACCATGAATCACTGTGGGGGTAGATATAATTGTCTTCTGGGGACACTTGGAAGTAAACAAAAGAGGACATGGCTAGGAAAGAAGGACATGGAGCCCTATGGAGTTTGAAGCTGCAATCATCGTTGGCATCAACGAATTCTCTAGACGGCCCCACAGGGATGTAGACCAAAAAAAAAACATAGATAAGGCCTCTATCTTTTGGAAGGTGGAAAGCCAATAGACCTTAAATCCATGCCAGAGAAAAGAGAGAGAAAACTGGGGCACTGACAGGCAGGTTAGGCCAAGAGCCTTGGGGGGAGAGAGGAAAAAAGATTTTGGGACAAAATTAATTCAGTTCAACATTTTCTTAAATACCTATCACAAAGGACTGTGCTAGGTGCTCGATGTAAAGATGAAAAGTAAAATTCTTTGCCCTCAAAGACCTTCCCCATTCTACTAGGGATAGGAGATAATGGTGTTATGATACAATACGTACACAAATCGGTATAAAACCAGGTTAACTGAGGAGAGAGAGCACCACCAACTGGAGGTACCAAAGAAAAGCTAATAGAGAGGGCCTCAGGCTAGTGTTCTGAAAACTGAAGGGTGATTCTGGAAAATGAGGTAGGGAAATACCTTGCTTCTCCTTAAGGGACATGGCAGAATCATCTTCTTTGGAAATGGTCTCGCCAGCCCCCACCCCACACATACAGGAACAAGTAGGAAGAATTCCTGGCAGTGGCTGGAGCCAGGACCTTCTGCCTTTTCCTGTGTTCAGGAAGTGAAAGTAACTCCAGACACGAGTCTGGCAGCTCCTCTGTACAGCCCCCACCTCTGCTCTGGGATTTGAACAGGGTGGGGGACAGGAGGGGAAGCAATATTTCCCCATTTCCTGTGTTTCCTTTCTCCCTCTCACTGAACTCCTCACTAGACATAGGAACCAGGGGGAGCTTCCTGGCAGTCTCTGCTTTGCCCTAAAATCTTCTGTGGAAAGAACCCAGTATTTCCCATTGTCCTTCCTATCCTAGGTTTTTGGGATCTTCCAAGCTGATTCGGGGAGGGGACTTCCCAACTAGGCTGGGCTGTGGCCAGATGCTGAGTATTTCATTACTTCTATCTCAGGAAGCCTCAGGGCAGTGCAAAGAAATGAAAGTGGTTTTTCTACCTGCTTGCCTACTGTCCTTCACGTTGGGAACAATGGACCGTTGTGACCTAGAGATCAGTGAAGGCCAGTGGGGAGCAAGGATAGGGGGAGGAAGGGTGCTGTGACTTAGGAAGTGAGCATTCCAGGAGAAGGTTTTAGTGGGAAGAGAGGAGGAGGCACCTCTTCGGGACTTTCCATCTAGGAAGGGTTGGGTGGAGTATTCCTGGAGTTGGGGAGTTTCCCAAGGTCTTCTGGGTACCAGCCTGAGCTTCTTGACCCTAGGTCTGGGCTTAAGGAGCTGGAGTTCCAGCTGGTAGTTTTCATAGGTTACAGGGTTAGGGGAAAAAGAAAGAAAAGGGGACATATGGGAATGGGGAGAGGGAGCAAAGAGTGAAAGTAGATAAGGGCCTGTTAAAGAGATGGAGTTGGCACACCTCGGGACCCCATAGTCTACTTTACCCATCCTACTTCTGACTTTGATTGATAGTGAACTGGTATGGGGGAAGAGAAGGTTAGGCAAAGACGCTTCTACCTCCTCCTCTACCCAGCTCTGGTGAGTGGAAGCAGCTGCTCCCACTTATGGCCTTGGGAAGGTATTCCATTTGTCTACCATCTTGCTCTTCTCCCACCCCCCTTCAACTTTGACCTCACCAATTACTAGGCCTGTTAAAACAATGACACTGGGTTTGGGAACATGGGATTTAAAACCAGAAGGGACCTTAAGAGATTGTCTAGTCCAGGGTCCATGAACTTTTTTATAAATATTTTGGTAAGTGTATTTCAATATAATGGGTTTCCTCGGTACTCTACCCTGTATGTTTCCTTATATTAGCAAAGGCAAAGAAGCAGACTGAGTCTGCCTCTGACTGTGGCTGGGGAGGTGGCCTGTATCCCAGCAAGCTGGTGCTTCCCTTGCCTGTCCAGCTGGATTCTGTCTGGAGTCGGCAGGACCTACTCTGGACTGTAGCTTTCTCCCATGTTGTCATCCCCAGCACGCTGTCCCAGTGTATCCATGCTGCTGTCGCGTTGCTCTACCCCTTCAGCTGGGCTCACACCTACATCCCAGTGGTCCCTGAGAGTCTTCTGGCCACCGTCTGCTCCCCTACTCCCTTCATGGTTGGAGTACAAAAGCGCTTTATTGAAGAAGTTCTGGACAGTCCTATGGAGGAGGTATGTTTCTTCCTTACAAAGTGCCCCTAATTTACTTTGCGATGGAGTGAGGAGACACCACCAAGCACATCTAGGGGCATCCCACCCTGGCCTGGGGAAGGGAAATTCGCTATCCTGACCCAGGGAAAAGGACTGTACTCATATCTTCTCTGAAACTGACTTCTGGTCCCTAATGGCCAAGTTTACACAGTAGAAACACTACCAGAATTTTTTCAAGTACCTTGGAAGTGTGTCAGTTGCCCTTATCACCCACATTAAAAATCTGGGGTTGGTTTCTAACCTAAGAATTTGAGTGGTTATCACCTGAGCTATTGGATGGGGGCTAACTGAATGAGTTTACAATAGAAGCTAATGAGGATGAGTCTCTTCAGAGTTAGTTAGATACATACTTTTCCATAGCCACAGAGGGAAACCCAGTACTTGCCAGCTCCCTTACAAATGCCACCATTTAACTATCCCCACTGCTAGAAAAAGATTTTCTCCTACCAAGGGGGGGTCAGAATGCTTCTCTACAGAGGACATTATTATAGCTTAAACTAGTGTTATTCTTTGTGTGTACACCGGCTAATAATGGACATACCCTGTGGAGACATATGTTTCATGAATAAGAGAGCTCCAGTTTCCTACAAGTAAGTTATTGGGATAGGTATGGATCCAACCCTGCAAAGGGGGTTCCCCGTATTACAAATGAGGCACATTTTATAGCTGAAGAAACCTAGCCAGTGGTTGAGGGAAAGGAAGAGCCCAAGCCCCTCTGAGCCTTAGCTTGTCCTTGGATTATTTGCTAGAGCACATATAACTGGAAAGCTGATCTTATTTCCCTTCCTTCTCCCCATGCAAATTCTGTTCTGCTTACTTGGATGCCACTATTCTCATTTAGAAAACAGCCTTGATCTTATGACCTGAGGGTGGGAGTATGGGAGAACTCCCTGTGTTGGGCAATAAGTTAAAATGTCCTCATTTCTGAGGTTTTGAAATTTCCTGACTTCAACTTTAGGGTGTCCAGGAACTGTGGCTTTTCTGGATGCCAGAGAGGAAGCAACACCTCTCCCTCCCCTGATTCCTTCCCTCCTTCTTTCCTCCCTCCCTCCCCTCAAATACATACATGCAGATTCTCACCCACCCTGCCAAGACTCTTGGCAACCCTGCAGAACCTGTCCGTGAAACAAGACAAAAAGGAGGAATCCCTTCATCCCCATAGATTTTAATTTTTGGGGGGGAGCCTCATATGAAAAAGAGTATATCAGAATGTTAGTCAAGTCAACCAGCATTTTATTAAATGCCTACTATGTGTTAGGTACTAGGGATACAAAGAAAGACAAAAGACAGTTCCTGCCCCCAGGAGCTGACACTGTAATGGAAGAAACAGCCTGTGGACAAAATAATGTACAGATAATATCCATAGAGTATATACATAGCCTGGGGGGGGGGTCCCAAAGGACTGTTCCCCCAGACTAAGTCAAACCTGTAGAAAGACATTCAAGACTATTCAAATGTTTATGAACCCCAAATCTGATCTAGGGGTTATTTTAAAAAGCAAACCACTGTGATACTAGCTGGCCTAGGGAGTAGAAGTGTGATTTCATTGACTTCGGGAACCCCTGCCCACTGCAGGCTCAATGCTCCTCCCTGCATCTTAGAGCTACCTGGAGCACTGACCTACCTAGGGTCATACAGCAGGGATATAATGGTCCAGACTTGAACCCAGGCTTTCCTGGCTCTCAGGTGGTCTCTTTCTCCTCCTTGTCATTCTGCCTCTCTATAAAGCACTACAATAAACAGTAACTGGTTTATTTTATTTATTTAATTTATTATTATTTGGACATCTGATTGTTAATGGTGTGCAGAACTCCCAGAGTAGAAACTATTCCCACCAATGCAGATTGTTAATTCTGACTTAAAGAGTTTTGAGAATAGTTGCCTGAGGCAATGAAAAGTTAAGTGAGTGAACCAGAGTCACACGGTAAAGGTAGGATTTGAACTCAGGTCTTCCTCTAAGGCTAGCCTTCCTCAATTCACCTTGCCTTTTATCACGTATTGTCATCATCATTCCAAGCCAGTCCCTGATTCCTCCTTTTCTTTTCCTGGAACATGTCTCTTCCTCTCTCTCTGACCTCCTTCCCAGCTTCTCAGAAGTTAATGAGGGAGCAGGAAAGAGCAGATTTTATCTATCTAGGAAAGGCTTTTGTCTTCAAACATTTAAGGGAAGTCTGCCTCTTCTGTGTCCATCCCAGGGATGGGAACAAACTACAGAGATTGGGAAAGTATGTAAAGCAGGGCTGTTCCTAGGAGAGGGTAATGAGGGCTTTGTTCCAGGGCAGAAATTTACAATGCTTTTAGTCATTCATTGGCACAGAAACAGCTGAGATTAGTGCCTAATTAGCAGGAGTATTTAAACTGGGGAGCTCCCAGAGGGCAGGGAGCTTTCTGTTTCTCTGTCCACTGCCCATTTTTTATCCCCAGTGGGTATACCCCAGGTGAACTCCTTCTGCTATCCATTCCTCCCTCTCCCTCTTATAGCTACAGTCTCCCATAATTGTATTTCTCATTGTGACTCTGATTCAGAATAAATGAATTGAGGTGGGGTTGAACTGACTCTTCTTTTGCTATGGCTTTGAGGAAGGATCTTATTATTCAATTAAACAAGCATTTATTAAGCACCTTCTATATACAAAGCCCTGGAAATAGAGACAAAAGCAGAAATTCTCTAGCCTGAGTTCTTTCTGCTCTCAAATCTGCCTTAAGCTGCTTGGCTTCAGCCAGAAAGGTGTTAAGGTTTCCCTGGGGCTGGAGGTGTGGGCACAGCCATGGGAGTGGGAGCTGAAGGGCAGGGGAAGGGAAGAAGCATCTTTGTGGCACCTACTATGACCCAGCCCCTGGGCTAAGCATTTAGCAAATATGATCTTATCTGAGAATTTGGAAGTGGTTTCTTCTGAGGATAATTTCCTGTTTGTTTCAGGTTCTGCTGGTGGATCTGTGTGCAGGCACCTTCATAAAATCAGTGAGTTGGATTTTCTTGTCCCACTATCCCTCCCTCTTTATCATTCCTGTGCCCTTTATTTGACCACTCAACATATTCAGATTGGGCTCAAATTTTATGTAAGGTGCTCTCCTAGATTCTGGGGACAGGAAGAAGTCTCCAAGGCACAAAGCTCTTGCTTTCCAGGAACTATATGAGATTTGTACAATAAAGGTGATATAAAATAAGCGCCATATGAGTAATATAAACAAAAGAATTATAGGAGGGAGAGAACTTTGTTAGTCTTCTTTGGACACAGATGCAAAATGAAGCCTGAAGGAAAGCTGGTAGGATCTCTCCCAGGCCTGGATGCATGTTGTGGAGGTGGGGGAAATAGAGAGAGATCTGTATGCCCTTCTTCATCCTCCCCTCCCCTTCTTTCTTTTCCTTCCTTCCTTTCCTTCTTTTCTCCTTCCCTTTCTCTTTCTTTCCAGCTTTTTCTCTTTTCCTGTATTTTCTTTCTTTTTCTTTACTTCCTTTTCTCTCTCTCTTTCCTCCCTCCTTCTCTCTTTCCTCCTTTCTTTTCCACTCTTTTGGGGAGATTTATTTTTTAGGAGTGGTGATGGATCTAGATCCGTGATTTCATCAGTATAGGGAGCTTTTTTTTATGGTACAGAGACTTTTTTCACTGATGCTTATTGGCAGTTTACCTTTCATCTCTAGCTACAGAGTTATTTAGGGCAAATAAAAGGTTGTGACTTGCCCATAATCACAGAACTAATATGTTTTTAGTGGGATGATTTGATTTCCCGCTCTTGCCAGTCTTCTATTGGTCACCACTTCCCTCCTCTCCCCTCCTACCTCATTTGACCTACGAGCTAATTCTTAATTCTCTCCTAGGTTGGAGATGAAGGGGATGTCTTACCCCCCAAGTTGCAGAATGACATTTTGTCTTCTCTTGCCCAGGGGAGTAACGACTTGCAGAGTAAGTCCAAGAATCCCACCTCCTTCCTCCAATTCACCTTTTTGCTTTCTCTACTCAGCACTCTAGGACTGAGGGTATCCAAGAGAAATTGGGCCCTCAATCATGAGACAGGCTCTTCTGGGGGGAAACATCATTCCACTTTACAAAACCCTCATCAGAAACTATGGTTCCAGGTCACAAAACCTGTGGACCAGATGTCCTTGCTTCCCCATTGCCAAATGGCCAAAGCGGAAACCCGTGCCCACCCTCTACACCTCCCACTTACATTTGCAATCCTGAGACACAAAGGAACTCCATCTTTAGTGAAGGCCACACTTGCCCTACCTTTTGTATAGCCCTGTGTCTTCCTTCTGGGTAAAAGGGACAGTGAACAACCCTATAATGAAAGACTCTCTATGTCCTTGCAGCTTTGGAGCAGGTCAACGAGCATGTATCAGGTCCCTTTGTGCAGTTCTTCATCAGGACTATGGGACACTATGCCTCCTACATCAAATGGGGGCCAGATGGGCAAGGCAACTTCCAGGAGAGAGCCTTCTGTAAGGCCCTGTCCTCCAAAACAAGTCGTAGGTTTGTGAAGAAATTTGTTAAGACACAGCTGTTCTCCCTTTTCATCCAGGAAGCGGAGAAGAGCAGGACACCCCATGCAGGTGAGCCCTTCCAGGTGAACATTGATGCAGGACGGAGGCCCAGATCAGAGAATATGCATGTGTGTGTACGTGTGTGCATGCACACCCGTGCACATATTCACAATGGGGAAGAAAGATGGAACAGAAGATGGAATTGAGAAAGGGGGAATTTATCCAGAAGCCTGGGTGGCATTCTAAACCTTTCTAGGAGGCATCCAGAGTAAACATCTGGAAACTGCTCTGTGGGCTAGCCTTTTGAACAGATCCTACTAACTTGTCAGTAGGCACAGGGTCTCCTTTCTTGCCACAATTTAGGGCTTAGTGGAGCAATTTTTTAGCCTTGATGGCCCACTTCTCCCATTGATTGATTCTTTCTATTTTGGAGAGTGGCCCAGGTCAGTCATTTCTAGGTTAGCTCTGCTTCTAACTTTTGGGACTTCAACACCATGGCCCAACTTGCGTACCTTCTCTTCCCTCTCTCTTACTTTTCAGCTTTTTTATGGGTTGTCTTCTCTGTTAGAATGTAAGCTCCTTGAGGCTGGGAAGCAGTGCTTTGCAAAGTGTTCCACACATAGTAAATGCTTAATAAATGTTTGTTGCCTGTCTGCCCAAGCTGAGAATCACTATCAGACTAACTGCCTGCTTATAGCCCTTCTGGTGTTGCAAACCCCTTCCTCTCCTCACCTTAATAATTGCTTGAGGCAAAGAGTGTGTTTTTGCCTTTCTTTCTATCCTGAATGCTCACTACAATACCAGACACACAGTAAGCCCTCAATATTTTGCTTGTTGATTAACTGGTCCTTGGGCAGAATCTTCAGAACCCAGGATATAACTGAACAAAGGTTCAGATCCATTATCTATACTGGACTCAGGGATATGAGTGTTCCTTAGATCCATCCTCTGTGCCTTGAGAGAAAAGACAAGTGAGGGAATTAAGAAGTCCCTGGGAAAGGATTTAAAAGGCACATGGCCAGCATTGGGAGTTAGAGGGTGGGTATTTTCTGCTCATATGACATAAGTGTGTTATCTGACAGGCATGTCTGGATTTACAGGGTACTTCCAACAGAAAATCACTGAATATGAGAAACAGAAGAAACAGAAGAAACCAAAGGAAAAGACTGTGAAATAAGGGATGTGGGAGGCAAGAGTGACTCAGCCTGCAGCCCAGCCCTGCCTGAAGTGGACTTGGACTCTGTCCTGAGCCAGAGCTGGTTTGGTGTTGGGACACCAGCATTGTCAAGTTCAAGGATGGGTTACTTTTGGCAGCGTAGCCCTGTCTGAAGTCGATACTTAGAGCTAGTACCTTGGGAGCTTCACGGGGCCCAGCTTTTTCCTTCCCACGAAAAGATCCCAGGACTCTAACCTCTTGTTTTCTGGAAGGGGGTGCCCAGCCAGGGAGTGATTAAGTAATAGCTGCTGTGTCTCCCCTAGGTATTCTCTGTCCTAGAAATTCTGAACCTGGTGCTTAGCTCCTTACTTAGGGACTACTGTTCTCAGTATCCAGTACAAGAAGCACAGAGAACAGCTCTCATCCAGAGGTCCAAACCCTTAACAAACTAAGCCTGTGAAAATGTGAATAAAGGTGGAAAATGTTCATGTTATTAGGCATCTCTCTTGAGAATCCCAGCACAGAGGGGCAGAGTTGGAGAGCATGGCCTTCCAGAATCATTTCTTCCAGAAAGAATTATTTGACGTTCTGCACTTCTCTTTATGCTAACAGCTACAGACTCCTGGTTGTCTGTGTTGACGGACAATGATGGTTCTGATGATTTAATCCTGTTAAGGCCCCAGCATTGTTTGCATTCTTTTTCACCCAGGTGCATTATCTGAGCTATGGGGTAAGAGAGTGGGACCCAGTGAATGCCTCTACTGTGGCCACTCCTTCCTTGGGGGATGGAATGGCACTACGTTGGCTGCGATTTGGACAGAGTGTTAAGGGAACTCCAGGGGAGTTGTTCCCAGGCAAAGGTCTCAACTGTTGGTGATAAAGGGAAAGGAGGCTTTGGAGTCTGAGGACATGGGTTCCCACCTTTCCTCAGTTACTTTGTATGACCAAAAGCAAGTCACTTTCTGGGTCTCATTTTCTTCACCTGTAAAATGGGGTAGTGGGAGGGGATGTTGGACTGGATGAACTCTAGTACCTACCTTTAAATCTATGATCTTATGAACACAACCACCTTATGAACACAACCACCTCCCTTAACACCCGCTTGTTTCTTCATCTGTAAAGTGGGGATAATAATAGCACCTCCTCTCCAGGGTGCAAATCTTAAAAGCACCACAGAAATGCTAGCCCTTAGATCAGTGGTTCACAATCTTCCTAATGCCGCCAACCTTTAATATTTGTACGAGGGTGTATCTGCATATGGGCAGACCCGCCTGGAGATGGATAGAGGATAGAGGTGTCTCGGTTCCTAACACTACAAGTTCCGATGGTCTTAGGTGACCCCTGTGAAAGGGTCATTCAACTCCCAAAAGGATCGTGACCCACAGGTGGAGAACCGCTGTCTTAGATAATTAGCAGTGCACAGTGCTCACGAATGCTTAATGGAGGACAAGAATATGGTAGGAACTTTAGCCTTTTCCCTAACACACTTTAGTGTTAAACATGTTGGGCCTCTAAAGCCCAGGAAACGCCTCCTGGTGTCCTACTACTAGACATATTATATGCCAAATTAACTTTGAAGACTAGTCTGTTCTTTTAAATAATTGATAGAGCATGAAACATTACAGTTACTGAGCCACACTGACATAATGACCCAATTAGGGTATATTTTAAATGAGATCCTACCTAAACGAGTCTAGGATGGAGAGACGTCATAACTGAACACTTGCCAGCTCTATCCAAGAATGGGTTCTAGAATGTGCACATCAGAAGGGGTCCTAAATCTCTCTATGTTATGTCAGTTAGTAAATAGACACTTGTTAAGTACCTCCTATGAACCAGACACCATGTTAAGTGCGAGGATAGAAAGAAAAGCAAAAGACAATTCCTATTCTCAGGGAGCTCACAATCTAATGGAGGAAACATCAAACAACCATGTAAAATACGCTAGATACAGGAGAAATCAGAGATCATACAGGGAAGGGACTAGAATTAAGTGGAACCAGAAATGGCTTACTACAGAAGATGGGATTTAAGCTAAGAATTGAAGGAAGCCAGGGAAGCCAAGAAGCACAGGAGGGAAAGCATTCTAGGCATGGGAGAAATCCAGTGAAAATGCTCAGAAATGAGAAATGGAGTTTCTTGTTTGAGAAACAGCAAGGAGGTCAGTGAGTGTCACTAGATTGAGGAGTAAGGGGTAGGGAGTAAGGTGAACAAAGACCAGAAAGGTAAGGGTGGGAAGAGGATTTTGTATTTGATTCTAGAGGTGATAGGAAACACTGGAGTTTATTGAGTAGAGGGAGTAACAGAGTTCTACTTGCCCTTTAGGAAGATCACTCTGGTGGCTGACTGGAGGATGTTCTGGAGTGAGAAGAAACTTGTGGGTAGACCAACCATCAGGTTATTGTGACAGTACAGGGGCACAAGAGCCTGCACTAGAGTGGTGGCAAATGTCAGAACTGACTGTATGTGAGATGTTATGAAGGTAAAATTGACAGGCCCTGGCAACAGATTGGATAAGGTGGGTGAGAGGTCTACAATGGCAGGTAGGTTGTGAGCCTGGGACACTGGAAGGAAGGTGGAACCCTTGACAGTAACAGGTAAATTAGGAAGAGTGGAGTATTTGGGGGAAAAGGATAAGTTCTGGACACGCTGAGTTTAAGATACCTAACAGGCAGCTGAAGTTGCAAAACTAGAAATTAGCAGAGAACTTAGGCCTGCATAGAGACGATAGTTGAATCTATGGCAGCTAATGAGATCACCAAGTGAAAGTATAGAGGGAGAAGAGAAGGGGGCCCAAGACAGAACCCTTTGGGACAGCTAGTTATTGGGCACAACAGGGATGAAGAGCCAGCAATGGAGACAAAGAAGGAGCAGTCAGAGAGAATTGGGAGAGAGTAGTGTTGCAAAAGCCTACAGGGTCTCAAGAAGTCGGTGACTGACAATGTCAAAGGCTAAAGAAATGTCAAGCATTACCATTGGACTGGGCGACTAAAAGATCATTAGGAACTTGGGAGAGGGCAGCTTGGTTTAAATGACATCAGGAGCCAGTCTGTAGAATTAAGAAGAGTGAGAAGAGAGGAAAAGACAGAGGCATCTGGGAGAGGTGAGAGGAAGCTTTCTATGAATGACCTCCATTTTGTCTGTGAAAGAAGCACGGTTCTCAGTTGGGAGGGTGGGTGAACTATGGGAGGCGTGAGGAGGGATGTAAAGATCTGGAAGAGCTGTTGTGGTGTGTGGGACAGTGAGTCAACCACGGAGAGCCTAAAAAAGGCTGTCTTGATGCAGGGAGGTTCTAGTTGAGATTACATAGCAAATTTGTTGTGAATCCAATTAGCACGGTTTTGTGATTTTTAACTAGCTTTGCTTGGAAACATGTGAGAAGCAAAGGCAGCAGATGGTGGGAGTAACCCAAGGCCGAGGCTTGGCAGGGCGAAATCAGTAATAGGATAAGGGGCAAGGGATTCAAAAGAATGAGTGTGGAGTTAAACTGATTCACTAAGGGGAGTGTACTTAGTGCAGGGAGAGAGGGCTGGGAAAGAACTGATGGGCTGAGGAATTGAAGGAGGTTGTTAGGCAGAGGGAGAGGTGGAATGACAGTAGGTTTTGATTGGATAAAAGAATTGTGGGGTTCATGAACATGGAAGTGGAGTGATGGCAAGAGCAAGGATAGGACCATCTCTGTAGCTGAGAAGGGGTAGAAGAGTAGGTCATGGGAAATGATCAAGTTAAAGACTTGGGGGGAGGTGTAAAAGTGTTTCAGAGAATATCAATTTGTGTGTTGGAGTCCCTAAGTATGAGGGCAGGAGCTGGGGAGAAAAAACTGTTGCCATTCACAGAATATAGCCTCTCTCTGGACTATCGGTAGGAATAGTGATGTCTTGGAAAGACCCTACACCAAGACTATCTCACATTTATATGCCATTATATATAATTACTAAAGCACCTTACTCAGAACCACCCTATGAGTATTGTCACTCCCGTTTTACAGATGAATTAACCATCCTGCTTAACTCACATGGGCTTTGAAAAAAAAAATGCAGCTATTGACAATGCAGGGTAATGAATAACGCAGATCTCATGAACTGAAATTCAGATAAGGCAAAAAAATGCAGTTTAGTTAATGGTTTAAAGCTTTTCTGTAAAAGGGCCTTGTACTAATCTCTTATCCCCCTCCTAAAGTACTAAAAACTCTTCTCATAAGACCACTGGAACAGGGACACAAAAGGGCATTAAATTTGTTACTCTATCTCAGCTATTCTAAGTAACGAGCAAAAAAAGTAATCCCACTAATTACTTTATTTATGGAGGGCTTTGGTATCTCTACATGACCAGTTCTTAAAAGGATAACAAGGACTTAAAAAAAAACCTTTCACTAAAAACTTCAATTTCTCCTCCCACAAGTCAGGAAAATGTTTACACAATAGAGAAGGGCCACAGTACAGATGAAGACAACACAAATCATAGAATTTCCTTATTTATTAAAGAGCAGAAATAAATTTTGCTTAAATATCATACAAAAAAACAAACATTAAAACTTAGTTTTTAAAATCTTTCCACTGGAATAAAATTGAGAAATAAGTTGGCTTTTAGATAATATATTTATTTAAAAAAATAAAAGTAATTGACAAAAGATACCACATTATACTTCATGCTGAGAGGCTCTCCCCAGGCCAGAAGGCCGTCATTTGTTTTTCAGTAACACTCGGCCTTCCCCAGTATGTAAACACAGGAACCCCTTCAACCCAGTCTCCTGACAGTCACCAGCACCAGCTCAGCCACAGGAGCCAGTGGGACATCTCTGTACCATGAGCTGAGCTCCTCAGTAAAGAAAATCTGAGTGAACACCAAACCAGTATTTCACTAAAAGATGATGATTTATTAAAATTATAAAGTAGCAGTCTTATGGTCTGTAAATAGTTTACATCAGAAATTTTCCATTGTTGCAGCTCGGCTCCCGAGGACAAGTTTATTCAGTATTCAAAGGTAAGGACAAAGACAAGGCATTATTTCCTGCATGCTTTCTTGGGCCAAAACCAGTAGGACGACATGTATGTTTGACAGGATAGGACTTGGAATTCCCCCTTCTCACAGAGGCTAGTTAAGGAGCATTACCAAGAACGAAGACTAGAAGTTATACAACAATGATTATTATAAATTAGATTTGTTCTTATCCACTCCCATTCTCCTCGATATTTTCTGTTTCTTTCCTGCAGAAAAATCTGCTTCCTATTTCTCATTACAATAACAATTAAGTCACTAATGATGATTAGAATGTGCTGTGGAGGCCTTGATTCTGAAGACATTTATGCGCAGATGGGAAGCAATCTGATTGCAGACACTGACACAGTAGCGAATTAAATCAAATAAGGAGAAGACCTGAAAGGAAAAAAGCTTTTTAGAATCTTGCAAAGTATTTGGACCCTCCCTGGGCCATGCGAAAAAAATATCAAGGCATCTGTCTTTACCAAAATCACACTTAATCTCTAAAAAAACAAATGTATAAAATGTCTACACGTTCCACTCCTTTAACTAGGCCGTTCGTATTTGCAAGTCACCTTACTAGTCACGGTTTGCAGCTACTCAATGTAGAGACCAAATATGAGTATTAAACAGACACACATGATCGTTAAACCCAGAAATGACACTTCACAAAGCCCTAGAGGCATCATCATGTACTGAGGGTTTCAAATTAATTCACATTCATTACAAACAGCAACCTTATGTGCATCATTATTAGGTACGCCTAAAAAAACTTAGGTTTCAGTTAGAAATTATAGACTGGCCCCTCAAAATGAAGTTACTTTTACTTAATGAGGTAAACAAAGTTCCAACACTTACCAAAGCAATCCAAAGTACAATATACTCATCAATGAAGCTGTTGAAGTACTGGTCCAGAAACAAAAGGGCAGGGCCTATGAAGGCCGTGTCGTGCAGACTCATTTCACTCTTGGTCATGTGCGCAACCTGTAAGAGAGTTTGGCATGCACCATCACGCGGGCTAACAGTGTGGCACCAGAATGTGGTTTCAAAGACTATTCATCAGCACAAACAAAATCAAAAGCTTATTACATAGGAAGTAAGCTTCACTATTTCAATTATCTGTCATTTTCCACGATTCCTCTATGACTCAGTAAGCCTTTGAGATTTGCCGTGCACTCAAAAATGACCACACGTGGAAACAAGCTTTGTGACGTCTAGGTTGTTTCTCAGACAACAGGCCCTCCCTGGGCCCACCTTCAAAACCTTTCTAGCTGGGGAGAATCTGCCACAGCTTAGTGACTTAAACTTGACCTGTTTTTGGAAGTTTAGAGCTGTGATGAGGCATCAGCTGTGATGAGGTGGTAGTGAGCCCCAAATAATTAGAGCTATGCAAAAGCAGGGATGGGCTATCTCAGGAAACGATGAATTCCCTCTCCTGAGAGTCTTCAAAGACTAGATAACCACTTGTGAGGTATTTTGTAGAAGGGATTCTTCTTTTAGGCATTGGTTGAATAAGGCCTCCAAGGTGCTAGGTAATGGTCTCATCATGTCACTCCCCTATCAATGAACTCCAATTGCTCCCTATGACTTATAGGATCAACTATAAAGTTGTCTGGTTGGCATTTAAAGCTCTTTAAAATCTTTCCCCCCTTTCCCTCTCTTCCACTAATTCCACAATCTAACACCCATGATCTACTTATCAAACCTTGAAGATAACACTCCAAGCCTAGAATGCTCTATCCCTCATGCTAGCCTCTCAAGTTTCCCTGGCTCCTTTCACTCAGGGATGTCACTCAGGGGACATCCCACTTTCTGCAGGAGGCCTTTCCTAGGCATGCCCTCCACCTCTTTTATGTGCCTATCTTATGCTCCCTGGGGGCAGGGCTGTTCTTGGTCCCAGTTCTTAGCCCGGTGCCTGGCACAGAGTAAGCACTTAATAAAATGCTTGCTGACTGACATGATTATAAAACTCTTGCGACCAATTCCCAAAGAATGCAGTAATGATAACACTGGCTGATACTAATTCAGGATTTTACAGTTTACAAAATGATTTTTTTCCCCTCAACAACCTAAGGTAGGTAATGCAAGTATTACTGCCCCCATCTGACAGATAAGTCAGCTGATACTCACACAAGTAAAATGACTCGCCTGAAATCACAAATCAAATGGCTGAACTGAAACTCCAATCCAGGTCAGGGTGCAAAATGACCCAAATGGGCAAAGCCTTCCATTGCCACTAAATGAAGCTGTCATCTTGTGCACCCTTCCTTCCGGCTTGCCCTGTGGTTAGTTAACCTTATGCTGCTCTGCACAGTCTGTGGCTTGAGACAAAGGATCAGGATGCAAGCCAGCACCTTACAATGGGAGTGTGGGGGTGGTGGTACTATGCAGAACAGAAACAATGGCACGAATAGGTCACTAAAGTCAGAGGACACTTACCTGGCTGGGAAAACAAAGATGTATGTGAAGATGGAAAGGGGGAAAGGCAGGTCTCTCACTCTTACATATGGAAAATGTGGAAAGGGAAAAAAGTTCTTTCCTAAGAAATCAGCTGCCTGCACATGGCACCATGACAGGTAGGGATGGTAACTCTAACTCAGGACCCAGGTCCAGGCCAACTATCACTTTGAGCCTGCTCTAAGGGTGGTGCTCCCTATTAGCAAAATGAGGTATTGTCCCAATCCACGCTCTTCAGTTAGGGGATGCAGTGACATTCCAGGAACTGAAATGTGGAACTGTAGCTGCAAGACAGTGGGAAAATATCAACTATAACATCAAAAGTGAGCCCAGGTTCTTCCTCATCAGTAAGCATTTATCCAGCCTCTGCAATGTTTCAGGCATTCCTCTAGATGCTGGGGATACAAAGGAGCTCACAGTCTGATGGATGGGGACATACCTGTAAGACGTGCTTATCTTTAAGATACATTTGGAGAATGTGGAGGAAGGGGAAATGAGCTTGAAGGAGTTCCCAGGGAACTGCAGACGTGGTACACAAGCAAAACTGAAAGTAACAAAAATAAGGTGTCTTATGGTGCTTACCACAAGCTTGTTCGTGATTTTAGCAGCTACAAAACCAAATGTCAGTATATAAAGACAGGGATGTTTTTCAAAGAGCTGAACAGCTGACTTCTTGTAGATCACTACAGCTAACGTAATCACTGATCCAATATGGAGAAAAGGAGAAAGGACACTTGTTCCCTATACAGAATCAAGAGAAGAAAAGAGTTAATACAGGGCGCCCCAATGAAACCAAATCAGTTTGCTGAGAAGTCTGAGCAGGCTCAGTTCTCCTCAAATTCCAGATCTGTGGAATTTGTGGAAGCTGTGCTGGACAGCTGTTTCTTCAGCTGACCAAAGCAATGGCAGCAGGGATTAAGTAAGAAAAAAACAAAATCAGAGGAATTCTCCCGTGAGTTCGAATTTGCTAAGCTATGTACCCCTAAAATTATTTTTTGTTTGCTACTGAGGCTAAGGGAAGAAACTGTAAATTAATATAACATGGCTATTTTTTTTTAAAGAAAAAGTTTCAAATGAAAAAATGGAAGTGCAGCCCTCCTAAATCCTAGCTCAAACATAAACCAGAAATAGCAAGTAAAGGTACACTTACTGCTATGGTTGATCCATTTTTGCCAACACCACCTGTGAAGATTACACGGAAGTAATTTGTACAGGCGAATATGGTCCCTGCTACAGTACAAAGTGCTGGAAAAATTTTCATTTGAATATTCAGCACTGGAATCTTTAACAGGAGAAAGAGAACAAAATCAAAACGTGTATAACATGAAATAAGCAAATATATTTATTCAGAAAATTTAAATACTTTACAACAATGTTCCTAAATTTATAAGCATCACCCTCTCCCACACCCCTGTGGTCCCTCAGGAAGAACAGCTCTCATTTAAAACAACAATAACCAAGTATGTTTTCCTGCTCTTTCCTATCAGAGACAATGCTGCCACACTTCAGGGAATGAGACTGAACAGCATGAAGTCTCATTTGTCTTGACATCCTTTTTTGGCAAAATAAGACAACAGTACAAGCTCTTTCATGAGTAATTACAACTAGGTTCCAGTGTAAGGCAAACTAGTCTGGAGTGAATCTCCCAATGAACACTCTTTAGGCCTTTGTGACACATACCCTGCTCCTTTGACCTGTATTTCTCCAATCACTTATTGTTATATAAGAGCAGGGGAAGAAAACATTTCAAACATGAGAGAACAAAGTCTTGGGCTGGATTTAAAACAATGGCTCCCAGATAAGGTTCCTAACCCCACAGAAGTGAAGTTGTTAGTGAAAGCCAAACGCCACTGAGGAGGAAACTAAAAAGAAAAGCAGGCAAGAAGGCCCCCGACAAATTCACCCAAGTGCACCTCACTTTCATATGAGCCTAAGAACAAAAGCATTAACATGACATGCTTTATAAAATGGGGGATTTACTTTACTCAAGGATTCACTATATAGTTCCTCTAATCAGTAAGTTTTCTCCAATTAAAATATAGTTGTGTACACTTTAAAATTCATTAGTAACTACAAGAAAGATGCTGACAAAGCTAAGGAAGGCATCTACGGTGGCTACACCACATAAGTGGCGCCATTTAGCTTGGAGAAGACTCGGGGGACTTGACAGCAGTCTTAAAGTGGGAAAGGCAGAAAAGGGACCAGGCTTGTTCTCCTGGGCCTCAGAAGGTAAAACTAGAGGAAATGGATAGAAGTTGCCTAATAACTAGGGCTGGACCAAGGTAGAATGAGCTGCCTTGGAAGGTATCACTGAAGGTCTTTGAGCAGAGACTGATGGGTGACCACTTGTCATGAAAGTTAACGGCAGAATCTCCTGCTAAGGAGAAGAGGGCTGAACCAGAGGACCTTTGAGGTCCCTTTCAACTCTGAGACTTTGTGCTCCTAACTGACAACCTGTCAGACATGAAACTATCATATAAAGTGAGGTATACTTGCAGTGAGTTTTTAAAGTCCATATTTCATTTTTAAAAAGTTCTCTCCACAAATTTCTATCCTGTTCCCCCCCAAATTTTTCCATGTATTATAAAAGGTTTTATTTTGGTATTATGTCCAATTTTAAAACATGGTGATAGTAAAAATGGAAACAGAAACATTCTAATAGTTAATTGCTTTTGCAGAAGAATAGAGATGCAAAATTAAAAGATCACCAGTGACATAAGGTACAATGTTTTATCCTGTTTTCTTATAGTGTAAAGCAAGTAAGAGTGTGAGTGAGGATACAAAATGCAGTCCTTAAGATCTGATTTCATTATAAATCCCAATTCAAAAGGGAATAGAATGTAGACAAAAGCTAAATTAAGCCTAGGGAACTGTCATTATTTCACAAATGTCTCATCTTACTCCATTCCTTCAAAATACTGAAGAACTCAGTTTATTTATAGAACTCTATGACCTCTTGCAAACTTGTACTGCTAAGCTGTTTTTTTCAAAGCATCTGTTGATGTTTCATGTTGCACTGTGGAAGATTTTAATTTCATGAATTCCACCTTCTGGTCCAGTTTAAAAAATGACAACATTTTCTCAAATTCTATCTGGCACGTGCTAGAACACACTGAACTGCTCCCCTTACCTTGCCCTCTCCCAATTCAACACTTATTTTCAATTCAGGAGGAACAGTACTGCTGCTCTGAGCTCCAAAAAGTAACTCTGTTCCAACTCAGAAAAACCATAAGATCATCTCAAGTCAGCTAAACGTGGCCGAAATCTAATTCACCTCCTAGCATTTCTTTGATCACTGTGTTTTCTTACACAAGGATAAAGAAAACCTTTGGCAAAAATAAAAATGCCATCTTGCCCCATTGTGAAATGAGTGCTAAATACAGGGAATCCCCTACACCACACTGGTGCTAATACCCATGGTATAGGCTAACCTTGATATAACAGCCTTTTACTGTACGTAGTTTTTATGTTTGGGGGGACACGATTTGACCCATGGTATACATCCAAATCTGTGTAATAAAGATCTGTGCCATAACAGAGTTCTACTGTATTTAAAATTTGATGAAATCACTTTAGGGTCATGGAAGCTCATATTGGTGCCCTATGAAAGAAGAAAAAAGAATATAGAGCATTAGTATAGCCAGGCAAATTAGTACATGGCCTGGGCCACAAAGCAGAGAAAAAGGCAGCAGGCCTAGAGGGCAAATAGAAGCTGTTCTCCTTTCTCTTACCTTCTCTGTAGAAGAACAACTATACAGGAGCCCAGGCACCCTGCCCTTGCATGAGGGAGGCAAGAAGTCAGCTTCAGAGGCGCAGGGGAGGAAGGACTAGGGTCAGGTGAACCTTCAGTCTCAGAGCCTCACCCCTAGGGTCTACACTGGGATACACTACTTAGGCACCACTACTTAACCCATATTCTCTTTTCTCCTTGCAAATGGGGAAACGATGACAGTAGTGGTCACCTGCAACTTTCCTTTGCCTTAATTTCTCTAGCGATGTTTTTTTTTTTTTTGCAACTTAAGAAGCAATGAAAGCCACTGGTCCATCATCTTTGAAAATGTACTGATGGTGAGAGCTGCTAAGCTCTCACACAATATCTCTAGCATAGAGCAACGCTTCTTAAACTTGCAACCCACAGTTTAAGAAACACTGAAGGGGTACTGAGTGGGAAAAATTCAAGAAGTCCTGGACTTGAGGACCTGTGTCTAAACTTTCATACGGAAAGAGGTGTCCTTTAAGGCACTTTGGATAGTGTGGAGCAGGTCCCCTACATGAAAAGAGAACTCTTTTGGGCACATTTAGGTTGTGATATAGCTGAATTTATGTATCAAAATGATACCTACTCAATTTTCTGTCACTGAAAATGGGTCAGGGGTTGTGAAAAATCCTAAAACCTCACTGACTCTTTCTAGACTCCAGTTGGTCTTGTGTCTCTGAATAGGAAAACTGATTTGTTAAATTTTTTCAATGGTGTACTGTAGTAACTCAAAAGCTCTACTTGTTTAGCAAATTTAAGTACAAAGAGCCACCAACTCTCTTCTAAAGAATTTGGGAATTATATATTTTAAGGCAGCACCAGGCCTCATTATGTGTTGAGTGATAACCAACATTATATTCAAATTGTGTAAATAGTAAGAGTATTTCGAAAACTAGCTTAATTTGTGCATCAACATAATCAATGAAAATTGAGGCATACAAGGTTCTACAACTTGAGGCTAATCTTACTGTTAATGGAATTTTACCCATAGAAATATTTATCTGCACACAAGGATTTCTGGGACACATTAAAGAACTGAACAGTTTAAAATGCAAAAAACATTTTGGAAACCTTAAAATGCTACATAAACATTATTATAAGTCAAAGCAGCAATTTGACTTAAAAAGGGAAATGGATCGGAAATCCAAATGAGGAATCATGACTGCAGTTCTATAATAGACTTATCCCAATGTATGAAGGCCTTGAATTTGTTTTATACCAAACTGGAGTGTTTGAAGATGGTTCTGAGAAGTGCTAATAAAATATACTTTTTCAGTAACAATAAAGAAGTCTTTCTTCCATACTGTAAGGATCACAATTTTCTCAGTTGTGGGAGGTTCCCTCCAATAAACCAATATATGGCAACTCCTTTACAACTTTGTTGATGATTTTCAAGAGTTGTGGTGATTGAAAAATTCATTGTCTCTAGACAATCTGCAGAACTTCTCCACCAATGGCTCAGCTGATCCTTAGGTAAGAGAGGAATAATCATTCCCCAGACACGTATTAAAATTTTTCCAGCTTGATTGGGTCTATTAGAGCTAGCACTCCACTGGAATAGCCTTCAAGAATTCTCAAGATCACCACTATACCTCAAGGTAGCACTAAAGCAGAACTTTAGTAAAAGATAACAAAACACAAATCTTTTTTATGGTCTTCTTTTGGTCTATGACTTTGCAACTGATACAAACACAGCTGTGCAAGAAAAATAATTTCTTACATTTGAAAAACAAGTGCCCAAAATATAAGGCACTGTGACCATTCTATTAATCTTGGTGAAAATCCATCTCTAGCAGGAAAAAAAAAAGAGTCTTCTCAAATTCAGAAGGGCAGATATAATTTTAAAAAACAAAAAAAAGCCCCAACAAAGAAACAGTTAATCCTCTCAAAGCAGCTCATTATTCAATGGACTGCTTGCTTGGGCAAATATCAAGTATAGATTTCCTGTGTTTAAAGTATTAGATTCTGCTCTTTTTACTATAAATCTACTTTCTTCAATATTAAAGTAAAAGGAACCACTTCAAATAACTTTAATTTCACATAGATTCAGAAAACATCACATATTTTTGTACTCCCCAAATACTTCTTTGATTCTGAGGTAGCTAAGCCATTTATCAATTGGTTATCAACAGCTATCAACTACCAGAACCTAGAAGAAAATTATTTTATCTCTGTGTTCTACTATATCAAGCTCCACTTCCATCATATATAAATGTCCACACTGCCATCACAATTTTATCCTGAATCAGCATAGTGTCAAGTTCTGAAGTAACACCTCTGCTATTATTTGATAATGAAAGCATGCTGTCAAAAAAAGTCCCAAATGTGGCAGCTTCCTGTTAATTACAGGAACCTGTGGAGTGCACTGATCTACAGAGGTATCAAACACAGCCACAATGGGCCTGCAATACTCTTAAATCCCTCAGAATCAGATTAAAATGTAACTGGGAAATATTTAAAGTTAAATATTTAAATATTAAACATTTAAAGTAAACAAAATACAATAAAACACATGATGTCAATACGTGGATTTCTAAGTCAATATGCCGCCTGCATGGCCCATTTCTTCTGGAGCTTGACATCAGCGATCCACAGCCTCTATGCACCTCACTTTAAAATCTCAGCACAGAAATTCAGGCCACTATGCTAATAGCATGAGGACACTGAGGGAAATTATTTCATGGAACTGAGTTTTCATTTTAAAATTAAAAACAAAGTGGTGGAATCTATTTGAGGGCTTAAAATAATAAAAATCAAGTTCTAACAGACATTATTTGGGGCACTATGCACACAATGTGATGGAATGGCTTTAAATAAAATCTACTAAGATAATATATTGGTTGTAGTCTTATTACCTTCTACCTGCCTTCCCTGGTCTTTAACTCATCCCTGGTAGTAAATGCTTAGGGCACTGTATTAGGGACATACCTTCTCCTTAAGCAAACTGATTTTTTCCTGTATTTTGCTTTTAAATTAATCAGAATTTTTAAAAAAGATTATTTCTAGCTCAAGAACTTGCTTTTAAGATAATCACCAAATTATTTATCACTTTGTTCTGGGGCAGGGGGAGGAGAGAGAAGCAACAGTACAGTTACAGATACAGTGATCAGGAAGCAGAAATTACTTTGCCTAAACCTCTGTGGAATACAGTGCCATCAATCTGTTGAGAAGAGGGATGCTATGTTATTGTGGGTAGCCAGATTTTAGGTAAGGTAGAAAAACCAAACTCCTAACAACTGCTTCAAAAAAAGTCCTTTGGCATTGCTTTCAAGGAAAATGTTAATTCTATTCTGGGAAAAAGCATACTCTGTCCACGATACTGTCTGTGGTTTTAAATGATTAAAGGGAGAGTTTAATGGATTCCATTTGTTCAGAAATGGAAATAAAAGTCTGAATCAATCTTCACTTTTGAGGCATCCTGATGTATCTCCTGTAGTTTACTTGCGCATTTGTAAAAATGAGATGGCTACAAGCCCTGAGAAAGGTCAGAGATTCTCAAAGGGCCTTCAGAGTAGTCATCTCTGCA
The DNA here is from genome assembly GCA_028627135.1 of Pseudochirops cupreus. Taxonomy (NCBI): domain Eukaryota; kingdom Metazoa; phylum Chordata; class Mammalia; order Diprotodontia; family Pseudocheiridae; genus Pseudochirops; species Pseudochirops cupreus. Next base: position 346,849,810 of record CM053584.1, on the reverse strand, counting down.
CTGAACCAAATGCTCAACATATTGCCAAAAAGGTGACACTCACCACCTCCTAAAGAAAAATATCGGTGTCTTATTGTTCCTGAGGTTGTTTTTTTTCTGGTAACAAAGAGGATGAAATAACTTTACATGTTATTGTTTAATTGGATTATACTGCATTTGAAAACACAAGCAGGATACATAACATGCATTACATGGGATATACAATGTGAACAAAATTACCATAGATTGCCAAAAAGGTGGTCCTCCAATCACTGCCAGCAAATGCATGATTATTATGAAGATTTGCACTTCAGTCACATCAATTCTAATTAGGTACAAAAAGCCAAAAGAGTAGAATTACTCAAAACAATTTCAAGTTAATCAACCGCAAGCTTAGCAGCTCTCCTCTATCATGCACAACTGAAAAACCTCCAAAAGGAGTGCCCAAAAGGGCAAGGGGTGGAAGAAAACAGAGAAGGTATCAAATAATTTGTTGAGGAAAATTCAAGTAAAAACCCATAAAAACTCTTCAATCTAATTTGATAAATTTCACAGAGCAATAAAAACCTCACTTTCAGTTAAAGGGATTTTTGGACTCATTTTAGTTGGTGTGAAACAGGAACAAAACAAAACAAACCCTACCAACCAAACAGAAAAGTCCCATCAAAGTTTATCCTTTCTCACCAAAAAAAGAGAACATTTTTTGAGTGTTAATTGCCAAAAAAGAGCTACTTATATGTCATAAATAAAATTATGAAATACTATGCAATACCAGAAAGCAGTTAGAAAAATTATAAGCTTCAATTAAAACACAATAAATAAGATAAAATGTTATGTATGACTTTGCACAAACCTGCTGCCTTCTAAAGAATGAAACTGTCTGCCACAGTTGAAATGGGGAAAAAAAATAATCCATCACACATCATTATTATATTTCTTGTTCTAACTAATCATCTACCCAAGTATGACTTCTTGAAAGATTTCTTTGAAAGCAGCTACAATTTAGCTTTGGGGATACTGCAAATATCTCACAGTTAAGAAGAAATTATCAGAAAAACTAGGGAAGTACAACTTAAAGTCATAAAAGTTCTAAGATTCTACAGGAAAAGGACAAGGGTAAAAAAAGATTCAGAAAAAAGGCAAAGGCCTATCACTCATTTTGTCCTGAAAGTGTGTTAGAGTAAGTTCATGATCTCACCCACAGCTCTTAGGGGGAACTGTGAGAGATGTAACAGTTCCAAGACAAGGAGACATCGAAAGTGGCAAAGGACATCAAAGTTATAAAAGTTTATAATGTGGAGTTAAAATGATTAAAATTCTTCTCTTCTCTGCATATTTGACTCTTTGGGTTCAAACTATCCTCCTTCACAGTTCTCAGTGCAAAATCATTCCTGTTTCAGATGGGCTAACATGATAAAATAGAAAAATGATAAATGCTGGAGAAGATGTGGGAAAGATAGAACACTAATGCATTGTTGGTGGAGTTGTGAACTAATCCTACCATTCTGGAGAATGGAACTATGCCCAAAGGGCTATAAAAATGTGCATACCCTTTGACCTAGCAATACCACTTCTAGGGCTGTATCTCAAAGAGATCAAAGAAGTGGGAAAAGGCTCCATATGTACAAAAATATTTATAGCAGCTCTTTTTGTGGTGGGAATCAAGGGAATGCCCATCAATTGGGGAATGGCTAAACAAGTTGTGGTATATGAATGTAATGGAATACTATTATGCTATAAGAAAGGAGGAGCAGATAAGACTTCATAACAACCTGAACTGATGCTGAATGAGAGGAGCAGAACCAGAATATTGTACATAATTACAGACACACTGTATCTGTGATGACTGACTGATGGACTGGGTTCACCTCAGCAATGCAAGGTTATAAGACAACTCCAAAGGACTCATGATGGAAAAGGCTATCCACATCCAGAGAAAGATTTATGTAGTCTCCAGATTGAAGCAAACTACCTGCTCTCTCTTTTTCGCTTTGTTTTTTGCTTCTTTCTCGTTGTTCATTCCATTGGTTATAATCCTTTACAACTTGACTAGTCATGTTTAATGTGAAGGTATCTGTACAACCTGTATTGGATCACCTACTGCTATAGGGAGGGAGAGGAAGAAAATTTGGAACTCAAAAACCTGTGGAAGGGGCAGCTAGGTGGCACAGTGAATAGAGCACTGGCCCTGAAGTCAGGAGGACCGGAATTAAAATCCGGCCTCAGACACTTACCACTAGGCGTGTGACCTTGGGGAAGTCACTTAACCCCAACTGCCTACCCTTCCACCCCCCAAAAAGCAAAAACAAAACAAAACTTGTAGAACTGAATGTTGTAAACTAAAAGTAAGTAAATAAATAATAAAATTTTTTACAGATCATTCCTGCTTGAAGAATGACTTTAGGCAGGGACTAGACACGGAGTAACTCTGGTACACACACATTTAGTGAAAAATGGGCTGAATTAGACTAACTAGAATCTTAAGAGCTCACAGCTCTTCAGTTGTCAATAGACTGAGTAGTAGTCTAGAAATAAAGCTGAGGTCAAAGACGAGCTGCTCAGTCTTGGGTGAGGAGGGTACACATTTTACAGCTTTTTGCTGGATAGACTTATGAAGCAGCCTTTTGGAAGGGGAAGGACCAAAGTGTATAGAATTACAAAATAAAAATGGATGGAATACCACATAATAAACTTTAGGTCCTAGTTTGAATTTAAAACAGTAAATATAACATGCAAAATGGTTTCACTGCAAAGTCCTGAAGAAAAATTCCTAAAAAAAATTTCTGGTTTGGCCTGCTTATAAATGCTCACATACAAAATCTTTAAAAAAGCATTCAGGTTGTTGTTGTTCTTGCATTTAGACCACTGACATCCTAATAACACGTAGGAAAAGCAGTGTCAACTTGTGTACCTGATAGTTATGGACTGCTTTTCCTGATTTTTAAAACACCTCACTTGAGGCTGACAGCTCTCTTCTGCCAGAGAGCTGAATCTTTGGGACTGGCCATTTGACTCCTAAAAATGTGGCACCAATCTTGACCACCAGTGAAAAGCCCTCCTGAACTAATTCCCAAGGATACAAACTAAAGCAGGTTTAGGAAGGACTTTACTTAAAGTCTAAGGGAACAAAACTATTTAGAGTAGTAGACATAGTTATAAGACAGTCAATATCTACCCCTGTTTCATGAATAAAAATCTCTGAGCTGATTCATTAGAGCTGCTATTAGGAAGTAGGTCACCTTAATCTCCTTTGAGTTACAAAGGAAAGGAATTGTGCTGTTGAAGGAAGAAAAACAGGCAAGAGTTTAGCATGCTGGATTCGATTTCAGCTTTGGCAATCATTCAATGGGTAGCTTTGAACAAGTTCTGACATTACTACTTTTTTATTGTTAAAATGGGGATTGTAGGAAGAAATGTGCCAACATTTTAAGGCACTAAAACTAGTTCTCACAAACTACACTTTCTAAAAATGGAGGCTGCAAAGCATCTAAAAACTTTAGTTCTCTCCTAAAAGAAAAAAAAACTAATACTCATTCCTTCAGTGTTAGACTTTCCCAATTTCACTCTCTGGATGGGAAACTTTCTGGGCAAAAATGAGGTATATAACATTTTAGGCTGACTGTGGTTATAAACAAGTTTGGAAGAGTTCTGAAATCAGAGGGAAGCTGGCATTTCACTCTGAATAGTCTGAGTTCTGTACAGGTTACAAAGGAATAAAAGAAAGCTTCATCTAAAAATTCTAGATGTCCCACTCTGGATGTAAGTGTAGTCGTGCTCAGATTAAAAAGGTAACACCAGCCAAACTTTCTATTGGTCGCTGGTAAAAAAAAGAGGGAAAGTCAAGAAATATCAGTTTCTGATTGAGGATATCCACACGGCAATGGTCTCACTGGTCCTCAAATCAATAAGTCTCTGAACATGCCTGCTATGTGCCAGGCACTGTGTGCAAGCTAGAATGAGAAGTTTGCATTGTTATTGGGGGGAAGATGAAACAACATAGTTATGGATAAAAAAACACAAAGTGATAGGTAAGGGTGGGGGGCAGCTGGCAGATCAGCAAATTCTCCTGGAGGTGGCATCTGCACTGAGCTCTGAAGGGAACTAGGGATTCTGAAACATAGAGATAAAGAAAAAGAGCACTGCAGGACTCAGGGAAACTGCACAAGGCCCAGAGCCAGAGGAGGGGATGTCATGTACAAGGCACAGCAAAGAGGCTGCTTTTGTTTCAATCAGCCTAGAAAGACAAGCTGGAGTTGGTGAGTCAGACTATGAAGGACTTTAAGCTGGCATTTTACCCTTCAGAAAAGAGCCCCACCACTACAGCTTCCTCAGAAAGGTAGTGAGCAGTGAGTCAGACTTGTGCTTTAAGAATATCAATGAGAGAGCTGTGTGGGGTTTTCCCAACCAAAGGCTGGAATAACATCTCGTCAAATAAATTATCTAAAGCCAAACCGTCCTTGATGGGAGGGAAAAAAAGGAAGCCTTCTAAATGACCAGAGTACTTTTTTGCTCCTAAGGAGTGAAATGGGTCCTTTAGACGGGAAGGGAGGGACTGATCTATGCCTTTCTATCAATCAAGGGAAGAAAATGTGGATAAACTACTAAACCTGAGGTAGTTACCAAATTAGGACAGTGATTAGGACTCTGAACAGCGATAAAGGAAGGTAAAAATGCAATAAGACCATGGTCCAGAGGAATGTTTTCATCAAGATTCCATCTATAAGCAAACTGGCAAATCATTTGCAATTTACAGTCTTAAAAGAATTGCCTGGAGCACCAGGAGGTAACATAACCAGCTAGTAAATGTCAGGTAGAATTTGAACCCAAGTTTTCAGACTCCAAGGACAGCCCTCTAGCCAGTATGGTCCCCTGCCTCTCCTAACAATTCACAGGCATCAAAAACAACTGAGAGAAGATATCAATTCACTGTAAGTGGGAAAATAATGAGAAACATTAATTTTTAGCAAAAGGGTAACTTTTGTTTCTCAGAGTTAAGAAATGGCAACGAATTAATATACTGGGTTTGAGTTTCCAAGAGAGCTGGAAGAAACTGACAAGAATGAGAATTAACAACATTTTTGTTAAATAAGTTTATCGATTTGAATATATTTTCTTGACTATTAAAGTACAAGTTAATCAAAGTGATTTATCAATGTTGCTGTTCAGTCATTTCAATTGTGTCTAATTCTATGTGACACCATTTGAGGTTTTCTTGACAAAGAGACTGGAGTGCTCTGTCATTTCCTTCTCCACCTCACTTTACAGATGAAGAAACTGAGGTGAACAGGGTTAAGTGACTTGCCCAGGGTCACACAGCTAGTTAAGTGTCAGAGGCCAGATTTGAATTCAGGAAGTCTTTCTGACTTGAGGTCTGATCCACTGTGCCACCTAGTAAAAAGTTCTTTGCAGTAGTCTTCAGGCATACTGTGTTTCTTGCCCCATATTTTATGAAAAGTGCTTCTCGAAACAATCTAGAAATTGTGCCATTTAATTTTTCTACTGCACAAGACTTACATGTATATGAGACATATGCATGTATGAACAGGTACACACATTTAAAATCATTTAAAGTGACAAATGCAGATGGACTATACTTTGGGTAGGAGATAAGCCTTGTTAAGGATGGGATCACATTACAAAGCACATTTATCAGACTGTGAGCTCCCTAAGAGCAGGAACTGCTTTTTGCCTTTCTTTATATCCTTGACTCTTAGCAACAGTGCTTGGCACATAGTAAGTCCTTAATAAATACTGACTGACAAAAAGAAGGATGCAGATCTGCAGCCTGATTTCTAAAGTAAGCAAGCTTGTCCATTTGAAAATGCTGTCTTGACTATTAATTGCACTAGCTAATCAAATGACTGGGTTATCAATAATTGCCAATAAAAAATTCTGAAGACCAAGGAAAGTAACAAGACTTAGAAATAGCAATGTTATCCTTATTAACAAGTAGAGGACGAAAACTATAAATGACCTCTTTATGCTATCCCTTCATCAACGATATGCTTTGTTTTATGAAAGCTATGGAACTGAAACTGGGTATGGTAAACTTCGAACAGGGGCGGTTAAGTGGTGGAGTAGATAAGAGTACAGACTCTGAGTCAGGAAGACTCAAGCTTCCTGAGTTCCAATCTGGTCTCAGACACTTACTAGGTGTGTGACCCTGAGTAAGTCACTTAACCCTGCTTGCCTCAGTTTCCCCACCTGTAAAATGAGCTAGAGAAGGAAATGGCAAATCACTCCAGTGTCTTTGCCAAGAAAACCCCAAATGGATGTTTGAGGTAAATTTCAAAATTTCTCTTCACATGATGACACCAGCATTAAGTTTAAATAATAAGTTTCTGTAAGTGAGCAACCATTCAAATATAGGAAGCAATCATTAGAAAAAAACGAAACTATTTTAAAATGGTATTTTGTAATATTAAAATGCATGTACCATCATCTTCGAAAAAAAATGTACTCCAGCAGAGTGCTTCATCAATCATTCCTTCATTATCTATTCACTGAGAGTAGTGATATAGAAAAAAAAAAACCTCAGGGACTAAAAACATCATTCTACTTCTCTTCCCCTTTACTCTTGGAAAGATGTGGAAGGTCTAAGTTGAAGGCTATAAGGAGAAACTACCAAGAGAAAGGTAGGAATACTTTAGATTGGAATGATAATTGGCAACCTAAATAGATTTACTGGTTGACCACATGAATACATGTGCAAAATGACCTCTGTATTCTTACACTGCATGTAGTTAGTTAGCTGCTCTCCAAGTACTACTGACTAAAAAAATTTAGATTAAGAAAGTATGATGGGGGTGGCTAGGTGGCACAGTGAATAGAGCACCAGCCCTGGAGTCAGAAGGACCTGAGTTCAAATGTGGCCTCAGACACGTGACACACTTACTAGCTGTGTGACCTTGAGCAAGTCACTTAACCCCAATTGTCCTGCCTTACCTCCTCCAAAAAGCAAAAAGAAAGGTATGATGAGGACTTAGTCATTTTCCAGCCCAAAGTCCATACTATTGCTACTTAATAACTGGACTTAACAACTTTCAAATGATACAAGATATCACAGTTCCTACTGTGGAAACAACATTGAAAGTTTTACATTTCCAATTCCATTGTACTTACTGTAGGAAAACTAATGGAAGCCCCTAGACAGCCAGCTGACTCATCTAGTTATGGTAGACTCAGCTATCAAGATTTCATTCACAACACTTTTCCTACTGTTAAACTATGGAAATGAAGCACTGCTATTCCTGTGGCAAAAAAAAAAAGAAAGGATGAAGATTAAGGTGCTTTCACTCTGGAAAATGAATTTCCCTAATAAATACATATTTTTAAATTTTCAGGCTGCTGTTAATTTTGAGCTGTGGGATGTACTGATTCTTTGAATTCACTGAATTTTCTGGGAGAAGTGGTATCTTTAAAAAAAAAATCCCCAAGTTGTACTTGAAGGACAACTAAAATGATCCAAAAGGCTGGTAATACTGAGTCTAGTTTAAAGCACTTCTTAAAGAGAACTTCTTCAGAGAAAAGGACAGAGAAGAAAACTGCATTGGAATGCAGTGAATGGCAAGTGAAAGAAAGCTAGAAAATAAAGATACCTTTTCATTTTAATGAAGTACTAAAAACAAACTTCTTTGGACAGGCTTTAGATGGAAAAGGGTTATTGGAGACCAGGGGAGAAAAAGCAGAATCTTCCCTGAATTCCTTATCTAAGGCATATCCTACTGGCAATTTTCTAATCTCCCAAAATATAAACACTCAAATGATTCTATTTAATGGTGGAAAGGTTTTGTTTAAAATAGTGTTGAAGATACACCAAAAGCAACAAACATTTAAACAAAGATTTTTGTCAACCAGAGATGCTTTTGCCTAATCATTTTACTAGTGAAAAAGAGTAATTTTCTATTCAAGCAATCACCAAAAGGATGATTTTTAAAATGTTTCCAATAGGATAGATTTTTATTGCCCTATTATTAAGCATTAAGACTTTTTTCTTTTTTGAAGAGCCAATCTGTTTGAGACTTTGATTTGTAGGTTACTATGTGCATGATAAAGGGGCTATCTTTTGCAGAGTCCATGCCATACTTCATCGGGCGCATTAATACTAGCAGTTACCATGAAGTTCCAGAACCAGGGCCCCACGGTTCCTGTGAGAAGCTGGCCTGTTATAATTAGGAGATGGAACTCTGTACAATCGAATCTATGTGTGAGGGAAAAAACATTTTGAAATAATTTTATTCAGAGCATCAACCAAACAGCCTATGAAGTTCCAGAACCAGGGCCCCATGGTTTCTGTGAGAAGCTGGGATGTTATAATTAGGGACCCTATGTGATGGGGAAAAAAAAAACACATCTTGAAATAACTTTATTCAGAATTTCCACCAAACAGCCCCACTAAACAAGTAACACATAGATTTCATTCAAAAGGAACATCCTGTAAGATGGCAGTTAGAGATTAGGCAATATGCTTCATGTAGTAATGTTTTTATTGTCATCCTAGTACAATAAAATGTATTTCTTAGCTAAATTGGAGGTAGGACAGTGAAACAAATAGGAACACAATTTTAAAAACTGATGTGGAAAGAGGACTTTGAAAACATCTGGATCAGATATACTTTGTCAGTTTTCATTTACCTGTGAGTGAACCAGCCAGCCAGCAAATAACCATAATCTATCTGATCTGTAGAGCCCTTTAGAGTCTGCACTGACACCTAACGAGGCATCTCTTTAGTGTAATATTTCTAGGTGGCACCAAGAGAAAGATATCTATATGATACCTAAAGAGTCCCTTCTCATCTTTCCCAAGTTCTGCACATACTCCCAACGTTTTCTCTTTGAGAGAAATTACAACAGGCATCCAAAAGGGAAGGGTTAGAGGTCAGAGCAATTGTACAGTGAAGGGAAGAAATCTTAAATCATCAGGATACACTTTTCTCTGAGTATGACCACAACAAAAGCTAAACTAGCTATACCACAGTCCTAAAACCCATTTCCTTCTGAATTCTAGCTCAAATTCTTTTCTTTCTAACCTAACTAGCACTTAAACCCCTGTGCCATCTTTGTTTCAGAGTATAAAACTACATTCGTGTAATTAAATTTTATGGATGGAAAAGGGAACACGGTATGGGTTAGGGAATATGAGTTCTGGTTCCACCAGTTATTCAGAGCCACCCTGGACAAGTTTTTTTGGTTTCATTTCCTCAACTGTAAAATGGGGAGAGTAATACCTACTTCATCAGGTTTGTTGTAAGGAAAACACTTTGCAAGTCTTAAAATGCTACATAAATGTGAATGGATATTCTTTTGGATGGGAGAGAAAATAAGGCACTGGACTTTTAGTCAAAAAGAAATGAGCTGGGACCCTGCCTGTGTGACCTTGGGCAAATCATTTAATTTCTTTTCGACTTCTCCACTTATCTGTAACATGGGGATAATAAAAATGCTTAACTCACAGCCTAGGTCAAGGAGACAAGCAGACAGATATAAAACATTTTGCAAACTTAAAGTACTATATAAATGTTATATAAGTACTATATAAATGTTAACTAGATTGTTTTTTAAAAATAAATTAATTTATTTTCTTGTTTACATCATTCATTTCCACGAGATTTTGAGTTACAAATTTTCTCCCCATCTTTCCCCTACCCAACACCTCAAAACAGCCATCCCACTGTATAACCCCTCCCCCAAACTGCTCTCTCCTATGTCCTCCCCCTCGCCCCTCTGACTTTCCAGTAGGGCAGCATGGATCTCCCTGCCACAGCGTCTGTATATCTTAATTCCCAGTTGGATGTTAACTAGATTATTATTGTTGTTACAATAGATGAGGAATATTGGATTGAAAGAGCTTAATGACTTTGCCGAAGTCCAGAGTGACTTGGTAGCACAGATGGGCCTAAGACCCAGGCCTTCAAACTCTCACTCTAGTGACTATCTCCCTAGTGTCTCTGGTTCAGCAGTTCTGGAGGGTATCGGGTAATAGCTGGCTAGTGAGAAACGATCAGATTAGCAGAGGCTGCCAACTACAAAGCACAATTCTAACAAGGTAAGGATGAGATTTTACTTCATGTTTTAAGAGTATGTTTTCACTTGGGTTATTACACTCTCTGCTATTATCTCAAATAACTCAAGAGTGGTCTATCTGGGGATATTACCTATAGCAAATCAAATGAATTTAAGAGGTGTAAATCACACTTAGGATAATTGGGTAGTGTCTAGGTTTGTTGAATTGCTAAAAAGGAAAACGCATGAATAAACTGAAAAACAAAATACTGTCTTTAAAGCATGAGTTCAAATAAGGACTGTTAAACTTTTAACACACATAAGAACTTTATATGCATTCAACAGCAACGCTTTTTTGTTTTTGGTCTAGACCTATGATTTTACCAGGTACATGGTGAAGAAAATGCTTTCTACCAATGTAGATCAGCAACTATTCTGCAATTTACTCATGAAGACATGATATATTTTTGTTAATATAACTTTTAATTAATGTCAGTCTTCAGAAAAACAAACTGTACAAATCATAATAAATGTGAAAATTCCCTTCTGTAATTTGCTTTTTTTTTGTAAGGAGTATACCCAGGAAATACTCTATAACAACCTTTAATAGCTATTAACTTTGCAATCTAGTTTTAAGAACAGAATTACTTGACTTTTAAAGTTAAAAGGGACCTTTAAGGTCAACTAGTTCCACCTCTTCATTTTACAGCTGAGTAATCTGGTTCAGAGAAAACAATTTGCTTCAGGTCACACAGCAAATATACAGTGAATCATAACTATGTGCAATAAAACTGAGAGAAAAAAATAATGCAACACCTGTGACAGGATACTGTTGGAAATATTTTAATTCAAAAACAGGTTTTTTTGGGGGGGGTTTTCTTTTTTTGCTGAACAGATTACTTTAATTAGCCAAAAGCTCTCTCTTAGGCACAAAAACATTTGTGGATTGTTTTTTAAAAGCCTTGCTTTTGCACAAAACAGTGTTGCTGAACAAATGCTTAAGTATTAATACATGTTATCATTTAAATGTTTTGTTTAAAAAGATAATAACTTGTCAATCACATACAGAAAGGTTCAGTAGAGTGGAACTAGGTTTTTCTAGTTAGCAAGCTCCATCAATGCTCTTCCAAATTACTAAAATGCTAACACAACAATTCTAGAATATATCCTAATCTCCCGCTCTAGGTCGGTACCTTTTTTCTCTGTTACTCTGTTCTAGTCTCTAGTCCCTTTGGCCTTTGGTTTTGTCATATCCAGCTTTCTTTTATTTCCCAAAAGGTGTTGCAGCTGAAATAGGACTGGAGCTACTAAAGTGGTCCCACTGAGGGTTTGTGTCTGCATCAAATGATCTTTTAAAAATTCTTCCCCTCAGGAGCAGATGGACTTCATAATAATCTGGAAAAACTTATATAAACTGATGCTGAGTGAGGAGAGTAGAACGAGGAGAACTTTGTACACTATTACAGACACATCGTATGTATGATGACTAACTTTGATAGACTGGTCTCCTCTCAGCAATACAAGTTTAGAAGACGACTACAAAAGACTCATGATGGAAAGAGATGTCCACATCCACAGAAAGAACTATGCACACTGAAGCAAACTACTTGCTATCTCTCTTTTGTGTTTTGTATGGTTTTGTCCCTTCTTTCTCACTGTTCACTCCATCGGTTATAATCCTTCTTTACAACCTGACTAGTGTTTAATGTGAAGGTATTTGTAGAACCTGTATTTGATTACATGCTACCATGGGGGGAAGGGGGAGAAAATTTGAAACTCAAGGGATTATAGAACTGAAATTTTGTAAACTAAAAGGAAATAAATGTAAAAAAATTCTTCCCCTTGGGGAAACATTGGGACTGTAAATGAAAAACCGGGTACTAATGCTCTCTGTTTAAGGCAGCTTTTCATTTTGGAGTAGAAAGCTGAAGTTCTAGCCTAAAACTTTAGGGAAATTATATACACTTGAGGGAACATGTCAGAATGGCAAGCACCCTGGCTTTGGGTGACAATGTGGGGGCTCAAGAACTAGCTCTACTATTTACAAGCTTTGTGGCCTTCAGCAAATCACTTAACCCGAATCTTAGTTTTCTCCTCTTAAAATGTGTAAACGATTATTGTTCAAAACCATTACTGACTTTCCTAGAATTCTCAACTTAAGTTATAACGTAAGATCTGTAGTCAATGACAAAGTTACCATGGCTGTATTCCTCTGAGTCTGTGGCAGGACTAACAAAATTTTGAAAGCTAACTTTAAAATGGTGGTTGGCAAATCTTCTAAATATCACAAACACTCTATTTTTCAAATTTTAAAATATAACAAAAAATCCCCACAAATGAAAGCTATTCATAGTATGTATAAAAGGAAATTCTACTGTTGGCCATGTATATGGAAGACCACTTCATAAAATAAAACAGTTTAAAAAATCAAGCTTGTAGAAGTACTCCTCCACGAGGCTGCCACTTTGAGAAAAGGAGAGAATTTCTAAATCCTTATTCTTCATTTTCTAAGCTACAGACCACTCCTTGTTATTGAAATTATAGCGCAACGCTCACCTCGTTCCCCCTGCCCGTGGAAAACAGAAACTGAGCTTTCCCATTCTCACCATCAAGATACGTCTATGCCGACAATTAACCGCATGTCTATTTAGTTATCTGCTTGGGCTGCTGCTGTTGAGCAGTGTGAGATAAGAAAGGGCAGGCCCTCAGAAATTCTTCTACAGGAAGAGGTCCTATAAATGGCTTCCCTAAGTATTGCTTTAGAGCAGCGGTTCTCAGCCTTCCTAATGCCGCGACCCTTTAATACCGTTCCTCATGTTGTGGTGACCCCCAACCATAAAATGATTTTCGTTGCTACTTCATAACTGTCATTTTGCTACTGTTATGAATCGTAATGTAAGTATCTGATATGCGGGATGTATTTTCATTGTTACAAACTGAACATAACCCACAGGTTAAGAACCACTGCTTTAGAGTATTTGAATGAAGTATTATCCTAAATGGCCCTTCTGCAATAAAAAGTCAAAGGATAATGTTCACATTTCTGTAGAGGGACAGGGACAGGGTGGAGAGTGGTTGGGGGGGGCAGGATAGGAAGAAGGGACATGTAATCAGACTCTCACAGTGTGCTCACTATGGAGAGGTTCTGCGTAATTTCACATGTTCAGCCTGTATTTGATTGCTTGTCCTTCCAGTGGGGTGGGTGACGAGGGAGGAAGAGAAAGAATCTAGAATCTAAAGTTCTATAATCAAATGTTATAAATATCTATCTATCTATGCAATTATTATTATTATTATTAACTTCATCCAACTGGAACTTGAAATACACAGGC
>CM053584.1:346806127-346835997 GCA_028627135.1 Pseudochirops cupreus | reverse complement strand
TCTATAATCAAATGTTATAAATATCTATCTATCTATGCAATTATTATTATTATTATTAACTTCATCCAACTGGAACTTGAAATACACAGGCACTGTGGTTGGGAGATCCATCCTGCCCTATGGAAAAGTCAGAGGGGTGAGGGGGGAAGACATAGGAGAGAATAGACTGGGGGAGGGGGGATACACTGGGATGGCTGTTTTGGGGCGGTGGGTAGGGGAAAGATGGGGAGAAAATACGTAACTCAAAATCTTGTGGAAATGAATGATGCAAACTAAAATAAAATTAAAAAAAATATATATCACAATTATATACCACAAAAAAAAAAAGTAAAAGGATAAAAGTTTCCAGTAAAGTGAAAACGTTAATTTCTGAATTTTCAGTGCCACTCTGACCATGTAAATTTCTGATTAAACTTATTCATGGATAGCGACAATGTCATGATTTAGAACACAACGAATGCTACTGTACCCTATATCTAGACTATTGTCCAAAATGGCAAATAAAATTTTTTTTAATACCTCAGTCATTATCTTGCTGAACCTAAAAAATTTACATCATCTTTATCATGAATATCATAGCTTTGTATTTCTGATATTTCAATATTAAAAGGCTATTTTAAAAATTTTCAGAATATTTTATGGCAAAAAATTTTCTGAAACTTGAATATTATGTTCTTTGTAATGCCAAAATCAGTATCTGACTTCTAAGTTTTAAATCCATACTAATCTTTTGAGGCTATTATGGTTTATTTATTCTACTTAAAGTAAATGAAAGATTGTTTTCTCCTACCACTTGGGTTGCCTTCCTTTTCACTTCTGATACTGACTTACCTACCTCTTTTTTGGGGGCAATCTTTACTTGTGGAATTCTTTTCAGAATTCCTCCTTTTCCCTACTTCATTACCTTCTTCACCCCATATCACAGCAAGGCTCTATATGGCAAAGGTCATTCCTATTCACGCCAGCTTACAGCCTTTTTTATCTTTATTCCCATTCTTTACCTATTTGAGACTCTCATAGGAGTCTTCTCCAACCCCAATTGACTGTCTTTTTATTCCCAACAACGTTCCAATAGTCCAATCAGTCCTTGCTACCCAGCAAATACTGATGGTCCACACCAACCATTAGAAGTCCCTATCACCTATTTTCATTCACCTAAGTCCCATAACAAAAAAATTAGATATCCACAAGGGAAATATGACACAACACTAAAAATGACTTGAGAAATTAAAAACGGATAAACAGAGAACTACGGCATTAAATTCTTCCTTGAAAACATTAAGCATCTAATTGTTTCAATATTCTCTCTTTCTTCCCCTTCTCCCCACTTTTATATGAGTGGTGCCTCTTTACAAGGAGAAAATAAACAGCAAGTAGATGAACAATATTTTTGTCACCATACTGATTTCTTTTGAAAATGGGCGTGAAAAAAAATCTGTGGAACAAAATCATCTAAAAAATAACATAACAAGTTGCTATGGATTTCAGATCATATAACATCTAACATCTAATACCCAATAACATCAGATTATATAACATATAACATCTACATTCATAACAACTGAGTAAATCTCCAAATTAGATATGCAAATAATGAAAAATGGATCAAGAAAAGCATGTGGTCTCAGAGGGGCCTACTTTTATGAGAGTTTTGATTCTCACAGTTTATTAGAAGAAATATTCAGTCTTTAATATTATCATTTTCAATAATGCTAAGAATGGTTATCACAACAGAGTGTAATCTTACCATTCTATAAGTTAGTGTTTTTTTTCCTAATTGCTAGAAATTTTTCAAGACTTAGATTTTAATACTACCCAAATAAATTATAAATTGTTTAATGAATGTATAACATGAACTAATATCACCTTGTACACCTGTGATATTTCTTATATGATATTTCTTCATCTGGGAAATATCTCACTTGTGATATTCCCTTTAATAATTACTTCTTATTTGAAACATTTGTTATTATTCTGTCATTGAGAGTAAGTGTAACAATAAAATTTCCTAATCAAAATTCAAGTAAACTAATGATTTTCTTTTTGGCATTAGATTTATCTAATGCTTAGAAAAAAGTGTGCTCATTTGGGATTCTAAATTAAAAAGACTTTTAATGACTCTTCTTTATTGAACATTATTTGACATATTTCCTATCAAATGTTGTTAGCATCATTTAGACATCTTTAATTTCTTAAAGTTTGCAAAAACATAAACAGTTTTCTTTCAGAATCTCACAAAGATAGAATATAATGAGCATAAACACTGAGATCTATCACACAGTAACAAATACCAGGGTAACGGTCTGATTGCTTTTAATGCTTATTAAAGATCCTGTTAGACACTAATAAAACTACATGATTTTCTTCTCATGTTTATAAAATTCTTGGATGTTTATTTAGGAGTAATAATCAATGTGCTGTACTCATTATCAACAGGGCACTCATGGACCTGGTTACTGTATACTGGTAAACATGTGTAAGAAATCAACAATTATAAGCCCTGGTGTTCAGAGAGATATAAGCTGCCCTGTGTTGTCTGAAAACAACTTTCTCCTTGTTGGAGAACCATTCATAATTATCAGAAAGAACCATCTTTAGCTATCATTTAATGAATACCCAATGATCACCAAGCCTCAAAGTAGCACGAATAAAGGACCTTTTTCTTTGTTTATATGAAAAGAGTATGTTTTTCCTTGCAGAACTGTTTTTATGTTCATTTTTTTTAAAAAGGGCATTAAAGATGACAGAAATCATCAGGTAAAAGTGAAAAGAATTGACGGTCTGGAGAAGCTTTTATTTAGTGAATTTAGTAATGTTACAGCTTGCTAAAAACACACAAATCCAAACTACAAACGACACTTCAGAGAATTTTTAAAATGCCATTTTGATACTTACATTCCAAATCGCAACGTTCCTGAAACATACGTTTGCCAGTGTGCACAGTAAAACATGAAAGTCCCAGCAAAACAACAGAAGAACATCCAGTCAGGGTTGGTTCCCAGCTGCACTGTAATACAGGTTCCAAGAACTACGAAGACTGTAGGAGAAACAGGTCAGAATTAACTAAACATTTTAGAATAACTCTTATTAGTAAGAAAATAAAATAAGAACAATCAGAGAAAACTCTTGTGCTCTGTGAGTAGATTTCAGTTATCTATGGTAAAGGAAAAGTGGATAGCATAGGGAAAATCCACAGATAATCTCAACTCTAAATTTAGCTCATGGTTTTACTTTCTAAGTAAAACAAAACTCTGATCAGAACAAATCTTACAAACAAAGAATTGGTTGAAGTTTCTTTTCCTATTATAATATTTCTCCTATCTACTGATCAATAGTGGTACTAATAACTAATGGCAGGAATGAAAAAAACAAGTATTTATTAATTACCTATTATGTACCAGGAACTGTGCTAAGCACTTTACTCATATTATTTCATTTGATCCTCACAACCCTGAGAGGTAGATGCTTTATTATTTCCACTTTATAGATAAGCAAACTGAGGCAAACAGAAGTTACGTGACTTGTCCAGGATCACACAGCTAGTTAGTGTCTGAGGCGAAATTTGAATTCAAGCCACCCTAATTCCAAGTCCAGCACTTTATCCACTGCATCAACTAACTGGCACAAAGTGAGAAGAAAATAAAATTATCTGGATAATCTTCAAACTGAGTAATTTACTCCTAAATAACAAAGACTTGGTTGTTATCCTTTAGCAGATATTATTTCAGTAACACAGACTTGTTAGAAGATTGCCAGAAAAGTCTCAAACTATGTAACTCCAGTTCAAACATTTCTTCTCACTGGGGACCAAAACAGAATCACATACTCGGCAAGTTACACTGTGATATGTGCTAGGCATTTAGAGACATCCAGTCAATATTTTTCTATTCAGGTTTCTAGCTTTTCTTGGTTTGCTTTACATGTATTTTTAAGAATTTAGTCATCTCTAAGAATTTTAAACTCTTCTGTAGACAAAGTCATTTAACTGTGAACATGCAGCTACTCAGTACATATAAATAAAGTGTGCACATTTTGACTATAAATAGATGAGATCCGACTGACTCATTATTTTACAATAAGAGAGGGAGTACAGGTAACAGAGCTGGACAAAGAGCCAAATGAACCAGGGGTTCAAGTCCTGCTTCTGCCATGTATTGGGTATGTGACCAGGGTGATGCCATTTAATTGCCTGTGTCCTCTAACACCCTAAGTTACAAAGGAGCTGCTGATCTGCATAGGCAGAGAGCAGTTTAACACTGGGAGTGCCCCACACCAATGACACCACAGGTCTGGCTCTCCTAACTTTACCACCCTGACGTACAAGATAGGAAACTTTTTTAAAAGGTAGTAGAGTTACATGAAAAAGGGGGAACCAAATACCTGTTAGGAGGCCTGATTTGATTAGGCCACCTATTTGTTAACCTTAAAAATTTTTTAAATCTATTATTAAAAAAATTTTGAATTAAAATTGTTTTAAAAACAATCAAATTTCAAATTGTTTTATACTGCTTTTCTAAACTCATTAGAAGTCCCAATGACAAACAATTCAATTCATACTCTAAAGCACTAAAGCTGAATATAAAACTACTTGGTCTGGCATGTATTACAACACTAAAGTTGCAGAGCGTTATTTTTCTGAACTCTGCTCCTCACGTGCCTTTAACCTATCTATTTATACAAGGTGACTGGAAGTAAGAATGAATAATATGCAATACCTGTAGAAAGTGAATCACAGCCGTGGTCAAAAAGTTCTCCCAAGGGAGAGCTACTGTTGGTTCTTCTTGCTTGTTTCCCATCTATAGCATCCAAAGACTGATAAATGAAAAGGCCACATGCACAGGCGATATATGCCCACAGAGGTGCCTAAGAGAGAAAGTAGGAAAGACTACAAATGAGTTTATTAAAAACATGAAACAATAGCTAGATGCCAGGTAAAGATACCTTATTTTCACTATCATAATCATTAACAAATAACCAAGAAATAATGGAACGTAATTTCTAAACATTTATAGTCAGACTTTCAAGAGGCAGCTTCCTTGCTCTTAGAGCAGAAATTATAGCAGTTGGTCATAACATTTTTAGAAAGCAGTATTGTGCATTTTTTCATATAGTGTGTGCATGTGTGTTGTGTATTTAAAGGGACGCTGGTAGATGTTTTATGGCTTTTTGGGGGGCAAGTTTTTCACGTTCTTGAGACTTTTTTTAAAATCACCAAATCAGTTCAACAAATATTTATTAAGAGGCAAGGCACCTTGCCTTGATATTTTCTCAGAAATTAACAAATGTAATAACGAAGGTGGATTTTGCTATTCGTAGTGACAAATAAAACTCAAGCTACTTGAATACAAACAGCACTTTATTTCCCTAGATCATAAACAGTGACAGACCTTTGTAAGAGGTAACTATGATCATATACAAAGACACCAGTATTGTTGTGTAACTGTGATCCTGGTCAAATCACTCTTAAGAAAAATGTATGAATCAGGATAGGAATGGTGGGAGCTTTCTTCTCTTTACTGCATCCCTCATTTTTCTAACAACTGCCCAAATCTTAAAGCCTAAAGATTTTAAATAACCTAAGTATTTTTATATTTCTCCCTTCCTTCCTGACCACACCCTCCCAGGTGCCTCAAGAAGAACCTATCAGATGTGAAGATGAATATAAGTAACTGTAGGATGAGATCTTGAGAAAGCCATATACATGAATGAACTCACACTAGGTACAGGTGTTCACAAAGCTGCTAAATCCTACAGCATTCATTATCTTAACTAACTTCAAAAACCTTGTACAGACAGGTTCCTAGGTAGGTCAATTACAATGAAAATTTTAAGTAGCACTTGGTATCATAAAGCTTCTTGAAAAAGGACTGGGGAAAAATAACATTTTTTAAAAAAAATCTCTACTTTCAGTGAAAATTCTAATAAGCAATCCTTTACATTACACATGCGGTATTACTTATAAATTTTAATACTTTGTCAAGCATAAAATTGTGATTACCATTTGCAAGATATGAAACTCCAGTTATGAATGTAGGAAAAAAATAAGTTAATGAACTGAATTTCCCTTTTTTAAATCACTCTTCATAGTGCTAATACATTTGCTTTTATCTTCTTTTCAATAACTGCCTTATATCGCTCTCCCTCAGGTCACCTAGTTAATATCATTAAGTTGCCTTTTCTAGATCTATTATTTTTTAAAAACCCTAATAAGAACTGACACTAAGAACAATTTTTATTGTTTTATGAATTATTTAATGATCTCTAGCTTTGTTTTATAACAAAGGGTGTTTGATATTAGCTTTAAGGTAGGTCTGTATTACAAAATAATGGTAAAATGAGCCAAAATCACTTTGATGCTAATTAACACTTCTTCATGCACCTAAGAATATGTTGTTTCAATAGCCTTTGGTAAATTTTCTCAGATATTACTCAAATGTTACTTCAATGAGCACTGCATTAGGGAAGTGGAGCAGGATTTTGCTCCTAGTGTTGCATGTTTATCTGGTTCTTTTTGCTGACAGGCATTACATTTATAATATTTAAATATTTAATGTTAATTAACGAGTATAAATACATAGCTATAATCTGGGGGTTATTATTTCAGCATTATTCATACTTACTAATAAACAATGACTGTTGGCTATACTTAGTAGAATCAAACAATCAGAAGAGATTAAGACTAATCATGGCACTTTTAAATGGATAGGATTATAAGAGGGATTCCTAAATTACTACCTTTGAATTCTGAAGACAAAATATTTGGTTATCCTTGATCCTGTAAAATTTAGCTTTCAATAAAATGTTCAATACCACTATCTTCTTATAAGTGACTTGCTGTACAGTGATATTAAAAACAAACTGACAAATTTTTTTGAAATGCTAAGAACCCCACCCCCTATCCCAGCTTTATGTATAGAAAAGCTAGGGCTTATATAAAAGCATCTAGCTGCCATTGAGGACTTCAAGCTACTACCTCCTTGGTAAGGACAGGATATGCTGAGAGCCACTCTCAGTTATCTTTATAATACCTTTAAGAATGAGGTCCCATTGGAGAAGGCCAAATATGGTCCTTTTTTTTGAAGGAGGAAGGCAAGGCAATTGGGATTAAGTGACCTGCCCAAGGTCACACAGCTAGTAAGTGTGTCAAGCACATTTGAATTCAGGTCCTCCTGATGCCAGGGCTGGTGCTCTATTTATTGCACCACTAGGGGCTCCTAGTCCTTATTTTAGAAAAAGTGAAGAGGGGCATCTGTAAACTATAGCACAGTTTCTTGCAAAATTCTAGAATTTTAACAAGTACCTAGAAAAGCAAGCAGTAATCTCAGAGTGAGGAAGGCCTCCACAAGAACAAATTATGCCTGAGGACTCTCATTCTTACCCTTTTTGACAGCATCAATCAATTGGTAGATCCGAGGATTTACTTTATCTAGATTTTAACAAAACAGCTGATAAAAATCTAATCTATGGAATGAGATCTTTCTTACCTAAGGAGGTAAACTGGGCCTTACAGTCCTAAGGCTTGGTGGACCTTTCTCATGAAACCTGTCAACCTTCCTAACTTTCCAGTTCCTATCAAGGGTGTCACTGGTTTCAGTCATCCAGGTTCACTCAGATTTCTCTTAGATGCTTCATTACCTTCCATATCTAAGCAGTTATCAAGGCTCACCAAATTCTACCACTACCTCTCTCAAATCCATCCTGTACCCTCTACTCTGACAGCTGTCATTCTAGTTTAGGCCCTTATAACCTATCTCTTGACTGGACTACTGCAAATGTCCCCTAATTAGTCTCTCAACCCTCAGTCTTTGCCCTCTCCAACTCATCCTCCAAATAGTTACAAGACTAATAAGCCTAAAATGCATAACCTCAGTGGCCCCTTACTGCCTTCAGGTTCAATTACAAATTCCACTTGTCATTTAAAGCCCTTTGCAATTTAGCTCTAATCTAATCAAATTATTATCCTTCACAAACTGTTTAACAACCAAAGTGGCTTACTTTTCCCCCTGTATATGAAATTTCATCTCCACTGCTATCCACGAAATGCTCTTTCTTCCTTTCCCCCTTGGAATTCCAAGCTGTCTTCAAGACTTGGCTAGAATGCAACCTTCCAGAGGAGGCCCTCCATGATGGGGTCAGGGCTCTTCCTGTCTCCTTCAAATGACTCTGTATGCAGTTTGTAAATATGTTTGAATAACTCCTTTGGGTAAAGGTTGTTTGTTTTTTTGTTGCTGGGTTTTTTTTTTCCAGTAGAATGTAAGCACCTTGAGGCCAGGGATTCTTTCATTTTTTTTGTATGCCAAACACTTAGTACAACATCTGGCACACGGTATGTATTTAATGTTTGCTGAACTGAAATGGAATTTGGCTTTGAGCTGAGGAATCTTATTCCAAAATAACAAGATAGGTAAAAAGGTAAAGTGTAGCACTGCCTATCAGGAAGGTATATTCA
This sequence comes from Pseudochirops cupreus, assembly GCA_028627135.1. Lineage (NCBI taxonomy): Eukaryota > Metazoa > Chordata > Mammalia > Diprotodontia > Pseudocheiridae > Pseudochirops > Pseudochirops cupreus. The sequence goes on along the minus strand of CM053584.1, from coordinate 346,827,548 downwards.
TGTATAAGGAAATCCAGGAATTAGAAGTGAAGAAACAGTGGGTTCCATTTAGGTAAAGACTGAGGAAGGCAGGGGCAGCTAGTTAGGTGGTGCCATAGAGCAGAAAGCGCCAGAGTCAGGACGAAGATCTTCCTGAGTTCAAATTTGGCCCCAGACACTTACTAGCTGTGTGACCCTGGACAAGTCATTTAACCCTGTGCCTCAATTTCCTCATCTATAAAATGGGCTGAAGAATGAAACGGCAAACCACTCCAATATCTTTACCAAGAAAACCCCAGATGGGGTCACGAAGAGTCTGAAACAACTGAATAACAACAAGAAAGGGGGAAAAAGTGATACTGTCATCTTGTTGAGACCACTACAGAAAAAAGAAATGAGACAATTAAGCCCAAGTACCAGATCACAAGCCCACCACAGAAAAATGATGTAGAAGAGGTGGAAGACTGAGGATGGACATCTGCTAGGAGAAAAGCAGCTGACAATTTCTTGATTTGTGATAATGGTAACTTTCTTCCTCAAATGGTAGAGGAACTATTAAGCTAAAATTCTACTGATGATCTGATTCCCATGAACAGGATATTATTGGTTAATGGAGTAGAAATCACGAGAATCTTGGTAGGAGGTGACCACTGATGGGAGTTTCTGATAGAAAGGTAGAGGAAAATCAGAAATATGCTAACATGTGCCCTAGATTTTGGGAAAAAAAATTTCAAAGGTGCAGAGGAAGGATCCCATAGTTTAAAATTCTGCAGGGAAAGTCAGGCTAGGAGCAAAGGAGGTTCTCAAGAATAAAATTCTAAAGACATAAAGAGAAACAATTCTAACAAAGAAAAATGGAAAGCTGTATCATATGAGACAGATGCACAGGGAACTTGGCCACCTACTTAAGATTAAAAAAAGAACATAGAGAAAAGATGAAAGCCAGGTCAGTAACTGAGGATGAAGATCTGTGTGACTTTAGTCAACTGACTAAACCTCCCTTAAGTTCAGTTACTCTAGTTCTATGCTCTTTGCTGACCCATTATCTTGTAAAAAACATCGGTTGTGTAGACCTTGACTCCTCAACTGTCCTCATGCCAGCCAGTCTTGATATTTCTGCCTACAAAATGCCTCTTGAATTAGGCTCTTCTCTACTCGCACAATCCATTTCTTCGTTCAGGCCTAATCATTTCCCATCCAGACAACTACAACAGCTTCCTCATCATCCTCCTGGCCTCAAGTCTTTCCCTACATTGATCTATCCTCCAAAAGGCTACCAAAATGGATTTTCTACAATGCTCCTTACTACTCAATAAATTCTAGTGGTTGCCAATTTGTTTGTGGGGTGGAAAGGGGGAAGAAAAGGGATAACCATTCATACTAGGCACTGTGTTGCTTTTGGTTTTTTTAAACAAATATTAACTGATTTGATTCTCAAAACAACTCTATAAGTTATATGCTATTATTACCCCTATTTAACAGTTGAGAAAATGAGGCAGATAGAGGTTAAGTAACTTCCCCAGGGTCCCATAGCTGATAAGTATCTGAGATTAGATTTGAATTCAAGTCCTGTGATTCCGGGTCCAGTGCTCTGTATACTATGGTGACCCCTTGCTGCCTCGTAGGATCAAATAAAGTTCATCTGGGATACAGCTCTTCAATACATGGGTCCATCCACCTTTATTTTCTTGCCTTATTACATCACTCCCATTCAAGGAATTTATAGTCCAGACAAAATGGCCTTCCTGCTGTTGCTCATAGGTGTCCCTTCATCTCGCATCTCTGGGTCTTCTGCCCGACTTCTCCACACTGAAGTGACTCTCTTTCCCCTTTCATTTCTTGGAATCTCTTGCTTCCTTCAGGATTCATCTCAAATGCCATACAAACCTTCCTAGGTCCCAGCAGCTACTAACATCTTCTCCTGAAGGCCACCTTATAACCATTTTGCATCTATCTGTACATAGTGCTCATCCCAATAGAACACACATCCCTTGAAGGCAGAGATGTCTCATCGTGGTCTCTGTAACCTCTGCACCTCTAGCACAGGTGCTTAATTAACACTAACTGAAGTACTGTCTAGGTAAATGAAGGCTGGCAAGGAAATCCAGGACAATAAAGTGGGTTTAGGAGTTGGTTGGTTTGTTTTTTAAAAGTTTCCCTGTTGCTCTAGGGAAGGAATGGGACAAAAATTGAACACAAAAAGAAACAGAGGTGCTCATCTTCTATTTTGTTTCTGAGAAGGAGTATGACTTTTGAACTTAAGGACAATTATATAGTAATGAGACAGAAAGATCTTGAGAGCTGAACTTGGTCAATGTAAGTCATCCATGGCCCAGATGAACTCTAACCTCAAGAACTGGTTGAAATGATTGCTAAACCCATCGGTGATCTTTAAGTAAGTGTAGATAACAGGAAAAAGGGCAGCTAGATGGTGCAGTGGATAGAGTGCCAGGCCTGGCCTCAGGAAGATTTGTGTTCAAAACCAGCCTCAGACACTAAAAACTGTGTGAACTTAGGCAAGTCATTTAGCCCTGTTTGCCTCAGTTTCTTCAATTCTAAAAGGAGTTGGAGAAGGAAATGGCAAACCATTCCAGTATCTTTGTAAAGAAAATCCCAAATGGGGTCACAAAGAGTAGGACGTGACTGAAACAACTAAACAACAACAACAAAAGATAAGTGGAAAGGTACCACAAGATTGGGGAGAGCTAAATGCTGTCCTAATTGTCACATAAGGTAGGGGAAGACAGCCTGTACAACACAACAGGTCAATGAGCTTGTTTGTGATTCTTCACAAAACTCTAGAACATTTTAAACCAGCGCTAAGAGAAAATCCAGACAAGGAAATGGTGAAGACGGAGATAGGTGGTTTTATCAAGAACAGATTATATCAACCAAACTTTATTTCCTTTTTAAAAAAAAAAACACGAATGTTTACTAGACTAGTAATCAGGGAAATTCTGTACATAGAATTTACTTATACTATAGAACAATCATTCATGCTGTCCTTTTGGAAAAGATGGAGAGACACTGGATAGCCCATGGCACAATCTGATGGATTTGGAAGTAGTAAACTGCCAGAATCCAAAAGTAGACATTGTGATTCAATAGCTACATGTGCTAGTTGTAGGCAAATGCTATACCATACAGAGCAAGGGCTGTGCACAGAAAAATCTTTTTGCTTATGCTAAGCACAGTATTTTCAATTCTTTCTTCATGTAAAGCAACTCTGGTTCACATCAACTAGGAAACTTAATATAAACTTACTACTACTAATAAAGCTATAAACCTACTGACTTACTTGCTCAGGTTAGAGCCTGCCCTTTGCTTCTCTCCCCTAAAGGGAAAATTGGGGATAGAAGGACCAGTTGGGGAAGCATCATTAGTGCCTGGACCTAGGCAAGGCTAGAGAGATTACTTGTGTGGAGGCTTCCATGTCCCTCTTAACAGGAATTCTACTGCCCTGTATTATTTTCCTCCACTTCCTTTGGCCTGCCATAACCACAACAGACCAAGGAAAGTCACCTTAGGTGTAGTCAGAGCAACAGGAAGATATTCAGACACTCTTACCCTCAGATTAAAAACAAAAGACTACTTAATATCCATACCACTCCTTTCCTCAATCAATTCCAGTAGCTCCCAACAGCCTCTAAGATAAATTACAAACTTTTCTGTTTAGCTTTTAAAGCTGATTACCACCTGAACCCAACCTATCTTCCTAGCACCAATGGACCATCTTCCCATGCCCTGTCTTTTCTCTGTTCCTTATCTATGACATTCCATCCCCCATGTTCTTGCCTCTGCACATGGGTCATTACCCCCATGCCTGGAAATCATACCCTTCCTCAAAGGGTATTCCCTTCAGATCACAGAATCCCTCCCTTCCCTCAAGACCCATTTTAAGTACCACCTTCTACATGTAATCTTTCCTGACTCCCCCACCCGCTAGGGATCTCTGTCTCAAACTGTTTTGTGTTTATTCCCTTTATATTTATCACACACACACACACACACACACACACACACACACACACACACACACACACACACACGTTCTCTACCCTGCTAGAATGTAAATTCTTTGTGACTAGGTTTTATTTCATTATTCCCATGACTAACAGTACCTGTCACAGAGTAGGCACTTAATAAATGCTCCCCAGTGACTTTATCACAAATATGGCCAAATCATCCACTTCAAGAATCAAGTCTCTTGCAACCTGTTCTATTACAAATTTCTTATATAATTCTAGCAAAGTTTATCTTAGTATTTTATTTAGCAATCTCTACTACAGATAAAGTACTCATTAAAGATTTCTTTATAGATTTTTCTGACACAAAAATCAATGTATTTTTTGCACATTAGTTCCCTAATCAAAACAAGTGACGTTTATCCGCAACTATGGTGTTTCTCTTTCATCTGTAACAAAGGTTACATCTGATGCTATTAAGACACCCCTCTTACCTGTTCTGTAGCTGTGGGACAATAGTATATTAACAAAACTGTCGTACAGATGTTTATTGATAGTCCAATGATGGTGATGAGATTTGGGGCAATCCAGGATGGAACTCTTCCAACTAGCCATTCCCAGTAACCCTGCATTAAGGGTTCAAGCAAGGATCGTCCAGCACTTTGATATCTGTGTTCTTCTAGGCGCTTTAGCTGGTGTTTTGACAATGGTGGGGTAGGCAACTGAAGCAACTTACTTAATACACATCCTGTGGCATTCACATGCCCGAAGCCCACAGGGGCCTCCGGGTGAGGATCCCCACATCGTTTTCTTGTTGATCGATGTCCACTCATGGATCTTTAGCTCCCGTCTTCTTTTAACCACTTGTTTTTTATCTGAAGAAAAAAAAAAAACCCAGTACATTACTGTTCTGTATCTTAAATGAAATTGAGTTTATGTAAAAAAATTAATAATGCCACAAAAGTCCCATATATAACAAAACATTCATAGCAAAACTCTAGTTAAAAAGAAGATGGAAACAAAATGGATGGACATCTCTTGTGGTACATGAATGCACTGGATTATGATTGCTATAAGAAATGATGAAGATGATTCAGAGTAACACAGGAGGAAGAAATATAGCATTAAGCAAGCAGGGCCATAACAATACCTATAACAATGAAAATAAGAACCTGAAGACGAATGGCCCCAGATTAATTGTATCAATATTGGTTCTGGAGCACCTGGTCCACAGTTCACAACCAGTAGCCCCCTTCATTCTCTCAAAAGAGGTAAGGGTTTCTGAGTGAGATCAGTCAACGTCATGTCACTGTTTTCATTTAACTATTCCTCTTTGGAACATCAAGGGGGCAATGGCAGAGATGGTGATGCAGAAGGTATAAGAGTAAATGATGTAACATAACAAAAAAATTGCATAAATTAAAAATTTATGATAAATTAATCAGAAAGAGAACAAAAAAACCTAAGTCCCATCCCTATTTCCACTACAAATTTGAGGTGCTGAGAGAACCAATTAACCTCTATTTTTCAGGCAGAAAGACCAAAGGACAAAACTGTTAGTTTGGAGAAAAGCCTTCTGGCTACATTTCCTCTGCTCCTTAATTTTTTTGCTTATAATTCTTCCTTTGGGCTTCCTTCTTGCTCACTCATTAAGCATTTAATAAACATTGATAACATCTACAATATGCTCCAAAACTGTACTTGGTGCTAAGAAGGATATAAAATTATTTAATAACAGCAGATGTCATGATCTTGCCCCTTGGGGAGCTTATACATTTGTTGGAGAAAGAATACAGAAAACAACTAGAGAATATGAGGCATCCACACAATCAAAATTGAGGTTTTATAGCCGATTGTAAGTTCTATAGGAATAGAGAAGAAAAGAATCCTGGGCTGGAGATGTTTAGGGAAAGACTTCATGGATGAGATAGGTCTTAAAAATAGACTTGCCGGAAAGATTTACCATAGTGGAGAGGAAAGGAGTAAATATCCCAGACGGGGATGAGAATGGACAAAGAATATCAGGAAGGTACATAGCATGTATGGACTGACTTAAAAAAAAAAGGAAAGCTAATAAGGTTGGACCTTTAAGAGAAAGCCTTAATACCAGGAAGAAACAGTAAAGAAATAGCAAGTTATTATATCTACAAGGTGAAGAAGATGGAAAAGGGAAAAAAAAAAAGCTTTCAACATTCTCTACCTGAAAGATAGATAGTAGGCAGTACTGAAAGAAATGGGAATACCCTGAAAAGAAAAATAACACCCTAGTTTCTCAACTGGGGTACAAAACAGAGCCAATTCCTTATTTCCAGTCAGAACTCAAGATATTCCTGCACACACAACTGGCACAAGTGGATTAAATCACAGCTCACTTTAGGCCAGTGGTTCCCAACCTTCCTAATGCCAAGACCCTTTAATACTCCTATATGGGCGTATCTGTACGTGGTGGGACCCGCTTGGAGACAGATAGAGAAGCGCTGTCTCGGTTCCAAAAACCATCGGAAATATGTGTTTTCCAATGATCTTAGGCAACCCCTGTTCGACCCCCAAGGGAGCACGACCACAGTTTGAGAACCACTGCTTTTGGCCATGTCTGCAACTGGCTGCTGTTAGTCACTTTAGACCAAACTGCTGATCCAATACTTCTGAGTTGTCACATTTTTCAATTCAAAAAACAATTTTAAAGCAAATATTGTGCAAGGCACTCTGTAAACAACATTCCCCTTTCCCCCTCCCCCCTACAAAACAAAAAACATCACAGTCATCGCCCACAAGAATACATTCTATTGGGATAGGGGAGAATATATAAAGTAATCTGAGGAGGCAGAGAACACTTAAAATTAGAAGGATCAAGGAGAAGATTCATAGGCAGGGGCAAGGTAGCAACTTTTAAAGAAATTAATTTAAAATTAGAATGAAAAATTGGTTCAATAAACTTATCTTGTATTTTATTATTATTCCATTTCTCTTACTGCTGAAAGAGATAAAACGGAAGCAGCTGGCCTGCTTTTTGGCCCAGAGACAGCTACAAGAGCAACTGATCCGAGTGGCTTTAAGTTGGTGCATCTGGCAGGACAATCTGATAAACTAATACTTTCCTTCTGTTTTTTCTCTCTGACCTAGATTTTTATCTGTTAGAAATTGTGTTTTGACAAACTTTTCTAGGAAAATAAATGCAACCCGTGATCACATAATTTATAATAAATTAGGTCAAATTATTTCTCAAGGCTTTCTTTACCAACGTGTTTAGCAAAATCATTTTCTTGAGCAATTGATAAAAAAAAAATTTATCCATTTAAATCCAGGATTCACAAGTCATCATATTAAAGAACTGAATACTTTAAAATTCAGTCCAAAATTTCATGTCTCCTACAAATTTAGTGAAGACAATAAATATTAGCTGGGAATAATGGGATCTTGGATACCTACGAGTAAACTTCAGGATTAAACAACACTTGAAATATCTCAAATTATCACAACCAGAAAAAACTTTGTTTATTACACCTAAAGTAGGATAGCACAGTATCTAACCTGTCGCATGTCATTCCAGCATCCCCATCCCCCTATGCCTAGATGCCAGGGATCTGGACTCCTCCTCCTGAAAATGGGCAGACCTCCAGCAACTGTTTTTATGAGCTGCACTGACTTAGCAGTATGTTGCACAGAATTTAGAAGGAGGGTTAGCTAATTAGTGGATTTCTTCAGCTTTTTAGAGACTGCTGAAAGAAGCCATTAATCACCACAGGCTATCAGAGACATGATAAAAATGAATAGAAAAATTTAATTTCAGTATTACTTAGAAAGTCCCACACACTGCAAGGGTTTAACAGGCTTACATTAAAAGTACCAAAATTTAGATACAACATAACAAAATTTCCCTTGAGTTTTAAGTATCTACCCAGTGCCTGGCACATAGTTGGTACTTAATAAATGTTTACTGACTAAAAGTACTTAATATGTGCATATGGAAACATAACCATCCTCAGTTTGATAAACCCTAAAAAAACCAGCAAAATGCTTGATCTAGCTTAAAGAAAAGTCAGAGAATATTTAAAGTTTTAAGGTATTTTAATGATTAGAGAATCTAAAGTTTTCATTTTTATACATAAATTGAAACCCAGAGAGCTATGTGATTTGACCAAGATCATACGCACAGCTAGTTAGTGGCAAGGGTGTATATGTAATTTTAAATTTCATAAAATACTGGAGCTGTTAGGAAACTTACAACTACATCTCCTTAATCCTGGACCAGTATTCTTTCCATCAAGCCATCCTATCCTGCCTCTTTAAATGGGGACTGAAGTGAGAAAAAGAAAAATGAGTGTATGAGGCCATAGCCATGTTTGGACGAATGTGAGGACATTTGGCCTAGAACTAAACACTCAATATGCACACTTTATTTTAGATGCTAAACATAAGCATTATTTTGTTTTGTTTTGTTAAAAGTTCTTCCACTTTTGGAATGCAAGCTGCAATAAATTTACAACATAGAAAATGTAGCAAAATCATTTTTGAACTCCTGCAACTTTAGGAGACTGCTCCCAACTATTACTCTTATAGTACTTGTTACATACTCCCTGGTATTGTGATTTGTGTTTCGTAACTGCCTGTTTGTTTTTTTTTTTAACCCTTAGAGGCCTGGGATTGTGATTTAGTATTTCTCACAATCCCCTACAGTAGCATTCAGCACAGGACCTTTTGAGCACAGGTACTGAAATGATCTAGTAATAACAATGGCCAACATTTGTATAGTGTTTCTATGTATCCCTTCACTGGATCTGCACAACCACCTTGAGAAGTAGGTGCTATTATTATCACCTCATTTTTCAGAGGAGGAAACTCTGAGAGGTTCAAGTGGCAATGGCTCAGATCACAAAACCAGTAGGTCTGACGCGGACCTCAGAACTTCCTAAGGCCAAATCCAGTTCTCTATTTCCTTACAGCACCTAGCGGCCTCCAATAAGGCAGGCTACCTAGGCACTTTCGGATGTAAACCATTCTCATGTAAGCAAATGTCTGTTGAATAAAATGTCACAAAAGTGACTGCAATGTGGATTTAGTCTTGAGTAAGATTTTTCAAGCAGAAGATCTTAGAGTTATTAGCGAGTGACAGAATCCATTCAGAGAATTTGTATAACTACACCAAGACAAGTCAAGCCCAGCAGGTATGAGGCAAACGCAAAGCCGGCCTTGTCCAGGGATCCCAGGAACCTTGGCCGACTTGGGCAGTTCTCTGGTCCCTTCTTTCCAAGAATGTCGCTTAAGTGAAACCCAACTGGCGTGCACTCAATCGCAGTTCCCTCAAAACCGACTCAATTTCTTAAAAGGGGGAGGTGGAGGGGGCGGAGAAGGGAGGAGAGGAGGGAGCGAGGGGGAGAGTGAGAGAAAGAGAAAGAAGAGAGGGAGAAGACAGAAGGAGGGAGGGGGGAGAGAGACAGGGAGGGAGGGAAAGAGGGAGAGAGATGGAGGGAGGGAGGAGAAAAAGGAGAAAGAAGGAAAGGAGAAAGAAGAGAGAGAAGAGACACAGAGAAAAGAGACAGAAAGTGAGAGAGGACAGACCCAGTAAGAGAAAAGACAGAGAAGAGACAGAAACAGAAGAGACAGAGACAGAGACAGTGAGAGTCTAAGAGACTTAACAGAGTTAAGAGGCAGAGAGAGACGAGCGAGGGAGACCCGGCCGGGACCCGGAGCCAGCCAGGGCAGAGGCAGCCTCCGGCCGCAGGGGAGCCGACCCAGGTACAGGATACACCCGGGCTGGCGGGGCCGCCTTTCCGCAGACGTGCAAAGACCAAGGTCGCCTCCCCACAGGCGGGCGGCTGACACGGAAGTGTGGTCCGGCAGGCCCCCGCGCGCGGGGTCTCCACTCTCCCACGCGCCGCGGCGCTCCCCGCCTCTCCACCCGTGCTCTCCGCCCTGGGCTGCTCCCCCTCACCCTGCGCCGTCCCTCGCGCCTGGGGGCCCCTCACGCTCCCTCCCCTCTCCCCGGGCTCGCCACTCGGGAGGAATCACCCCATCCCCACGGCATCCATCCCCTGCCCCTCCAGTCTCCCCACACGAGTAGTGGTGACCCCTCCTCCCTGTCAACCTCCCACCCCACACTTCGAGGAGAGCGCCCCCCGCCCCGCCCCACCCTACCCCGCGCGAGACCCGGCGCCCCTCTCAGGTCTGCACCTTCCAGTTGGGCCGTCCGGGTGACTCTGCTCGGCGGCAGCAGCGCGTTCGCGACACTTTCGCAGTTGCCGTAAAGGCAGACGCGACCGGAGTGGGCGGTGGCAGCGGGGGCGCGGACGCACTCGCCGCCGAGGGGGCGGTGGGAGGGGGCGGGGCGGCTCCTCAGGGCGCGCTCCCGGAGGCGGAGCCGGCCTCCCTCTCGGGCGCGTGCCTCGAGCCCCGCCCCGACCCCCATCTTGCGGGGCAGGACGAGGTGAGCAGGCCGAACGCTGCCCGCAGCGGCGGGTGCTGCGAGCACGGTAGGACGGGGCCGGGGCCGGGACCGGGCGAGGAGGAGGAGGAGGAGGAGAGAAGGCGTCTGGGCACTTGGGTATCCGGGGTTGTCAGGGGGCGCTGCTGACCTGCCGCCCGTCCGCGGCCGGGGGCCTGGCGCGGGGTCCCGGGGCTGCTCAGGCTCGAGCCCCTGCTCGCGGCCTTGGCCCCTTCCCGGGAAGGAGGCTGTCTATGTACCTGTCCATCTCCATGCTCTAAAAGCGGGCGCCCTCGGGGCGCTGACCTTGCCCTGGAGCCGGCGGGCGGACGAGCGAGTGGCGCGACCTCAGGATGCCCGGGGGCTGCCCCTGACCCCGCGCCCTCCGTCCTGGGGAGAGGCAGAGAGAAGGAGAGGTACCTGGTGCCACCCCGTAACCACGGTGCAGGCCCGAGAGGCTTCGGATAATGAGGTGCTGGGAACCGGCTGCCCATCCCAGGACAGCACCGCTATCCGAGAGCTCTCGCAGTCCTTCTATGTGCAAGAAATACCCAGGCTCAGTTATCAGATTGGCATCCTAACTCTCCCACCCCAGCCCCCAATCTCTGTTCAAAATCAGCATTCGATCTGCCTTTTCTTTAAATGTTATTTAACCTTCTAAGCACATTGACTTTAGTGAGAAAGATAGTAATTTTATTATTTCTGCTGTAAGGACATTTAGACAGTTATGAAAAACCAACCATCCTGGTGCCCTAAGTACATTAACAAGCTGGCAGTTAATATGCTTCCAAAAGCTAAGATCTTTTCTTGTTTGCTGGAGCATCTGTGGATCACACAGCCTTCTCTCACATGAAAAGGTGGCCGTTCTTCCTACTGAAGCAGGCCCCCTCTACATACACCATTGATCCTGTTGAGACTGTAGAGACTGCTTATCTATCATTTTCTGTCTCCCCCTAATATTCAGTCTCTCCCTGTCTAGTGTGGTTGTTTCCCTGCTGCCTATAAAAAAGTGCCCATCCCTAAAAAACTGTCACTTGATATGACCTATAGGTATCTCCTATATTTGTCCTCTCTTTCATGCCTAAACTCCCATTTGCAGTCATTGTCTCTATTTCCCTTCTCACTGCCTTCTGTACCCTCTGCAGTCTGGCTTTGGTCCTCATCCTACTGAAATTGTTCTCTTCAAAGTAAATGATCTCTTATATGCCAAAACTAATGGCCTTTTCTTAATCCTCATCCATTTTAACCTCTCTGTAGTCTTTGACACTGTCAGTCTCCCTCTTCTGAACACTTGTTCTCCAGCTTTTCGTGACATTTCTCTCCTGGTTCTGCTCCTGTAAGAGACAGAGAGAATCTGCTCCTTCTCAGTCTCCTCTGCTGGATCTTCATCTGGTTCATGCCCATTAAAACATGGGTGTCACCCAAGGGTCAACCCTCGGACCTTTTCTCTTCTTCTTCTATACTGTTTCACTTGGGGAAATCTTATCAGCTCCCTTGGTTCTAATTATCATTTTTTATGCCCATGATTCTCAGATCTTTTTATCCAGCTAGAATCACTCTTCTTCCTGCCAGTCTCACATCACCACATACTTGTTGGAATCTTGAATTGGAAATAGTATAGCCATCTTAAGTGCAACACGTCCAAAATAGAACTTATCTGCCCCTTCCCCTTTACCCCCCCCCATCCTTTCTTCTTCTGAGCTTCCTCATTTCTGTCGAGTGTACCCCCATCCTCTCCGCAGTTACCAAGGCTTACAATCTTTTCCTCAACTCCTCATTCACATTCATCCCACGTATCCAAACTATTGTCATATCTAGTCATTTTTTACATTTAAAATATCTCTGGTATTTATCCCCTTCTCTCCACTCTTAGAGATTCCACCCTGATGTCACCTCATGTCCCTACCAGTTCAGTAGCCTTCTAATTGGTGTCCTGGCCTCAGTTGCCAGAATGGTCTTCCTAAAATGCTGGACTGACTGTATATGCCCTCGCCAAATGAACTGCAGCTGCTCCTGTTACACCCAGGATCAATTCTAAAATCTTCTTTTTGGTTTACAATTTATTCCTCTCCACTTACTTCATGTGTCAGCAACATGGAAAGTAGCCTCCTTACTGTTCTCTGTCTACTAAATCCATGCCTTTTATTTGCTGATAGATGCTGTTTTATTTTATTTATTTATTTACTTTCCCCCATGCCTGGAATATTCTTCTCTTCTTCACCCCTTCCCTGGCTTTAAGTGGCTTTAAGACTCAACTCAAATCCCATCTTCTTCAAGAGGCCTTTACTTCTTTCCCTCTCCTACACCATTCCTACCTCTCTTCTACCCTTAATGCTAGAATCTTCCTCTGGGATTACATCCCATTTATACTGTATATACCTTTTTATACACATAGTTACTTTCTTGTTATGTTCCTCATTAGATTATGGACTCCTTAAGGGCAGGAGCCCTGCTTTTGCCTTATCATTGAATCCACCGTGCCCTTAGCTTAGTCCCTGGCACATTGGCAGGCGCTTAATTAATGTTTCTTGATGATGATCTTTTTAATGCTTCTTAATAGTTCACAGAACTGACAAGATAGAAAATGCATTATTTTCAATTGCTTTTATGAGTTTTAGAAAACATAAATTGGAGTTTAGGCTCATACAGTTGTATAGTAAAGCAAGGACGTGAAGCAACAAACTGTAAAACATTATTTCCCTGCTGCATTTGCCTTTTACCAACCAGCTCATTCTGTTGGATCATAATAGACTTTTAAATCTTTAAATAAATAAATCTTTAAATAAATAGATTTTATCTGCTTGACTGGTAGTATATCAGCCCAATTTCCAATTTACTTATGTGAAAATAACTGGGAAAAATTTTTCCTTATCCAGTCATGGGACCAAATTTACAGTTCTTAATTGTGACTTGGTAACCCTAATTTTTTACATTTTATTTTTTATGTGAGGAAGTATTTAACAGAATCCTTTTTTTTTTTTTTTTGCTTTTTGAAGGAGGGAAGGCAGGGCAATTGGGGTTAAGTGACTTGCCCAAGGTCACAAGGCTAGTAAGTGTTAAATGTCTGAGACTAGATTTGAACTCAGGTCCACCTGACTTCAGGGCTAGTGCACTATTCACTGTGACACCTAGCCACCCTACAGAGTCCATTTTCCAGGGCTTCATCGTGGTGTGGAAGTGACTCTATTCTTTGAGGCTATGCTAGTGGAGCAGAAGCATGTCTTGGGCAAAAGGCCAACTCTCTTCTGAGGAGTAATCTAGCTAAGTATGGAAAGGTACATCATTAGCAAGCTGACCGCTTGGCAATGAGTTTTTGGTTCTTGTAACAAAGAAACAAAGAAAAGTATATTATGACCTTCAGTCCTCTACATTTTGCTTCTCCTTCTACAGTGATGGCGGCTGAATGAGAAAGGGAGCAGAGAATGCTAAGCACAACACAGTTTTTGGACTTTCTTTACACTTTACATAGACTCTTGGTACTATAAATGTGTGATCCTGGTTCGGTGACCAAAGAGTACAAATGTTGCTTAGAGAAGCCAAAATATTAATCTCGACATCCTTACTATAAATGAAACTAGTGGGAAGAATAATTTCTGCTGCATAAGGATGATGAAAAAAGGAGGTGGCAAACTGTGTGTTATCAAATACCCAAAGGCAACAAGAAACATTATTTCATGGGATTTTTTAATTATTGTATATTGCAGTACCAGTGATAAGTATTTTCAAACAGACCAGTATGAAAGAAATTGCAAATCATACACCAACATCTGCTGCTGAGGATGAGCAGACAGAGAAGTTCTACCAAGAGCTTAATCTAAGACTCTTCAAATTAAATTGACATACCCTGATACTTGCTGAGTTTAAGTACAAAGGTGGAAAAGGAGACTTATATGGTAAAGCATGGTTCAGGAAGCAGGAATGAGAGAGACAAAAACTGGCTGATTAAACTGAAGCTTTGTGCCTTTTTATTGTGAACACTTGTTTTGAGAAAAGAATTGGTAGATGTTAGATGTCATGATTGCCAAATCATATAGCAAAAAATAAAAGATGTTATATTTTAACATCCAGGAAAAAAAAGACTTGTTATTGACAAGATTTATTCCTGAATCTGCTATCTGGGTACAGACCACCAGTTTGTCAAGAGTCATGATCAGAATTGATAAAACATAAAAAGAATGAGAAAATATAGTGGATAGTTGAAACAATTCAGTTCTGAACTATTTGAACAAGTAATTGACAAAATGGGAAATGGACATAGACCAATTACAGTGATTTTATAAAGAAGTTTAACCAGTCTCAATTCATTGCCATACCAGAGATCCCAGAAAGTCCCCAAAGATTCTTTTGGAATCAGCCAGAGAAAGATGACTGTCCAAGGCAACACTGAGAAGGAAAATGGACTTATTTATAAATTCTTATGCAAAAGGATGATGGAAAATTGTGAGTAGTGCCATCTTACAAAGCAGAGAGAAGCAGTGGAAGTCAAAGTTGGTTTAAAGAAATCTTGGCAAGATAGACAACAAAACAAAATCAACCCGGGGTAAAAATAGGAGAATGAGAAAAAGAGAAAATATTTTTTAAAATTTCTATGAAAAATTGTTTTTCCACTTAGGGAGTGGAGTGGAATTATCACAGTTGGAGTCTTAACTCTATAAACCTGAATGTGCTTATTAGTGGAAACAGTAGCACCGTAGCAAGCAAAGATGGAGAGAGCAGCCATATTGGAAAGAGGAAATCTGTGCTGGAGGTACCATAATTGTGAGGGCCTTGGGGAATTGAAATGCATGATGTCTGAATACCAAAAGTTTGGAATGAAATCTCAGTTAAGAAAACATAATTAACAACCTACCTTTACTCCCACTTACACAAAATATGAGAATTATTTATTAACAAGTAGAGACCATCTTTGTTGAGTGTATATGTGGGAAACAAGCTTTCACCAGCAGTATTCACCAAGGGATCACTTCTTTACCATTTCACAGTTGAATGAAAGATGTAGAGAATAGAAGATGTCAAGTGTGCTTATTGTCTGTTGATTTTGAAAACACAATTGATTTGATAGAGCAAAATACCTGTTACAGACTGTTTTTCAACAAGGTGTCTCTCACTGATCTGTTAAAATCAGTTAAGAGTCTCTGAATAATATAACAGTAAAAACAGTCCTGTTCAATGACCTTGTATCGCCGCTGTGATGGAGGAGATGGAGAGCCGTGCTTAAGTGGAGGAGCATCAGCCCATGGATGGTGAAGTGTTCCATATGCTCCTTTTGACAGAGAAAATTGTGCACGTTGTATCAAAGCCTGCATAGCTCTGCAGAGTCCATTCTAGAAGAGAACTTTAATCACTTGGAGTTTGTCCTCCCCGTGCTAAATAGGAGAAGAGTATCTGTTGCCCAGATTACAGTGTGCATTTGGATGGACAACCCATGGAATTTGTCTATCAGGATATTTTATGTGCAACAGGCAGTGTAGATTAACAGTGAATTGGGCCGCACAGAACTGAACAAGAGGAACAAAGCAGCTTGAAAATAACCGCAAGCTTTCCGTGAAATCAAAGGCCCACCTACCTTCTTTATAACAATATTCTACTGGGATTGCTGTACAACAACGAAATGAATGCAAGTCTCCAAAGAATTAAAAAATTATTATCACACAGAGGGCAGCATAACAGCATATGGTGGATGTGTGACTATAACATTTAATCATTGAGATCTTCAGAGAAGAGCAAGAATCAATGATGTCTGTGAGGAATTGTATGATAAGAGAAGATTAGCTGGTCAACTGGAGAGGGTGAGGGGTGAAGTAAGGATGGATAGAGGGTTCCATTGGTTTCTTTATAATGCCAGGAGAAAGTGAAGAGACCTTTAGTATGTTGGGTGGACCTCTTGTGAACGTATGGAAGGACATGGGTAAGAGCTTCATCTGATGGTCTTGTATGAATGAGTTGTGATATATATATGTTTGAGGACACTTCCATAGCAATCAGATCACAGATCCATTTTAGTATGAGAGTATGTGGGAGTGTTACTGCATAAATTCTAGTGGGATTTATGAAGGTAGTTTATCAGATTCCTAGGTTCATGTAAAGATTAAGTGCCCACCTTGGGCTAAATATAGCTGTAACAATTTAGTAGAATTGACTAGTTAACTCCATGTATCTCAGGGCTTAAATCTATATCTCCGTAACTTTCATATGTTGATTCTAATTTTTCTTTTTGGAGTAACGTGGAACAAGCCAACTTCTTATACCTGGTAGTCTTCCAAATATTTGAACATTGCTATTAAAAACTTCTCTTTTTTTAGGCTAAATATCCCAGGTACCCTCAGTTGTTCTTCATATGATATCTCTTAAAAGTATTGTACTCAGAACTGAATAAAATCAGCAAATTTATTTTGTAAGCCAGATAAGCTAAATATATTTTAACTAATCATATCTCTGCTTCTCTTACCTTAGAAAATTGACAGTTAATTGAATTGTATGTATGCTTTTTTTTTTCAACAGATCATCTATCACTGCTACTTGGACACTTTGGCAAGTATCTTATTTCATTGCCTTTATTTGATAGAAGAAACTAAGGCTTGCAAGGTTGTGGCTTTCAAGAATTGTGAATTAGTAGCCACATGATAGGACAAGTTCATAGTCCTTGCATTTTGGTTTAGTTGTTCAGCCAGTAGGCAATACAGAGAAATAGAGAGATGGATAGATAGATATAGATGTAGACATGTGTCTTTACACACACACGCTGCTAGTGAGTACTATAATATTTTTACATTTTTGTTTTGCTAGATGGCAAGCTTAAGTGGCACAGTGGATAAAGCACTAAGCGTGGACTCAGGAAAACTGAGTTAAATTCTGGCCTCAGACACTAGCTGTGTCACCCTGGGCAAGTCACTTAACTTCTATTTGCCTCAGTTTCCTCAGCTGTAAAATAAAAATAATAACAACACCTATCTCATCATATTCTTATTGTGAGAATCAAGTAAGATATTCGTAAAGCACTTAGCACAGTGTCTGGCCATAATAGGCAGTATATAAATGCTTATTCCTTTCAGTTCTCCTAAAATATTTCTTGTGCCATCAATAGGATTAAGTACTGTTCTGTGCCTGGTGTGCTAAGCATTTGGAATAATGAGTTTTAAAGTCAGACCCCTTCGTTGCTCACAGCCCAAGGTAGATAGTAATGATGTACACATTCATATTCAGGGTGTACTTTTAGAAAATAGACAAATTAAAAACATGTAATACATACAAACAAAGTAAATACATTTATTTAGTGGTTAGTAAAGAGGGAGTAATATAAATTATAACTGATATCTTTCCAATTAACCTTAGGAAAAGTTACTTGGAGAAATAAGATTTCAGAATTCATTTGAGAGGAAGAGAGTCTGATGAGCTATGACAGTGAGGATTCTCTAAATAAGGACCTAAGTGTGAGAGAAAGAAGGAATAGATGATGAGATCAAGGTTAAGTGAACAGTTTGGTCTGGAGAAAGTGGTAGCGGTAGTTCTAAGGGAAGAGTGAGAGGAGCCCTGTAGTGGTTAGTAATGGTTTGGTCAGGTCTCTCTTGCTCCAACTCTAGGGTCCCTCTCGTCCTGATTTACCAGTGCTCTCAATCATTGAATCCCCATCCCTGGACACTGTCCAATTTTTTTCTGCATTAAAAAAATACATATTTGAATTAAATATTAGAAATTTGTTTTATAGATATGTGTGAACATTCATATGTATTGAAATTCCAATACCCTCTTGGTTTCTTATTGACTACTACAAATCTGAGTTTATCATTTAAAACCCTTACTAGCTGATATCCTCATCTCTTCAAGAGATCATTTTAAGATCATCAGATGATGGTGATTTTGTGCATGAATTTCTGTATTTCTTTTTTTCTCATCAGATAATGTGTTTCAGACAAGTGGGACAACCTAAGAGAAAGAGAGGTGTTTTCTCCCTTACTTAAACCCACTTCTTATATGTATGTTGGATATTTTTCTCCTACCTTTTCCCTTTTTTCTTCAGAAGTCCTATTGAGATGTGGTGGTTTCAGCAAGGACTCAGCTTTCTCCCTTCAGCCCTTGTTATTTGGACGGCTGCTGCTTTTATCTTTTCATACATTACTGCAATAACTCTTCATCATGTCGACCCTGCATTGCCCTTTATCAGGTCAGTAAAGTAAATGCAGTTATTGTGGTAACAGACATTGGACATGACTATTCTTTATCTGGAGCTCTCTCCCATGATCACTTTAAAATTGAAAACCAAAAGTTAAAAACAGATTTGTAGTGGAAATTTCATACTAGCAACGCCAACAAAAAAAGAAAGAAAGAAAGAAAACTCTAGTTCAGTTCACTAGACATTTATGAAGTTCCTCTTTTGTGTGAGACCTTTGTCAGGTGCTCGGGATTCAGAGACAACCACCAGAGAGTTTCTGCCATCATGGAACTGAGATTCTACTGAGAGATGCAACATGTACACAGGCAAGGGCAGACAAGATAATTTGAGGGGGAAGAGACCAGTAAATAGGGTAATAGGAGAGGCTTCTGTAGGTATGGTTAACTCACTTTGCTAAATAAAAATCAGTAGACTAACCAGTAAACATAGATGTTTAAAGCCTCTTCTGGGATACTTGAGGACTAGAGTGAGGGAGTTTCTTAGAGGTGATAAGCTATATAGGAATCTCTTTGTAAAATTTTGATTGAAAAACCAGAATTTATGCCTATATCATATTTCCCAGAAGCCTCAGAGCTGACTAGTATTTTAAATTATTTTTTTCCCATACTCTTTCCTAATTGTGTGGTCATATTAATCCTTAATGATAATTTCTTCTCTTTTCCCCACCAATCCCATGAAAAGAACTCTGACACACAATATTAACATAAACTATTCCCCCAGACTGATGCTAATTTTTATTAGCTCAAATCAAGAAACCTCTGAAACTTACTTTCAAAAGATGAACTATAGTGGGTCTGGAGCATACAGAGCTATTTTATTTGTTGTCTAGGACCAATACCTAGAGCAGTGGTTCACAACCTTCCTAATGCCGTGACCCTTTAATACTCATATGTGGATATATGGGTATCTGCATGTGGGCCGACCCACCTGGAGACGGATAGAGGAGAGGTGTCTCTGTTCCTAAGACCATCGGAAATATGTGTTTTCCAGTGGTCTTAGGTGACCCCTGTGACCCCTGGGAAACTGTCGTTCAACCCCCCAAAGGGGTCACGACCCACAGGTTGAGAACCACTGACCTAGAGGGTAAAAGATTGAAGATCAGTGTTCTAAAGTTCTTGGACCACACTTCTAACAATATCTCAGACTAAAATTGTTAAAACCAAATAATTTATCCACCTGGAGATTGTATAGCATTCTACTTTCTGTAAAAGAAAAAAAATTAGACATTTAGAAAACAAAATGGAGTCCATCCTTTAATAAAGAAGTTGTATCTTTAAGGCTTAAGAGACTATATAAAATTCAAACGAGTCTTACAAATTAATCAACAAAAAGGACAGGAAATATGCAAGACAAGCAAATGAAAGTCTGTGGTTTTGATTATCGTTGATTGTGTTGTTACATTAAAATCAAGAAGACCATGGATCTTTATCTAGATGAGGCACTTGCATTCTTGCTTAAGAACATGCTAAGGACGGCGAGGTGGCGCAATGATTCAAGCACCGGCCCTGGAGTCAGGAGGACCTGAGTTCAAATCCAGCCTCAGACACTTGACACTAGCCATGTGACCTTGGGCAAGTCACTTAACCCCAACTGCCCTGCCTTCCCTCTCCAAAAAAAAAAAAAAGCAAAAAAAAGAACATGTTAAAAGAGAAGTTTAGGCCTGAAATGATCATTCTCAAGGAGGAAGTTTCACACACAAATAAGAGGAAGAGTGAGAGAGAGAGAGAAGAAGGGATTCTCTTTTGAGATTTGACTCCGTGAAAAATGATAGAAAACATAGGTTAAGGGTCAGCCAGTGTTCACCAAGAAGAATCAGTTCTTTGTACATGATAGTGAGTGAACTGGAGGGGAGTAGAGCTGGGGTAGCCCTATAGTTTAAAATTAAAATTATTTCTTTTCTTTTAAATTCAAATCTTACAAGGCCCTGATCTTTCTGGCAGCAACTGTAACTTAGTCATGTGTACAAGGCCCATAACCCATTAAATGCTATGATTGTGCTGATCTTGAAGCCAGTATGGAGAGTGGGAATTAAGATAGTCACACAATGCCCATTGCTCCTGTCACCACTACTCTGCCCTAGGCTGCCTCTCCTGGGTATGTGATTGTCCTAATTCACAGATACTATTAAGCTACCTACCAGCCACTGCCGTGGCCTTTCCCTTTCCCCATGTTTTACAGGAGGCAGTAAGGGAAAGTGGAAAGAGCCCTGCCTGCATCTCAAGTCTGCACCAAGATTCACATCCCAGCTCGTGGCACCTGTGACAGACAGATTGAGTAACCTTTGTCCCTCAGCTTCTTCAGCTGCAAAATAATGGGATTAAACCAGATGATCTCTAAGATTTCTTCCAGATATAAATGTCCCAATCTCAGTTACTGCTGTGGGGATCTGAGGTTTTGTGAACTGAGGGAAATGCCTTTGAGCCCTTGTGTGGATGGCCATCTTTGACCGTGCCTCAGTAAGTGCCATACAGGCAGCAGATATTTGGTGTATGTCCATTGTATCTTGGTCTCTGCAACCAAAGCTGTACACAAGATATTTTCATTTATTTATTTACTTTATTTATTTATTTACTTGATTTACTTTTAGTTTACAAGATTCGGTTCCACAATCCCTTGAGTTTCAGATTTTTTCCCCTCCCTCTCCTCCCCCCCCTCCCCATGGTGGCGTGCAGTCAGGTATAGGATCTGCAGATACTTTCACATTGTACAGTAGTCTGGTTGTATAGAAGGGTTGTAACCTATGAGTGATCACTGGGAAAAAAGAAGCAAAACCAAACATGAAAGAGAACGATAGCATGTTATGCTTCAGTCTCCATTTAAACTCTGGTCTTTCTAGATCTTTGTCTGAGTTTAGATATCTCCTTCCATCCTGAGGCTTGTAGAGTT
>CM053584.1:346784101-346805627 GCA_028627135.1 Pseudochirops cupreus | reverse complement strand
TAACTCAAATGACAAAAGAGGCCCAAAAAGCCAATGAGGAGAAGAATGCCTTAAAAAGTCGCCTTTGCCAGATGGAGAAAGAATCTCAAAAGCACTCTGAAGAGAATAATTCTGTCAAAATTAGAGTGGAGCAAATGGAAGCAAATGACTTCATGAGAAATCAAGATACTATCAAACAGATCCAAACAAATGAAAAAATGGAGGGCAATGTGAAATATCTCCTTGAAAAAACCACTGACCTGGAAAACAGATCCAGGAGAGACAACTTAAAAATTATTGGACTCCCAGAAAGCCCTGATCAAAAACAGAACTTAGAAAGCATCTTCCAAGAAATTCTTAGGACTTAGGAAAATTGAAGTTAAATTTACGTAAATACAAATAAATCATGAAATTTCTAGAAAAATAGCATAATACTCAGTGGGAGATAAGACTCCATTCCTGCCTTCCTAGGAAATTCATGATCCAATACACCCTTGAAGGGAGAAATAAGTTTTTACATTAAATGGAAGATAAATTCCAATATTTTATCATCATGATTTGTTAATATCTGTCAAATACATCTGTATATTTAATTTGGTTTTATGTCATACATTTGTGCTTCTACATTTCTGTTGTTTTGTGTCATCTAAAATGGCAAAGTGAGATGCAGTGTTTGGAAACATCCCTTGTTAAAGCCGCTTTTTTGTGCTTGTATGTTTTTGTTCAATGGAGAATTATAATGATCCTCACTTTGTATTACCCAAGGGGCCAGTGCTTTGTCACTTCTGCAGTGTAACCACAAGGGGGCACAGTGCCTTCTGTAGAGTGAGCTCTAAGAATGCTTACTTCATTTTCCACTTTTCCTTATTACTGAATCTTTGCTGGCTTCTTTTGCTGAGAGTCATTCGTAGCAATAAGAGATGCCTACCATTGCTAGAGACAAGCAGCTTTATTAAATGGTTTTACTGCCTAAATGCCAACATTCTCCTTTCTTGCCACACAAAAGTGCCCAATACTTAGCTTCTTGAGTAAAGGTGTTAGGATTACCTTGAACCAATAAAATTGGATTGTAGCATGTGAATTTTTATCAACATCTTTTATCAGCACCATTGACTAGATTTTCTCCTGTATGTATAAAGTAGAGCAAGAAGGGCCTAAGAGAAATTTAAATGAAGTAGACACTTCATTGCATATGGAGCATAATCCATCAGAGGGGTAGAATGAAACCTCACTAGTTTGGAACATTGTGGAGGAAAATAATTTGACTGTGACAGACCCAAATTATCAAACAAAAGGAAAGATGTCATTGCACATGTTTCTATTATAAGCTAAGGTATATTTGGATACTGATACGTAAAAGGGAAGAAAAGAGATTTCATTTTGAATGAATCCCTTGTGAAATCTCCATTATGTAAAATATATCATAAATACCAGAAGTCTCCTAACATGATAAACAGGGGATCAGGGTCTAGGGCTGGGACCGCCACCCTGCGATCTCACACCCACACTGAGAGGCCCCATTTTCCTGAAAAGTGAGGGGCAGTCAGACAATTCCCAAGGTCCTTTCTAGCCTCCAAATTCTGAAAATCAGTTCAAATTGAAGGTGCAAAATAGAGATCTTATTTTTTGAGCCTTATAGAGGCATTGGTTTTTAGACTGGATTCCTTTTCTGTGTGAGTTAAGCCTTTAAAAATCATAGGGAAAAAGTTATTTCAAACTTTTTATTCAGATATTAATGAAGTTTTTCTACATCTGAACTATCACAAATTCCAAATATTTAATGAGGTTTCACTGTAATCATTAAGTATACTCTCGATTAACTTCCGAGAAAGTTTTATGTATAGAGTTTCCAAAGCATTTTGAAACAATGAATGCTTAATTGAAAATTTGTGATTAGTACCAACAAAAATGTTCTGGATTGTACTCTAAGTGATCTGTCTTCCTCTTTCATCCCTCAGAAAACAACAATCTTTGTTGCACACGTCTGTGGAGCTGTGCTCACTTTTGGCCTGGGATCCTTTTATATGTTTGTTCAGACAATCCTTTCCTACAAAATGCAGCCTAAAATTCATAGCAAACAAGTGTTCTGGATCCGGCTGATGATGGTCATCTGGTGTGGAGTGAGTGCATTTAGCAGTATCCTTTGCAGCAATCGTTGATTATAAGTAGAAATAAACCAAGCAGTAAAATGAAGTGAACACTGTTGATTCATGGGAGAAGCTGTGCTCCCCTAAGGAGAAGGATAAAAGGTAGGTAAAAGAAGGATCATCCTTGGGTTGGTATACCTGTGCACACAGTTTGTAAAATTTGAAATGTAAGTGTCATAACTGGACCAGAAACAAAGACATCAGCCTCCTGGATAAGTGACCAGGAATCAGAAGTGGGCAGGCAAGGAAGGGTGGCTAAAGGAGGAGGAACCAACTGCCCTGGCCATGTGCTGCTCAAAAACAGTAGAGGAAAGGCTGGCAGAAGCCTGTAGTAAGTGGGGTTATCTGCCCCCTTCTCTTCTTTCAATAGACTGGAGATTAGAACCATTTTGTTCTTCCAGGTGCATGTATAATTTGGTCTGAGTTTTTATTAACTGACTGGTGCTATGCATCATAATCTGTAAGCTAAGCCCCTGGTTCACCTAATGAACATTTTCAGCTTGTACTTTGTAACAATTGATCAGACATAGTTTTGAAACTAATTCATTTGTATGTGATTCTTCCTTGACTTGTTTCCTCATAGTGCTGACTTGCTCCTCCCTTTTATACAGCCATTTCAGTTTTGATATAGTACAGAAGCTCCACTGGAACCCTGAAGACAAAGTAAGTGATTGGAATGACTAAAGCTAGGAATGAATGGGACCATCACCAGTAACTTTGGATGCACATTATGGAAATCCAAGCAATGCAAGAAAGATGATTTGTTGTCTGTGATAGGCTAAGGTGATGCTACCAGGCTATCACTGTGTGCCCTGAGTTGTTTTTTCTGCAATGGTGATGGCCTTTGCTGAGCTGTCCCTCCTCTCACCTGGTCTCCCTCACATCTACATGGCACTTTTTGTAAGATATTCTCTTCTTTCCTTTGAGGCAAGGTTTCCTCTTTTATCACCCCCATGTTATAGATGAGGACATAAAGGCTCAGAAAGGTGACATAACCTGCCTATAGCCACACTGAATACATTTAGTGGCAAGATTTGAACTTGGGTCTCTACAGTCTCCAAGTCCAGCACCCTTTCCAATATACCATGTTGATCAGTGCCACACATTTACAAAATAGCTGACCACATTAGAAGTTTCATTCTGTGATCACAGGAGGTTTTTTCCTGATACTTTCAAGCCTGAATATGAATCAAACCCATAACCTTGGCCTTGATAGCACTATGTGTTAAAAAAAAAGCAAAAAAAAAAACTTCTCTTATTTATAGACCGTGCATTTGCAACCTGGAAGAATTAATAATTTTACAGTGGTCTCTACGAAATAGCTCTATTTCGGGGAGGGGGGGGCGCAGCTTGAGGAGGGGGAAAGCACAGGGGAAGAACAATCCTTAGCTTTGTTGGATCCTATCAAAAGAGGAGATACATAAGAGCCAAAAATGATTCTTCTTTGTAAAGTACTCAATAGAATTGATTCTATTTTCAACCATCTTCTGAGAACAAGCTCTGAACATCTATCTTTATATTTGAACTTCACATGCTTATAGAGATGAATGAAATATTGAGACTGATACTTTCAATTTTTCCATGGCTATTTTGTAAAATTCTGTGAGCTTCATGGCACAAAATTCTAGCCATATCTACCATGCAGTAATTTGCCAGATAATTAAATTGCATCCTAATTGCCCAACAGGACAGTTCTCTTGCTTCCTTATCATCCTAAGAATGAATCAAGACAAGCTTTTGGATGTCTTTTCTCATTCCCCACCTCTCCCCATCCACCACTTCCCATTTAATAGTATTAGAGTTATGACCTATATGTGAAGATTTTCTGATTAGATGGAAGAAATGGTAATTAAGAATTTTAGGTCATTCTTTGAAAGATAAATTATAGGTCATTTGAAATCTAAGCATCTCAATATGCTTTTTTTTCTTTAATTCAAGGGATATGCACTTCATATGATCACCACTGCAGCAGAATGGTCCATGTCTTTTTCTTTCTTTGGTTTTTTCCTGACTTATATTCGTGATTTTCAGGTAAGAATTCCTCTGACATAAAACATAATAGAATTAGATTTTTGCAGAAGTATGTTTTTCAAATTGAAGTAGAGGTAACTTACATTATTGACTTAATCCATTCAGAATTTGTACAAGTAGCATTTCCAAAAAGTAGCATCTCAGATGACTTCAGTTTCTGTTTTTCATGGAAGTATCATCTTAGTTGGTCATAACGATAACCAATAAAAATTGTCTTCTAAAATGATTGCCCCTTCCTTGTTCCACCAGTGCATCTGCCCCACCAAAACTTAAAAATTGCATGTCAGCATTTCTTTTTACTGGATATTAGTTGGTAAAAAAGCAGCTTCCAGTATCTGAAAAGCTCATAGTTCCTGTTTGTTGCTTAGAGATGATACCTTTAGAAGTAGAACAACTGTTTCATTCACATTGTCCATTTGTATTCTTTGTGAATCCATGATGTTCCAGACTATGTCCAAGACACAAGCCGTCCTCAAAGACCTAACAACTATGTCTAATTTTCTTTTGTATTGCAGAAAATTTCCTTACGTGTAGAAGCTAATTTACAAGGATTGACTCTTCATGACACTGCCCCTGGCCATATTAACAATGAAAGAACCCATCTACTTTCAAAGGATTCATGACAAAGGCAGAAGCTGTATATGTGATGATAATGATTCTCAGGGATTGGCAGATTGTTCCTGAAAAGTATTTAACTATGCTCTCAGATTTCTAACCACTTAATCAAGGCCAACAAAGACACTGCTTAATAATGTTATTCAAATGACGTGTAATAAGCCATTTGACAAGTGATTTTAAGGCATGTTCTCCAGAGAGGTATATAAAGCATATTCACTCTTTTTTTTATTTTTGGAAAATAAAACCAAAGGACTATATGTGTGTGTGTGTGTAGCATTGCAATTTTTCTTCCTTCTTAAGTGAAAGCAACTGGAAGTATACAGAATATTCTGCAGAAAACAGTTTTTCACAGGACACCGTAGAAAAAAGCTTTTCATAGCTTACAAATCATTACAGTGCATGTTTTGTCTGGAGCACCAAAATCTGGTACAGTTGTGAGAGTATTCTAAAACTCCTAATACTCAAGGAATTTCTCTTAAGAGTTTGGTCAATATTTCCTCTAGAATGAAAGTTAGACATAGTGCATGCCATGTTAATTAAGCTTTTTTTAATCACAAACTAATTGTATATGGCCTCAGGATGATCTTTAGTATAAAGTTAAAGAAGCTCAATTTCTTAAGCCTCTAGTGCCCCAACAGAGACTTGTTTTAAAGTATAATCCAGCAAAACACAACAGGTCACAAGCCTTAAGTTCCCAATGTCAAAGCTGTGCATGAAGATGGGTACTGCCTTAGTTTTGCCATGAAATAATAAACATTTTCCCAGGGTCAATTCTGCCTTTTTTGCACCTTCAGAGAATTTTGTCTCCTTCTGAGATACATCATCTAACAGAGAGATAAGTGACAGGTATATTACGAGTAAAGAGCTTTGCTACATTTTCCCAGGAATATGCTGTGTCCACAACAGAAGAGCTCTTGAAGCTAGGAAGTTTAAGTAATCAGTAATTAACCTTGTAAAAGGATCTGTTTAAAGAAGTATGTGCCCAGCAGAAAGGAAAACTGGGTGGAGAATAATTATGGACCAAGTTTTGTGAACCCTTTCTTCTCCTACCTGAGTCCAGACAGAGTCCTGAGTTTTCAAGGGCTCTACCTGAGACCTTGGCTGGAGAAGCAAATCGTATACTATTAAGGTCCATAGTCATTTTCAAGAAATGAAGGTTCTTAAAAGAATGGAGAGAAGAGAATTAGCTGCTGGGAGAGTTGCGTTTGAGTAGATGGTTTAGCAAGAGAAATGATTGAATCCTCAGCCATAAATACATAGAAATTGTTGTGCAAAGCCAGAGAAATTATGAATATAAGGTTGTCTTTTACTTTTTACATTAATACATGCTGCAGGTCTTCAAATGAAACTAACATTCACAACAGGAAGAATCCAGAGTTATGAACATTCTAGGCCTATTTATACTTCTATCAAAAGGCAGTCATCTCTTTAAAGTAATAGATTTTGCTCAAAGTAAGACCATTGGTCATCATCAATGTAAAATCATAGGATTTTCCATTTGTAAGGGACTTTAGAAGTGTGCCTGGTATCAGAATCCCCTCTGAAGCTTCATGCCAAATAGCCATTCAATTTGTGCTTGAAGGATTCCACTGACAAGCTGCCTTGTGAGGTGATGATCACTTTAATTTTTTTGAGAAGCTGTAATTGTTATCGAGTTCCTCCTTATGTTGAACCAAAATCTGTTCCTTATATGACTTTAAGTAAATAATGTTATGTTTTAATTTCACATCAGATACCTAGACGCAGTCACCATTTTCCTGTAGGAACCTAGACTCAAAAAGCATTTGTCTGGTTCCATTTAAAAAAAAAATCATTTAGATCAGTGGTTCTCAACCTTCCTAATGCCACGACCCTTTAATATAATTCCTCATGTTGTGGTGATTCCCAACCATAAAATTATTTTCATTGCTACTTCATAACTAATTTTGCTACTGTTACGAATCTATCTGATATGCAGGATGTATTTTCATTGTTACAAATTGAACATAACCCACAGGTTGAGAACCACTGATTTAGATAGATATAGATTTATTTGTTCCTTAAAAGGTTTATTGGGGTTTAGGGGGGATTTGTCACTGAAAAGAAACTAGTTTAAAAAGCAGAAAACAAAAGATAAGAAATCTTGTTAAGAAGATTTTATGTTACAATTCTTCAGGGATCAGTACGTCTTTATTTTACATTTCAGAGAATTTTCTAGAAGTTCATAGGGAAATCTCCAAGTCTGGGATGACACTAAGGTTTTCTTCACACTGAAATACCAAATGGAACAGAAGAAATGACAAGAATATCTCAACAGACCAACGCTAGTGATCAGAAAAGTGGCATTAAAGTAAAGCATTTGAGAAAGGTATCACATGCCCAAGACCTGAACTATTGATTACAACCTGACATTCCCAATATTATGTTGCGTCAAAGAAGGTCCGTAAAGCCTTTATATGATAAGGGAAACAGTGGAAATGGAACAGTAAACACCACATTAAATTAAAACCTAAATCTACATCTGGAATGCACAGTGTGGTTCCAATTGCTACCTCCTCAACAAAATGGTAGGTGAGCTATAGAAGACCCAGAGAAGAGCAGCTGAGATAATCCATGAATGGAAAAGTTTCTGTATGAGGAAAACCTGAAAAAACCTTAAAACTCTGGTCTGGAAAGAATGAAGGCCGAGGGGCCAAGCATTGTCAGTTTATGAAATCCTGAATGCTCTGGATAGACAGGAGACATTTGTATGTGTTCTCATGAAATACTGAAGTTCTGCCTCTTGATGTCTGAAAGAAGTATCTCTAGGATGAATAGAAAGAAGGGATACTTTTAACAACGTGCAATAAATTTATGGAACTTAATATTCCTAGGAATAATAAAGGCTAAAGAAAAGAATATGTTCAAGAAGAAATTTTAGATAAATGACATGGTAGATTATGAGTTATTGAAGAATGTTAGTAAAGTTTGGAAATATATCCTTATATATCCTTAACCTTTTCAGATGAGCGTTGCAAAAGATAAATCCTACCTTCTCTCAAAGCATCCTTCAGTGCACATTTGAGAGAAACAAAGTAATCTGAAATGGAAATAGACTAACCCATTCAGGCTTTACTCACACCCACACAATGTCTTCATGTACTGCATTCAGAGCAAGGTCTTTAAGTTAATGAAAATGGCAGCAAACACATAGTTCTAAAGAATTATCTCACTTTTCCCATCATAGACATCGACCTTATTTGCTTCTTAACGCTTGCTTCAAGAGCCATGATACAAAGGGAAGAGATGAAAAAAATTACTGGATTAAGTTTGAGGGAAGAAAGAATGGGGGTAATATAACTATCTCATCAACTCAGCAGTGGGCAGTTAACATACAAAGGACAAGGACAACACCTGTATAAAGAAATACCTCACAGGCCATAAGGAAGCAAACATAAACATTGCTAAGCAGCTATGACCACCCCAAACCTTTACCATGTGATCAATCCTCATGTCCGATCCCTTGGATCCATTTCTCAAATATTGCTTCCTAAATAACCCTTGTTGGAAGGGCATTGCTTTTTCCTGGGTGGATCTCTTGGCACCTTAACCTGTGAGACGCTGCCACCACTGGTGTAAAGACCACTTGAAATTCCTTAAGAACAAAGCCTCAGACCTTTTATTCTGATCCACAATCATATTTGGATAATATTTCCAATCCACAAGTAGTTAACAAGTTCCCCAGAAACAATTGCTGATTGATAAAAGGTTGTCTAAGCAAATTGATGATGATGTCCTTTTTCCTGAAAAAGGAAGAAGGATTAAAGAAGAATTAGACTCCTGTGCCTTATAGGCAAGAGAGGTCTGCGTAAGAATGAGCACCTGATGATCCTGCTTAGATAACTATGAGCTATTTATACATAAGCTTCTTATATATTTATAGATAAGCTTCTTATATCAGGAAACCTTTACTGTGGATGTTGTCCACATAGCTTGTTAGTCTGTAGAAGTGTAAGGTGATCTTTGGTATAAGCAGACTGAGCTGAGTCTTGCAGTAAGTTAGGGAAATTAAGGCAGAGGTGACTCGGCAGAACCTTCTATCTGGCACCCTTAGTGAGTATGATGCTGATAAAGGGCCAGCAAAGGAAACTTAAGGAGTAGTTAGACAGATAAGAGGAGAAAGGGGTTACAGGAGTTTAGTGATGTCCAGAAGGAAATGAAAGCATCCTAATGCTGCAGAAGAGGCCAAGAAGGATGAGGACTGAGAAAAGACCAATAGATTTGGCAACTAATACATCCATAGAGACAGTAGTGCTTAGAGAAAGCTTGTTAAGGAGTTAGTCACAAAAGGGAGAAATACAGGTCAGTAGCTAGCAAGCATGGTAGTTTTTTTGTGTTTTTTTTTAGGATGGGGCAGATAAGAGATGAGTTACATAAAGTGTAAGAAAAGTGTAAGAAAAAGTTTAGATTGTCAAAAGTTAAGAAAATTTTGTTGCTGGGTCAGCACTGCTAGTGAAGATACCAACCGGGCCTGCCACTGGAGATGATCTGTGTAGGCCTCCCCCACCTAGAAGGAGGAGGTATTTCAGTGAGGTTTGTGTTGCATCTGGGACTGAAGCAGTTTTCAAACTGATCTTTTTTTTTTTAAGAAGGTTTACAGTATAGGAATAAAAAGCCAATTCCCTGGGAAGTTTGACTGTTTTGTTTAGACATTTCCTTCCTAATCCCTCTGTTTTCTTTGACCTTCGCTACTGATCCTTTAGGGAAGACAGTTTGAGGACATACATAACATAAGAGCAAGAATAATAGCATTTATGTCACAGTTTAAGGTTTGCAAAGCACTTTTCCCATATTAACTCATTTGATTATAGATGAAGCATCTGTCATCCCCAGCATATCTGTGTTTGTTTTGATTTGGTCCCATGCTATTCCAAATCTAGGATGTGGAGTACATCAGCTAGAGTTTTAAGAAGTAGTGAGGTAGCACAATGGATAGAGTGCTAGACTTTGAGTCAAGAAGATCTGAGTTCAACTCCTACCCTAGAAACTTAACAGCTACAGGACTTTACCACAGAGTAAATCATTTAACCTTTTTTAGCCTGTTTTCTCAGCTATAAAATGAGGTCTGTAAGGAAGAAAGGGGATATGTGGTCATTGAGTAAGAATGGATTTATTGAGAACAATCTAACCTCGTTTCCTTTTCTGACAGGATTGCGAGATTAGTATGTTGAGAATACTGTGGATGTAGTTTACTTTTCAGTCACATTAACATATTTTAATAAGTTTGATGTCTTTTACATAATAGTAGTTTCTAGATCTGCCTTCTGTCTTGCAACTAAGCAGAACAATTCAGCAACACAAACGAAGGCAGTGATCCGCAGCACTCTGCTGCAAGGTGATGTAGAGCAACGGACTTTATAAAGATGCTCATACTATCATGGTGGATAGGATTCAACTAGATAGCAGTACAGCTATGTTCCCATCTGGTTGAACAAGAGTGTCATCAATAAAGTAATATCAGCTTGAAAAAAGATCTCTAGTTGAGTGCCTCAGGGATTTTAACTTGACCCTGTGTTGTGCAGTAACTTACAGACATATGTTAAGTGTATAAGAGACACAAATTTGGGAGTGGTAGCTAACACATTGATGGGAGAGTCAGGGTTCCTAAAGATCTTTATATCATTGAACAGTGGGTCAAATCAAATTAAATCAAATTTAATAGCAATGTGAAGTCCTATTTGGAGATTTAGAAACAATTTCCTAAGTACAAGGTAGGTGAGACATGGTTAAGTAACAGTAAATGTGTAGAAATATCTGTGGGTTTTAGTAGATTACAAACTGAGTATGAATCAATAGTTTAAAAATGGCAGCAAGAAACACTATTTTGATACATTATGCTAGACAATAGTGTCCTGAGTGAGGGAGGTAATAGGTTAGGGATAGGGACTAGACCTGCAGTTTACTTGGTATAGGGAACTCCCGGGTAAGCAAACTCCTTACACAGGCCTGACCCTCCTGTGGCACTGAGTCTTAGAGAGCTGCCCAGAAACGCAGAAACGCAGAGCAGGTCAGTATCAGAGGGAGAATTTGAACCTGGGTCTTGCTGGCTCTGAGGCCATATCTCTATCACTAAGCAATGCTGCCTTTGTTTAGAAGAAATCACAGGATCATTGATTCAGAGCTGAAAGCTTAGAGGCCATTGAGTCTAGCCCCTTCATCTTACAGCTGAAGAAATCAACAGAGATTATGTAACGTGTCCAGGATTGTGCAGTTAGTAAGTGTCTAAAGAGGTGAGCCACTTAATCACTATGCCAGTCACTCTATATTCTGCCCTTCTCACTTGTAATTGTGCTCAGTTCTGGGAAAGATATTGGCAAGCTAGAAAGTAGCCAGGATGGTGAAATGCCTTGAGACCATGCCATTTGAAAATCTGCTGAAGGATCTGGATCTATTTAGCCTGGAGAACTGAGGGCTGTGTTAACTGTTTTCCTGTATTTAAAGAGCTGTCATATTGAAGAGAGATTTAACTTGATCTCTTTAGACCCTGAGCAACAGGTAGAAATTACCTCTTGGGGCAGATTTAGTCCTGAGGTAAGATAAACTTCCAGACAGTTTGAGTTATTAGGAAGTACTTTGTTCCCCTTCCCAGAGTTCTTCAAAGGATAACTGACCAGTGATCAGGGCTGTCGTAGAGGAGATTCAGAACAGGTGTGGGTTAGACTAGATGATATCAAGGATCCCTTCCAACTTGGTGAAGATTCTCTGGCTTCTTTGCATAACTAACTATCCTTTTACAGACAAGGAAAGCTTCCTTATCTATCAAATAGGAGTCTGAATAAAAGGTTAAATCCTTTCTAGTTGTAGATTTCCATAATTCTATGAAAATAAGACTCCCTATGACTGAAGGATCATAGAATCTAGCCACATCAACCTCATCACCTCAAAAATTTTCTTTATCTTCACTTATCTCCCCACATCTTCCTTTTTTTAAAAAATTAACTTTTATGTTTATTTTTAGTTTACATCATTCATTTCCACAAGATTTTGAGTTACAAATTTTCTCCTCATCTTTCCCCTACCCACCACCCCAAAACAGCAATCCCACTGTATACCCCCTCCCTCAGTCTGCTCTCTCCTATATCCTCCCCCATCTCCCTTCTGACTTTCTGGTAGGGCAAGATGCATGTAAACAATAATTAATAATAATAATTTTTTAAAAAAACATTTGATTTTAAAACTTTAAATTTCAGATCCTTTCACTTCCTCCTTTGTCACCCACCCTTACTGGGAAGATAAGCAATTCAAAATAAGTTGTACATGTGTAGTTACACAAAACATTTCTGTAGTGGATATATTGTGAAAAACTGACTATATTTCCCTCCATCCCATCCTGCCCCCTACTTGTTCTATTCTCTACTTTGTCCCTGTCCCTTTACAAAAGTATGTGCTTCTAACTACCCTCCCACCCAACCTGCCCTTCCCTCCATCATACTCCCTCTCATCCCCTTCCCCCTTACTCTCCTGTAGGGCAAGATACACAATTGAGAGTGTATGTCATTCCCTCCCTAAGCCAAATTCAATAAGAGTAAGGTTGACCCATTCCCTTTTGCCTTCCTGTTCTTCCCTTCCATTGTAACAGTTATCCCTTGCCTCTTCTATATGAGATAATTAATCCCATTCTGTCTCTCCCCATCTCCTCTCATTATATTCCTCTCTCACCTCTCAATTTCACCTTTTAAATATCATCCTTTCCTATTCAATTGATCCTGTGCTCTCTGTCTATGTATACCTATACACAAATATACATACATTCATATATGTATTTATACACATATATACCCTCCTATATAAACATATGTGTTTGTATACATATATATACATTTATATTCCCTTCACCTATCCTCATACTGAGAAAAGTTTCATAAGTTACAATGATCATTTTTCCATGTAGGCATGTAAATAGTTCAACTTTGATAAGTTCCTTATGATTTCTTTTCCATGTTTACCTTCTCATGTTTCTCTTGCTTCTCGTATTTGAATGTCAAATTTTCTATTCAATTCTGTTTTTTTCAGGAATGCTTGAAAGTCCTCATTTAATGACCATATTTTCCTCTGAAGCATTATACTCAGTTTTGCTGGGTAGGTGATTCTTGGTTTTAATCCTAGCTCCTTTGATCTTCAGAATATCATATTCCAGGCCCTTCAATCCCTTAATGTAGAAACTACTAGATCCTGGGTTATCCTGATTGTGTTTCCACAATATTCAAATTGTTTCTTCTTGGCTATTTGTAATATTTGCTCCTTCATCTGGGAACTCTGGAACCTGGCTATAATATTCCTAGGAGTTTTCTTTTGGGGATCTTTTTCAAGAGGTGATGGGTGAATTCTTTCCATTTCTATTTTGCCCTCCGGTTCTAAAATATCAGGGCAATTTTCCTTAAGAATTTCTTGAAGGATGATTTCTAGGTTCTTTTTTTGATCATAGCTTTCAGGTAGTCCAATAATTTTTAAATTGTCTCTCCTGGATCTATTTTCCAGGTCTGATTTTTTCAATGAGATATTTCCCATTGCCTTCTATTTTTCCATTTGCTTGGATCTGTTCAATAGTATCTTGATTTCTCATAAAATCATTAGCTTCCATTTGGTCCAATATAATTCTGAAGGAATTATTCTCTTCAGTGAGCTTTTGAAATTCTTTTTCCATCTGGCAAATTTGGCTTTTTAAGGCATGCTTCTCCTCATTGGCTTTTTGGGCCTCTTTTGCTATTTGAGTTAGTCTATTTTTTAGGGTGTTGATTTCTTCAGTCATACTGCTGACTCTCTTTTCATGATTTTTTTTTGCATCATTTTCATTTCTCTTCCCAATTTTTCCTCCATTTCTCTTACTTGATTTTCAAAATCCTTCTTGAACACCTTCATGGCCTGTAACCAGTTCATATTTTTCTTGGAAGCATTTTTGTGCAGGAGTTCTGACTGTGTTGTCTTCCTCCACTCCATGCTTTGATGCTTTTTGTGCCCAAAAAAGGGATCTAAAGTTGGATGGCTGTGCTTGCTTTGCTTCTTTTGCTTGCTCATGTTGCCACTTAATTACTTGACTTTTGAGCTCTTTGCCACAGTGAAACTCTGCTTCTAGAGGGTAGAGCTTTGTCCCAAATTGCTGCGGTTTTTGCAGCTGCCAGAGCTATTAGGAGGCCACTGTCTCTACCGCCCCCACCAGCTTTGGCTCATTGGTCACACACCTCAGGAACACCACCCAAGAGCACGATCCAGATCCGGGCAGGTTAAGGCAAGAGCACTTAGCCTCTGAATGGTCACTTGGCCCCCCTACGATCTGCAGGCCAGGAGCTCTGAAGCAGTGGCCAGACCATGCTGCATCCCCCCAAGATCCAGCAGAGTTCCACTGACCTTTTACTTTGTCTTTGGTATTTATGGGTTGATAATTCTGGAAAGTTCCAGAGCTGCTGGTGATCCACTCTCCCAAATGCTCCAGCTGTGGCTGGTTGGGGCCACCCTGGGGCTAAAACCGTGGATTCACGTGGGGCTGGGTTCTGCTCCCAATGTGCTGTGATGGACCCTTCCTGCTGGGCTGCCAGACTGCCTTCAGCAGGAGATTTGTTTCTCTCTGTCACTTTGTGGGTTCTGTAGCTCTAAAATTTGTTTAGAGCCATATTTTATAGGTATTTCAGGTGATTATGGGGGGAGCCCACAAAGTTTTCCTGCTTCTACACCACCATCTTAACTCCACCCCTTCCCCAGCCTCCTTTTTTTAGAAAAAAAAATGTTTTACCTCTTTTTCAAGGATAATCCCTCCTCTAGGTTCTTCATTCTATCTCTTTATCTCTCAGGACTTTCATCTATTATCCTTTTTTCACACTTAGGCTAGATTTGAACCACTTAAAGTAAATTGTAAAATGACCAATTAATGAGTCTCACTCATAGACTTTAAGTGTGAAGTCTTTGAAATTAATGATGTAAGACATAACCAGACAAGAAGTCTGGACAAGGATTTTTTTTTCCAATACCTTCTGAATCCTGTATTGAAAGCACTGAGTTAGCTGGAATTGGAAAGCTTAAGCAATGGCAAGCACACTCCTCAAGAGCCAAGGTAGGAATAAGCTATATCATGGAAGAGAGATGTTAGAGATTTCAGAATACAAGACCTGGGCCAAGAGCACTTCTCAGGAAAACCCCCCTGCAAATTGTTATCTACAGACACTATAGTGTAATCTGTTGTTTCATTAGCCAAATGGTTACAGTAAACTTAATTTTGATGCAACTATGAAGAGGTCAGAAATTAATGAGATAGCTTTAAGCGTAAACTTAGGCAGAGTGCCCAGTCTTTGCCTAAATGCTAGGAATCTTCCATACCAGGAGCAATTGTGATTAAACTCAGTTTTTCACCTAAAATAATTCCCTAAAGCCAAAGAGGAGAGAACCTCATGGACCTTTAGGGCCATTACATTGCCCCTAATACTAAAGTGAACTATTTATGATAACAGTATTACACCATTATCTACTAACATCCACAGGTCTTTCCTATCTTAGGACAACATCTTCTCTCGATTAAGACATATTGTCTTAATCGCCAAACTGTGAGGGTGTGGGGGGAGGTGCAGGGTAGCTTAAGCTTACCCATATCCCAGTTATCTCTGGAGTGCTGCGGATCTGGCTTCTGTCTCCCACACTGTGTTAAAACGACCATTAAAAGTCGCCCATTGCCTCTGGAGCACCAGCTTCTATGGCCTTTTCTTAGTTGTTGTTCATTTAATGCTTTTGAAACATTCAGCACTGCTGACCAGCCCCTCTTTCAAGAAACTCCTCTTAGCTTCAGTGGCACTACATGACTCTGATCTTAACCGCTTAGGATGCTCCCTCTTCCCCCCACTAAAAGCTGTGCTCTCTCCCGCCACGTCTCGTTCCTTTCCTATGTTTTTCACACTCTATCCTTTTCTTTACAAATTTGATTCCTAGCATAATGTAGAGCATGGTCTCATAAAATAACTTAAATGAATCAATAAACCATGCCTTTGCCTATATTATAGACATAGTTGACTGCCAAAAACTGATTCTTTTCAGTTTGTTTCACATCTTTAAATTCATGCTATACATTTCCACCTTGATAGCTTGTCATTTCAAATTTAGCTTGTCTAAAACTGAACTTTTCATCTAATTCCTAGGCTATGCCCTTAAATTTACTATTTGCTTATACTGAATCCCTTAGATGCATATTTACAAGCTCTGTTCCCAAACCCTAGCTACAAACTCCTTTACTGTCATCTGCTTCAGCCTTAACTTCCCTCATCCAAAGTTCCACTACAGTGTAATACCCATCCCTTCCATTATGCCCTCTGGAATGCCTACTCTATAATTAACATACATTCTTTCATCCCAAACCTCTTCACCATCTTTTGGCATTCATCAAGAAAACCTTCTCTTCTTCCTAA
Organism: Pseudochirops cupreus; assembly: GCA_028627135.1. Lineage (NCBI taxonomy): Eukaryota > Metazoa > Chordata > Mammalia > Diprotodontia > Pseudocheiridae > Pseudochirops > Pseudochirops cupreus. The sequence continues at coordinate 346,789,450 of CM053584.1, read as the reverse complement.
CTTCCTTTTTACTGTCCAGGGTGCTACCATTCTTTCAGTCACTGAGGCATGCAACCTAAGTGTAATCCTCAACTCTCTTTATTCACTTTTCTATATCCAATCTATTGTCAAATTCTGTCAATTCTATCTTTGTAACATCTCTCATCTATATAGCCTTCTCATCAATGACACTTGCCACCTTGGAGTAGGCTCTCATCACCCATGCCTAGACTATTGAAGTAGCCACCTGGTTAATCTTCTTGCCTCAAGTCTCTCCCCACTCCAGTCCATCCCAGACTCAGCTATTAAATTGGTCTTCCTAAAGCACAAGGCTAATAATGTCATTACCATCCCCTTCTGCATTCAGTAAACTCCAGGGGATCTCTTTAAGGCATTAAATATAAAATCCTCAACTTTGTTGTTAAAGTCCTTCATATCCCTGTTCTTTCCTACCTTTCCAGTCTTCTTATAGGGGGCTATCTCCAGTCATCCTGATCTCTATCTTGCAACTGGATCCAGATGGTTCTGGAGGAAAAAGTGAGGCAGGTCACTTTACATAGCCATCCCTCACTTAAAACCGATTCACTTGCAAGTCATGGCATCACCTTCCTGATGTCACAGTCCTCTTCAAGAACAAAGGACAAACAACAACAACAAGTCTTCTTATGTCTTACTCCTCACCCCGCCCCCCACATACTCTTTTATCCCTTGACACTGGACTCCTTGCTGTTCCTCATACAAAACACTCCATACAAATTCATTGACTGTGCCCCACATCTGAAATTCTCTCTCGTCTCTGCTTTCTGGCTTCTTTCAAGTCTCAGTTAAAATCTCACCATCTGCAAGCAACCTTTCCTGGTTCCTCTTAATAATTGTGCTTTCCCTGTGAAATTATCTCCAATCTATCCTCTTGTATCTTGTCTGAATATATTCACCCCATTAGAATGTGAGCTTCTTTTCTCCTTTCTTTCTATTTCCAGCACTTAGCATCATTGCTTGCCCAGTACATAGGAGATGCTTAACAAGTGTTTGTTGACTTGACTTTAGCTCATACCTCATGACTCACTATTCTCGTGGTAGGGAAGGCATGGATGTAGCTAGTGCCAGTGCCATCTACTTTCACATTGATACTATACAAATTTATCACCCAATTCTCTATTGCCTTATCCCCCTCCCCCCAATTATCCTTTCATTAAGTTCAATTCCTGGCACATAGTTACTTCACAACTCCTGCCCTCACCTTTGAGGACTTCAATATACATATTGATGTATTCTCAAGTACCCTAACTTCTCAATTTCTTAATCTACACAGTTTCTGTGACCTACTCTCACAGTCCATCTCATTTGCATTCAGAGATAGGTATATACTTGATCTTGCTACCAATCACTACTGTTCTATTTCCAGGTTTATGAACTCTGACATTCATTTTTTCTGATTGTAGTATTTTATTTATCATTCTGTCTTTCTGCCTTATGATCCCTAACCCTGTTCATTGTCCTCACCATGACTTCCATTCCTTCATCCCTCAATTCTTTCCTAGGTCATCACCCTGGCACTGGCCACATTCATGCCTTTTCTATTTTGATCTTGGTGAACCAGTTTGGCTCAACACTATACTTGAAAATTCCTTGGCCCCTAGTCCTATTGCTGCTAGTCATGACTTGACAAAATCCAACCATGCATTATTCCCTCCTTTGTGCTTATTCATATGCTAATGAATACAGATGGAAAGTCATAAAACCACATTGATTGGATCCACTACAAATTTATGTTACATAATGTCACCTGGGACTCCTCTGTAACAAAGCAATCTTTTTCTTCCTCCCTAATTTATTGTCCCCATGACCACAATGGCTATTCTCAACCTCTTTGGCTCTTCTCAAGCCTCTCACCAAACCTCTTTCTATTGCTTTCTCAGATAAGGTTTTTCACTTCATACTTCATTTAAAAAAAGTGTACACTATTTGTCAAGAGCTCCCACTTTCCTTCTAAATACCTATTACTCAAGTCATCTTCTCCCTCTGTCATCACTTTCCCCCCTCCCCAATCTCTTACCCATCTTGCCAAAGCAAACCTGGGTTAAATTACTACATGGACCCTTGATCTCATCCCCTCTGATCCTCTATTTTCATTTTCCCCATAATCACATCTACTGTGTCTGCTAGTTAACCTCTCCCTATCTACTGGTTCCTTCACTGCCACCTATAAACACTCATGTCTCCTACATCCTTTAAAAAAAACCCAAATCTTGTCTAATCCAACCATTTACACTGTCATCTGATGTCCTCTTGAGAAAGTCATCCACATTAACTACCTCTACTTCCTTCTATCACTCTCTCCTAAACTCTCTGTGATCTGATTTCCAAGCTCATCATTCAATTGGACTGCTGTCTCCAAAGCCAATAATGCATTAATTCACATAACTATGGCCTTTACTCAATCCCCATCCTTCTTGACCTTTCTTCAGTTACTATTCAACACCATTTTTTCCTCAATCCTTTCTCTCTTTCAGGTTTTCCTGACATTGATTTCTCCCAATTTCCCTTCTTAAGTGAACACTTCTCAATCTCTTTTGCTCAGTATTCATCCAAGTCAGGCCCACTAATTGCAGCTGTCCCTCAGAGGCTCCATTATGGGCTCTCTTTTCACTCTATGCTATTTCACTTGGTGATTTCATCAGCTCCCATAGGTTCGATTATCATCTCTAGGTAAAGGATTCCCAGATCTGCATTTCCATCTCTAGTATTTTTCTTGAGCAACAGTCTCATAACACTAACTATCATATGGACTTCTCTAACTGGATCTCTTCTAGGTCTCTCAAACGCTCTAACATGTCCAAAATAGAATATTCCATTTTCTTCATTTAGTCACTGCCCTGATACAGGAGGCTTCTATTGTCTTTTTGCTTAGGTGATTATAATAGCCTTCTGGTTGGTCTATTTTAAGTCTCTCCTCAATCCAATCCATCCTCCACTCAGCTGCCGAAATTATTTTCCTAAAGCACAGGACTGACCATATTATTCTCTGACTCAAGAAACTTCAGTGGTGCCCTATCACTTCCAAGATCAAATATAAACTCCTATTTGGCATTTTCCTCCTACTTCTCAGACCACTCCTCCTCTGTCTCCTTCCTGGGATCCTCCTCTAGATTACCATCCTCTAACTGGAGGTGTCTCCCTACAGGGTTCTTTTCTAAGCACTTGTCTTTTTCCCCCTCTAAACCAGTGGTTCTCAACCTGTGGGTCGTGACCCCTTTGGGGGTCAAACGACCCTTTCACAGGGGTCACAGGGGTAGCCTAAGACCATTGTTTAGAGACTGTTACTTAGAGACCCTTAACTAAGGATCTAGATTATGCTGAGCAGAAACCCAGTCAGCTCCAAAGATTGATGCAAAGAGGTTTTTCACAATTTTACATCTCAACCAACCCATATGTTTTATCTTAAAACTGGACTCATGCACAGTTTTCCATGTTTCTGTGTTCTTTTCATAGTATTCAGATGCTTGGGGGAGTGGGATACTTCCTTTTCCAGTGTAAGGGAATTATACTTGTTCACTCTCCCCCTCCCAAATTGGTAAATTCCTAAACTTTCTTTTAATTAGAAATCAGATTCCTTAATGTTGTATGCTGGTTAACTGGTTTCTTTTAATTAATTGGCCTCATTTCATTAATTGTTTTTGCTGGGTTTTTTTTGCTTGTTTTTTTTTTGGAGGGGGGAAAGGCAGGGCAATTGAGGTTAAGTGACTTGCCCAAGGTCACACGGCTAGTAAGTGTTAAGTGTCTCAGGATGGATTTGAACTCAGGTCCTCCTGACTCCAGGGCCAATGCTCTGTTCACTGCACCACCTAGCCACCTCTAATTGTTTTTTAATATGTAAAAATCTGTCTCCCTGGAGGCGGAGCCAAGATGGTGGTGTAGTAGCAGCAAGGTACCGCAGCTCCCACATAGCCACCTCAAATACCCATAAAATATGACTGTAAACAAATTTTAGGGCTCTAAAATGCACACAAATACACCTCCTGTTGAAGGCAGCTTGGCTTGAAGAGATCATCTCAGCTCTGGGAGCCAAAACCAGCCCAGCCTGAAACCGTGGCATGGCCCCAGGGGTGGCTGGATGAGCCAAGCCAGCTGCAGCTGGAGCTTCAGGAGAGTGGATCAGTGGTAGCTGCGGCAGTTTCCAGAAGTATCAAGCCATAAGAAACAAGAACTAAGTAAAGGGTCAGTGGAACTCAGCTAAACTTGGGGAAAAAAAGCGGGTCCAGCCAAACTACCTCCAGGGCAAGGAAGTGGCAGAAATGGAGGCCCTGTAGCCACCTCAACGTAGCTGCTTCAGAGCTCCTGGCCTGCAGACTGCAGGGGGGCCAAGCAATCATTCAGAGGCCAAGGAAAAAGCAAGAGCAGCCTGGATCCAGATTGTGGTCTTGGGTGGTGGTCCTGGGGTATGTTTTTAGTGAGCCAAAGGTGGTGGGGGCTGCAAAAAACGACAGCCCCCTAATAGCTCCAGCAGCTGGGAAAACCCCAGAGATTTGGGACAGAGCTTTCCCCTCTGGAAGCATAGTTCCACAGACTAAAAAATCATCGACTGGCTATCATGAGCAGGCAAAGGAAGCAAAGTAAGAATAGCAACCAAACTCTAGATTACTTCTTTGGGGACAAGAAGGGTCAAAGCATGGAATGGGAGGAAGACAACACAGTCAGAACTTCTGCACCAAAAGCTTCCAAGAAACATGAAGATTGCCTAAAAGCCATAGAAGGATTTTGAAAACCAAATGAGAGAAGTGGAGAAAAAATTGGAAAGAGAAATAAGAATGACGCAAGAAAATCATGAAAAGAGAGTCAACAACCTGACTGAAGAAATTAACACCTTAAAAAATAGATTAAATCAAATGGCAAAAGAGGCCCAAAAAGCCAATGAGGAGAAGAATGCCTTAAAAAGTTGAATTTGCCAGATGGAAAAAGAATCTCAAAAGTTTTCTGAAAAGAATAATTCCTTCAGAATTAGAGTGGAGCAAATGGAAGCAAATGATGTCATGAGAAATTAAGATACTCTTAAACAAATCCAAACAAATGAAAAAATAGAAGGGAATGTGAAATATCTCCTTGAAAAAACCACTGTCCTGGAAAACAGATCCAGGAGAGACAATTTAAAAATTACTGGACTACCTGAAAGCCATAATCAAAAAAAGAACTTAGAGAGCATCTTTCAAGAAATTCTCAAGGAAAATTGCCCTGATATTTTAGAACCAGAGGGCAAAATAGAACTTGAAAGAATTCACTGATCACCTCTTGAAAAAGATCCCCAAAAGAAAACTCCTAGAAATATTATAGCCAGGTTCCAGAATCCCCAGACCACGGAGAAGGTATTGCAAG
>CM053584.1:346759787-346783601 GCA_028627135.1 Pseudochirops cupreus | reverse complement strand
ATTATATTGTGATATATTGTGAATGTTTGTCTTGATTTGTAATGGAATAAACAGAGTGTTCACTATATTTTGTAATCTGAACTCTAAAAGCTGTTCACAGTAGCGTTCCTTTGGGAATCTGCTGGTGCATGGCGTTACAATATCCTATGTGTTTGTCTTACACTTTTTCTGTGTTTCTGTTTCTTTGTAAAATGTAGGAAAATCTTTGTCTTATGTTGTGTTTAGTGTTGTTTGTAGTTTCTATTTCTTTGAAAGATTTTTAATTTTAATTTTATTTTTACTCTTTTGGAGAGTTTATTTTTAATAGTATTTTATTTTTTCATCAATGACATGCCAAGAAAATTTTTAGCATTCATTTTTACGAGATTTTTAATACCAAATTTTGTTTCCTCCTCTCCCCTCCCCTCTTTCTGAAAATGGTAGGCAGTTTGATATAGTTTATACATGTGCCATCATGTAAAAATATTTCCATATTAATCTCAGTTGTAAAAGGAGAAACATATCAAAAGGGAAAAAAACACGAGAAAGAACAAAGTGAAAACAAATATGTTTTGATCTGCATTCAGAGTCCATCAGTTCTTTATCTGGATATGGATAGCATTTTCCTTCATGAGTCCTTTGTACTTGTTTCATGTTTTAAATACATGATAGTGTGTGTTATTATTGTATTTTGAAATTCTCTTATATTGTGAAATGCTTTGGGAAATCATTATATCAAGAATGCTGTTAGACAAATAACTTTTTTTTTTATTTGGATACTGGTCAATTATGAATTGCACCATTAAAAGAATGTGATAAAATAGATATTTGAAAACTGAAAAAGATAATAATAAGTTTCCTATAATAAAGAGTGAGTTTTCATTTGAAATTTTTGGCTATCATTTACAAAAATTGTGAAAATGTGTAGGGTGGTTTAAAGATATAACATCAGGGTGGCTAGGTGGTGCAATGCATGGAGCACCAGCCCTGGAGTCAGGAGGACCTGAGTTCAAACCTGGCTTCAGACACTTAACACGTACTAGCTGTGTGACCTTGGGGAAGTTACTTGACCCCAATTGCCCTGCCCTCTCCCCTCCAAAAAAGCAAAAAATAAATAAATAAAGATGTAACATCAATATACTAATATGAGTCAGCTATCAGTTATTTGCTATATGTCTGAAACTCCACAATATAGTCAGTTTTAATTTATAAGAGAAAGGTAAATTCAACATAACTGTTAGGGAAACAGGAGAAGTTAAAAATATTCAAGCCCTAAGTTGTGGTTAGTAAAATTTTGCTATTTGAGGTGATAAAAAAAAAACCCTTGGAACTATAATTTACTATTTTGTTAGGTTTGGATTATAGGTATGGTTTGTCTGAATTGTCATCAGGCCAATAGTAGAAAATGGCATGTGTTGCAGTCTGAGAATTGCAGCAGATGAATATCTGTCCCTGGGCAAAAAATTGACATGTCCTAAGGTAGGATCCTGTTGACTCAGTTTCCCATTGTGCTATTTCCTTTCTGAACAGGAAGTTTCCCCATCTCATTAATCCTGTACCTTGGTTTTGATACTCTGTGACTATGTGATTGGATGTCTGATATGACTCATGTCTAGAATCAAACAGAGTTAAGGGAGTTATCTGCTTGTTACTGTATATGCTAGGTCATTCTTTACTTTTGAGGGGATAAGTCCTGACACCATTACAACTATGTCCCTCCTTTTCCTTTCATAGCAAATTTCTATAATCAGGGCAAGTGGGCAGTAGAAGTTTTGAAGGACAATTTTATTGTTATTCAGTTGTTTTAGTCATGTCTGACTCTTCATGACCTCATTTGGGGTTTTCTTGGCAGAGATACAGAAGTTGTTTGCCATTTTTTCCTCCAGTTCATTTTACAGATGAGAAACTGAGGCAAACAGGGAGAAGTGACTTGCCCTGGGTCTCACAGCTAGTATTTGAACTCAGGAAGATGAGTCTTCCTGACTTCAGGCCCAGTATTCTATCCACTGTGCCACCAGGTGCCTACAGTAAGTACAATACTAAATGTATTGATCAATAGATTGATATTGGAAAAAATTAATCAATTGTGAGTCCTCTAAGTAGTTTGACCTGTAACTTGACTTACATAATTCTGCCCCCTCCACCCCCTTTGCCCCGTAAATCAAAGGGGGAATTGAGGGAATTGAAGAATTTGAGGGAATTAAGACAGCAAATGGTTAATTGTGGAAACTGAACCACTCTGACTGCATCTTGTGACTCAGTTCTAGAGCTAATTTAGTTCCCTTGCTATTCAATCATAGGTCTAGTTCAAAATCTGTCTTGTGATAAAAGTTTATTCAGTTGTGGTAATTAGAGGAAAACTTGATTGTATTGTTTGAACCCAGCCCTTCATGGTCACTTTTACCTTCTGCTTAGTGATCCTTAACTAGAGACCTAGATTATGCTGGTCAGATCCAAAGATTGATGCGACAAGTTTTTTCATTTGTACATCTCAACATACCCATATGTCTTTTCTCACTACTGGACCCATACTGATCAATCAGTTATTGTTTCTATGTTCCTTTGATAGTATACAGACACTTGGGGAGAGTGGGATACATCCTTTTCTAATGTCAGGAAATTGTATTTGTTCACCGTCCCCCTTCCAAATTGGAAAGTCCCTAATCTCTATTTCAATTAGAAATCAGATTACTCAATGTATCTCGGTTAATGGGTTATTTTTAATTAATTGGCTTCATTTGATTAAAACACAGCTTGGCTACAAGGTTAACTATGATTCTTAGAAGACACAAAGCAAAGTTTTCTTAAAAGTCAAAAATAATATAAATGAAATGAAAGTTCCACAGGGAAAAAATGTAAAAGACTTGAAAGTAAAATTAACAGCTTTGTACAAAAAGTATAATACCTTACTCAAGTAACAAGATTCCCTGAGAATTAGAATAGACCAAGAAGAAGTTAAATGACTGCCCACTACAAGAAATTTTAAAACAAAGCAAAAAGACTGAAAAATAGGAGAAAATGTATGACATCTCACCTGAAAGGAAACTGACTTGGAAAAAAACAGGTCAAGGAAGACTTTTAGCCAGAACTGAAGGCAGACCACCCAGCTTGAACTTACCTATTCTAGAAAAAACTCTGCAGTTCATACTAGACTGAATAATGATTAATAAATCAAACGAGAATGTAAAGTGACTTATTCCACCCAACAACTGCTCAAAAAGTCACCCACAAATCTCCCTAAGGGGGCTTTCAGAAAAACCAGCACCAATACAGGGTAGTCATCCAACGCAACCAGAAATGGGACAGGAACACCTTAGCTTACAAGGCTTTATGTGTGAAGGCAGCAAAGTAGAGAGGTTTTCTAAGAGTTGGCTAGAGGTCAGAAAGCCCTAGGATTGGGTCTTGGGAGACTCAAGCAGTAAGTAGTATGGCACAAAAATATTCAGGCAAGAATATCTCAGGTCCAGGGGCTCTGGGTTCCTAACACTTAATGCTGAGATGTCAGAGATAGCCCAGAAGATCTGGTTCTCTGAATGTCAAAGATTCAACAGATACCTAACCTCAGGACATTGACGTCTCCTTAGGAATCCAGGGGACCCATGGCTTGACAAAGGAAGGCCAGCAACTCCACCCAAAATCCCAGTGCAGGTGGAAAGGGTGAAGCCTGTTCCTGGTACAAAAACCCAGTTGAGGAACTGAGTCTAAAAGAGTGAGCAAATCAAAGAAAACTCCACCTAGTATAAAAATCGTCACAAAGATAGAGATCCCCCAAAAGAAAGTAAATAACTTGTAACAACTACAAGTTACTATTCAAAGGAACAACAAATTTTACCTAAGGATTTCATGACTACTTTAAAAAAATCAAGAAAAAATAAAAATGAAATAGAAGTGGAAGAAAAAATCAGAAGGAGAATAGGAGAGAAAAATATTTAATTTACCCAAGAAATTTACTCTCTGAAAGCCAGAATGTACCAAATCAAAATTAGTGACCTTATGAAACAGCAATAAATAATAAAACAAAGTCAAAAGGTTGAAAAAATAGAAGAAAACATGAATTACTTGATATAAAATGCCACTGATGTGAAAACATGTTCAGAAGAGAGAATTCAAGAATCATTAGATCTTAAAGACTAATTTTGAAAAAGCCTACTCCTTATACTTCAATGAATCATACCTGAAAACTTCCCAGATCAATTAGAATTAGAAAGCAGAGTAAAGAAAATACATCAATAATCTCCTTAAAGGAACCTCAAAGGTAGAAATCTTTGGTATGTCATAGTGAAAATTCAAAGCTCCCATGTAAAAAATGTTGGGACAGTCTTCATCTAAAAAGGAGCAGTTCAAATACTCAAAAACAAGTCAGAATGAAAACAAGATTTGGCAACTTCTACCAAAATGAGAGGAGATCTGGGAAAACAGTATTCCAAAAGAGAAAAAATATTTGCTTGCAACAAGAATCACTTATCTTGCAAAGCTTAGTATAATCCTACAAGGGCAAAAACTGATTTTTAAAGGAATAAAGAACTTCCATACATTCTCAGTTAGAATACCAGTTAAATAAGAAAAAAAAAGACATACTGGGGTGGGGAGTAGAATTGGTACTGAGAATTTCAGAATGAAAAAAGGAGGGTGAGAAAAAAGGTAAAAAATGGAGCAATATACCAGTATGGAAAGGAGAAATAATAGTCTAGAACCCATTATTTCTCATGATTGAGGGGTTTGAAGAGAAGAGTTGTTATTGTTGTTCATTCTCAAGAAGGACCATGACATCAAGAAGGTGATGTCATGACTTGCATGTGAATTGGATTTAAGTGAGGGAAGGCTATACAAAGTCCCCACCCTTGCTTTCTCCTCTGGAGCCATCTAGGTCTAGTGGCAAGATATAGCTCAGGATGCCTAGAGATGGCCCCCAAAGGGAAGAGTATACAAACATGGAAGAAAATATAGTGAGGGTAGAACAGATCAACTTTACTCTTATCTGAAATGGGCAAAGAAGGGATGAATAGACACACATTTTGGTGGAGAAACACATGAAAATCAATAGGAAAACAAGTGCAGATAAGGAAGAGATAGGGTTAAGAGAGAGGATAATATAGAAGAAAAAATAGTCAAGGAAAACAAACTCCCTGATACTGAAAGGATTAAAAGTGGGGGGGGGGGGAAGAAAAGAACTATTACCTAAGGGGTATCTTTGATTGCCTCTTAGACAACTGAGGAATGACTGAGCAAACTGTGGTGTGTGAATATAATGGAATCTTATTGGACTGTAAGGAATTACAAAAGAACAGATTTTGGAGAATTTTGAGCAGTAGGAAATGGTGAAGAAGGAAATGAGCAGAACAAGAAGAATAATTTATGCACGTACAGCAATGTTCTAAGGAAGAATAACTTTGGAAAACTTAAGAACTTAGATGAATGCAATGATCAACCATGTCTCCAGAGGACTTATGAAGAATAACTGGGATTGTATATTTGGAGAGGAATAATTCACAATCAAAACAAATTCTAACTTTAGAGGGTGGATCATTTAGGATTTTAAAGGAAAAAAAATTAAAGGCAGGAATCTGTAATTGGGATATGGTGAGGGAAAGAGCCAAGAAGTAGGGGCATACAAGCATATTGCATCAAGCACAGAGTATTGGTCTTAAGGTTATTTAAACTTTACCACCAAATGTAAGAGAATAGAATGGAAGGAAATGCACAATTAAAAAATTATAACTGTGAATGTAAGTAGGAAAAATGTAGCCATAAAATGGAAAATGGTAGCAGAATAGATTTTTTTTGAAAACCCAACATATATTGTTCACAAAAACAACTTAAAATATAAGATTAATACAGAGTTGAAATAAAGGGCTAGAATAAAATCTATTATGCTTTATCTGAACTAAAATAATTAGGAGAAGCAATAATATTATCAGAAAACAATGGAAAATAGACTTAATTGAAAGGAATAACTGGGGAAAAACTACATTGTACTGAAAGATATCATAGACAATTAATATCAATATTTAACATGTATGTGCTAGGTGGCATAGTACTTAAATACTTAAGTAAAAAGTCAAATGAGTTACAGGAAGAAAAATACAGCAAAAACAATTTTAGGGGCAGCTAGGTGGTGCAGTGAATAGAGCACCACCCCTGGAGTCAAGAGGACCTGAGATCAAATCTGGCCTCAGACACTTATTAGCTGTGTGACCTTGGGCAAGTCACTTAACCCCAATTACCTTGTCTTCCTCCCTCCAAAAAAAACCCAAAACAACCCCAAAAAAACCAAATTTTAGTTAAGGACCTCACTGTACCTTATCTCAGATCTGGAGATATGAAATAAAACATAAAGAAAGAAAAGAAAGGAATAGAATTTTAGAAAAGTTAAAGATGATAAATTCATGGCAATTCCTGAATAGTAATAGAAATGAGTATATAATTTTCCATACTGCATGGGATATTTACAAAAAACAACCATGTATTAAGGAAGGAAAAATATAACAAGCCAATGCTGAAAAGCAGAAATGTTAAACATATCCTTTACTTCCCACCAGGTAATAGAATTACATTCAGTAAAGGGCAAGTATGAAGAATGGATTAAAACTAAATGGAGAAATCTTGGGTCATGTGGCCAATGCAATAGAGGACTAGGAATTTTATTTAATCCTTACAAACTCTCAAAAGTACTAACAAAAATTATGCACGAGGAGGAAAGTAGTAACAAATTTCTTCATAGGTAGGAAACCAAAAATACTTATGAGGTAACCTTATAAATTAATATCAGAGAGAGCTAATTCATAACCCCTCAAACACTATCTCAGCACTTTCTCCCTGACCAGGCTTCATGCTCTGAAAGGCAGCACAGCTTGACCCACAGGCTTGTGCTATGGGATCCATTCAGCAATTTCTTTGCTGCTGCTGTAGGCTCTATCAGCACACATCAGCCATATCTTTGCGTCACCATTCTGAAGTGATAAACGGTAGAATTCAATATGCCCCCACCCAAACAACTGAGGTCTAAGAAAGTAGAAATGTGCTGTCTTCTGCAGCAACATGCTTCTTTGTAGCAGCACTCATCCAGAATACTAAATAACAGAGGAAAGGGAAATGGGAAAATAGCATGTAGGCAGGGCTGCACCAGATCTGAAGGAAAGGGGACAACTGTGCCAGTACTGTCATTTAAGAAGTCACTTGAGGCAAGGACTTGAAGTTGGTGAAATGAGAATTTCCCAGCACTGGAGGAGGCTGAGACAGCTTTAATGTTCAGGCCATAGGAGAATCCTCATCAAAGGCAAGGAGTCAGAATGTGAGCAATAGAGGGATATGAGGAAAAATGATAAAATTATCAAAGATCTCAGGAGGAAAAAAAAATTAAATCTTGAGAATATACATATAAGTCAAAAGGATGCTATTAATAACAGAGGGAAGATGCCTATTAGGACATCTAAATGAGTCCAAAATTTTCTAAATAAATATTTCAAAACAAGCAAAAATGTACTAACATATGATGAAGCAGAGAATCTTGGAATTCAAAAGAAAGCATGGAACCACAGCGAGATGTTCCCAGATGGTTCAAGAGAGAAATCATGAAGGAAGAATTTATGGCCTGTGCAATAGAAATAATTGTCAGAGTAGAAAAAGAGAGTCCACAGTGAACAGTCTCTATAAAAAAACAAAAAAGAGAAAGATTAATAGGTAACATAAACATACAGAAGTGAAGGACAATCTGGAAAGAGAGACAAAAAAATCAATAATATTAATAGAACATCTCTATAGAAGCCAAATATACTTATTTCAAAGACTAGATCATTGGAAACAATTTAAGGATTATAGGCCTCACAGAATAATATGTGAAAGTAAAAAACCTGAGTACTATAGTGCAAGAAATAATACAAGAGAATGCCTAGAACTTCTGAAATACAGAAAAAAGTATCAATCAAAATAACGCACAGATTATGTCCAGAAAATAACAATAATTACTGCTACTCTGCAAACACCAAGATATGGAGTGGATAATTTTTAAAATTCCAATGACAAACAACATATTATGCAAGCAATCAGAAGAAAGACCATGAAATCTAAAAGAAAGGAAATCAAATAACACAAGACTATTCCTCACCCACTAGAAACCACAAAAAGGAATGGAATAATGTATTCTAAAGAGAAAAAGGGTGTTCTTTTCTCCCTTCCTTCTTATTCAAAAAGGCAGTTATTTAAATCCAGAGCTTTATGGGATTTTTTTCCTTTTAAGATGTTTATTTGGTTATTGATTGATTTTTAGAGGCAATCAGGGTTGTGACTTGCCAAGGGCCACATAGATAGTAAATATCTGTATTTGAACTCACGTCCTCCTGATCTGTATTTGAACTCAGGTCCTCCTGACTCCAGGGCCACTGCTTTATCCACTATGCTGCCTAGTTGCTTCCGTTTGCTGATTTAAATAATACCTTAAAGCTGACCATCTCTAGATAAAGATAAGTGATGTTAATTGTTTTAAATTCATATATGCCTTTAATTGAATAGATAGTCTGAATTGGGGACTGCCAGTGGTTAGCTTGAATACACAAAAAGCATGCAGTTTGGATATTTGAATGGTCAAACATTAGAAGTTTTTCTAAGTAGGGGCTTCATAAATTTTCTGGGTATGAGAGGATGGTGATAATTTTCAAATTAGTGACCCATGTTTTTAAAATCCCTCAAAGTAGAGAAAGGAATCCATGTGGGTCTCAGCAATTGACCCTATGTTAAAGCCATATATGTGTATATATAGATATAGATATAGATATAGATATAGATATAGATATCTAACTTGCTGTGTGTGTATGTATATATGTGTGTATATATCTATGTCTGTATATACATACACATATATACATATATTTGTGTATGTGTGTATATATATTTATGTATATGTGTATATACATACATATATGTATATGTTTGTGTGTATATATATATACATACATATATACATACATATATACATACATATATATACACATATATGTATATATATATATAAAATGTGGTGGTAGCCTGCATCTCCTTCATGTTAAAGTGGATGCCCTTATCATAAAGTAACTGTAAAATCATCTCAGTGATTTAAACCTTTCCTGTCAACCTTTTAAGTTGTCTTTGGTTGCAAAATTGTTTCACCCCATCCTTTTATTTGTTCTCTCACTCCAGAATTAATTTTGAGTTGTGATTTTAAGGTTGTTTGGAAGGAAATTTTGGAGAGCTCATGTGAGTTCCTGCCTTACCTTACTCCTCCATCTTGACTCTGCCCTCTCCTCAATATGATTCTTAAGGGACTCTACCTTAGACCATATTTTTATGTATTATGAAAGGTCACTTATAAAACTGATCATTCTCCAGGGTAGTAGGGACCAGATACTGTGCTGAAAATTCACTAAAGTATTTCGGAATGACTTGAATAGACAATTCTCTAATCACTTTCCTAAGCGATAACTTCCATTATTTGAACTACTGTCATATTCAAGATGGCTTAGTATTGTTCATCTTGACTCCTGAGGGCAGAACTAGAATAAATAGGTAAAAAAAAATTACAAAGAGGAAGAGTTACAATCAATTTAAGGAAAACTTCCTAAAAATCAGTTAATCTATTAACAAAGCAACCATCAAGTATTTACTATGTCCCAGACACCGTGCTAGGTCTAGGAGATATGAAGGTAACATAGAAAATGTTTACCTTCAAAAACTTTATGAACTAACCTGAAGAAACAACACACAAATATATAGGTATATAAAAATGGATATAAGATAATTTTTAGGAAAGACATTAACATTAGATATCAGCATTGGACGACAAGGAAAGGGTCCATATAGATAGTGGCATTCCATCTGAACCTTGAAAGAAACTAGGGACTATAAGAGGAAGATGAGGAAGGGGTGTCTTCCAGGTATGGAGTAAAGACATGGAAAATATGCAGAGATGTGACATTGTGTCTTTTCCGTCAGTCAGTCAATCAGTTCTCATGTATTTATTAAGTGCTTAATATGTTCCAGGCACTGTGCTAAATTCTGTGTTTACAAAGAAAACTGAAAACAGCCTCTGCTCTCAAGGAACTGACTTTCTAATGAGGGGGACAAAATGAAAACAACTTTTTACATATAAAATATATACAGACTAGATGGAAGGTAATCTCAGAAGGAAGGTACTAGTAGTGGGTGGCTAAATAGATAGGTTCTGGTTCAGGCTCTTACAGCAGGTCAGATATGAGCTGATTCTTGAAGGTAGCCAGAAAACTCAGGAGATGGAGGTGAGGAGAGAGAAGCATTCCAAGTATGAGAAAAGTCAATGTGAAGAGCAGAGTAAGGAGATGGAGTATCACATGAGAAAGAAGTCTAATGCTACTGGATCCTAGAGTAGGTGTAGGGGAGTAAAGTGTAATAAGACTGGAAATATCTTGTCTATGAGATAAGGAAAAGTTATGCAAAAGTGGAATGGGTTCTCACATGAAGTAGTCTCTCAATTAACTTTTGTAAGCAGAGCCTAGGTGACTTATTAAGGATGCATAGAATGGACTCATATTCAAGGAAAAAAATTGATTAGATAAACTCATAGGTTTCTCTCAACTTCAAGGTTCTTTGTATAGCACCTGCTCTTGGTTTTCCCTTCTTTTCTACTCTAGATAGGGTGCCCTGGAGGGTGATTACTCAAACTTGGTTCAAGGTACTGTCTACACTCCAAAAATGATGGTTCATGAGCTCCCACTTTTAGCTTTAATTGTGATGATACTGATAATGAAAATAGCTCATGTTTATATAGTACTTCAAGGTTTTGAAAAGCACTTCACATGTTATCCCATTTGGTCCTTACAGCAACTCTGTGATATGGGTGCTATTATTCTTCTCATTTTGTGGAGAAGGAAAGTGGGGGCCATGACAGGTTAATTTTCTCATAGACGTAGGAAGTGTCTGAGGCAAGATTTTACCTAGTTCTCCTGATTTCAAGGTCAACACTGTACCACCTAAGTTGCCAAGTTGTCCAAAATAGTTTAAAGTAAGGACATTTATTGAAGTGCTATAGTAAGAACAGTAACTACAAGACATTATTCCCTACAAAAAACAACTAGGGAAAAACCCTCCCAACAAATACAACCTCAGTGGGAAAAGGGGCATGCACATAGAGAACTTCAGCAGAAAGTGACACATACAGAAAATGAACATGACCAAAGCAACTAATACCTCTGGTACTTCAGAGCCACGATGTCCTTTCTTTTCTCATGGGTCTTCATCTTATTCCCTTTTAGATGTGGACTATTTGCTAAGCAGGTCACTCAACTGGGATCCCTGGATAGTAACTGTTTTCCTTAACTGAACTTCCAACCATGGGGAGTAATTCTTTTTCAACTGTGTTATGAAACCCTCTAGACCAGGAATTCTGAACCTTTTTTTGTTTCAGAGACACCTTTGGCAGCCTGATGAAGCCTATGGACTTCTCACAATGATATTTTTAAATTGACAATATAAAACATATAGGATTACAAAGGAAATCAATTATGTCCAAATGTACTTATCAAAATAAAAAAAAATTCTTGAACCCCAGGTTAAGAGCTCTGCTCTAGGAAAACATATCCTCCTATTTTGTGTGTGGGAGTGTGTGTGCGCGCATGTGTGCACACATGTGCATGTGTGTACAGAGCTGGATGACTTTTTAAAAACAGCTTTTCAATTTTCAAGCCTTTATTATTTCTCCTACCAGTCTGTCTCACTGGAAAAAAAGAAAAATCAAACCCTTGTAACAAAAAAGAATAGTTAAACAAAAAACAAAAAACCTTGAAAAACCCTGCATACTAGCCATGTGTCAAAATGGATGTCTCATTTTGCATGTTAGTTAGTCACCTCTCTCTCAAGAGGTAGGTAGAATTCGTTGTCATTAACCTTCTCGAATTGATTGTTCATTTGATCAAAATTCTTAATTCTTTCAAAAGTCTTCAATTTTTACAATGTTGTTTTTATTCTGCAAGTTGTTCTCTTGGTTCTGCTCCCTCTTCTCTGCCTTAGTTCATATGTATCTTCTTGTCTCTTAATTTCTTACAGCACAATATTACATTGCATTCATATGCTCTAATTTTTTCAGCCATTCTCCAATTGATGAACACCCTCTTACTTTTCAGTTCTCTTCCACTACGAAAAACTGCTATAAATATTTTTGTATATGTTGGTTCTGTTATGGACCTAGAACATACACTAGTATTGCTGTAAAGAGTCAAGAGTTATGTACAGTTTGGTAACTTTGAGGCATATTTCCAAATTGCTTTCCAGAATACCGAGCCAATTTAGAGTTGCGCCAACACTACCAAATGAATGTATTTGGTTTCCCACATTCCCTCCAACATTTTGTCACTTTCCTTTTCTGTCAGCTTTTCCATTCTGATGAATCTGATTTGGAACCCAATTCATATTTCTTCCACTAATAGAGATTTGGAGAATTTTTTCATATTCTTATGAAAGTTGAGATTTCTTCCCTTGAGAACTGTCTATTATATCCTTTGGCCATTTATCAATTGTGGAATGCCTTAATCTCATAAATTTGAATCAGTTCCTTGTAAGTCATGGGAATTAGAAATTTGTCAAAGAAACTTGTTGAAAAGATTTTTCCTAGCTAACTGTCTCCCTTATAATCTTACCTGAATTGTGCTTGTTTATGCAAAACCTTCTAAATTTTATGTCATCATGACATTTATTGACCTATTTCTAGACTGGATGGAGCTGGTTATTAGTTTCTCTATTATTGATCTCTCTGGGGTCTTTTTCAGATGTTTGCTGGGATTTATGTGACAATGCTGAGCTTCTTTATAACTTTTCACATCACAATTTTAACCAGAAGCCTTCTCCCTTGGTCTTGCTACATGATCAATCATCTCCTTTTATAATCATTTATGTGGTACAATGTATGGATAGATTGCTGTACCTGGAGTGATGAAGACCTGAGTTCAAATCTAGCCTCACTTATTCTGTATGATCCAGGGCAAGTCATTTATCTGCCTCATTTTCCTTATCTTTAACATAGGGACAGTAACATAGCCTACCTCCCAGGGCTGGTGTGAGGATAAAATGAGATAAAATTTGCAAATCTTGAAGTGCTAGCTATTATGATTATCAAAAATTTTCTAGAAAATATAGATGCCACTTCTTACGTACAAGTCCCTTTGCTTTCTCCATTTCTCTAAACTGTAATTCTCAGAGATTGTGGTATTACATTTTTGTAGCCATAAACATAATATTGGTGTTATAAAGATGGGTTTGTGATATACTAGAATAGCGATAGATGAAAATTTTATACAATTTCTCAATTGTAATAGAACAGTTTTGAATATTGCTATTTAACTCTATATCCAACTCATCACTAATGTGCAATTCCATACACATATACACATATAGGCAGTCATAGACATGACTTATATTTAAATATAGTTGTCTATACTATCACATACATGCATACATATGTTACACACACACACACACACACACACACACACACACACCAAAGAAGTAATTTAATTGGTTATTTGTCTAACTACATATTCTACCTAGATATAATTGTTTGTCCATTTGCTTGTTTGTTTTTTTAACCTAACTGGATTTTTCAGTTGATCTCTTTTGAGTGGTCATACAGCCCATTCCAAAGGCCCTATAATATTTAGTAACTTGATAAAATTTACATAATGTCATCTGCAAACAGCAGCATTTGGATAACCTCATTACCTGTAAGGAATTTCTCTTCTTTTTGAACTCTTTGGTCTTTATTCTCTATGTCTGAAGTTTCATTTGATATTTAGAATCAGCAGATTGTTGAACAAAGATATTTCTGTTGTTGCATCTGTCAAGGAATATCATGTGATTGGAAGATATTCATAAGAAATTTTCTTTTAGGGGAAAGAGTTGGGATTGTACTTTGTTCTATCATGCCACATGCTTTTTGTAAAGTAAATGAATAATGTTTACAATAGGGTTTTGTATTCTCTACATCTTTCCACTATATAACTATGAAGACAAAATCTTTTGTAGAAAATTAACTGTGCTTGCCTATTTTATCCTAACATTTCAAGGATACTTTCAGTACAAATGCAGAAAATTCTCAGGAGAATTTTAAAGCAATAAAAAAGTAGACATGTGAATTATTAGTTGTTGTTAATGACTTAAGGTTTGCAAAAATGCTTTACATATGTTATCTTATTTAATTCCTCAAAACAGCCCTATGAAGTAGGCATTATTATTATCCCCATTTTTATAGATGAAGAAACTGAAGCTGACATAATTTGTTTTTCTGGGGCCATAAAATCTCTGAGATGGAATTCAAACTCTGGTCTAACTCACTTCATGCCCAATTGTATATTGATTATGCCAGATGTCCTCTTGATTACCTTTTATGGATAATAATTCCACCTTTTTTTTAGTCATTGGGAATCTTACCTATTTTAATACATCTTAAAAATGGATTTCTTAAAACTTTCATAAGTGTGTTGTCTCTGGGTTAGATTTCTTCATTCTGTACTTAGTCTGGTCATCTATTCCCTCTTCTTACATTAAATATCATTTCTACTTTCCAACAGAGCACATTGGGCACTAAGATGTTAAACCTTAAAAGTGGTGCTTCTGTTGTCATAAATGATGAGGATACAAGAAATCTCAACAAAGCTGTTGTATTTTTTTTGTCTGTTTTGCTCTTTCCAGTTTCATATATGAGTGCTCTTGATGTTTACTTGAGTCTTGTGCCAAGAAAGATTTCTGTTGACTCATTTTCCTTTCTACCATTCTTTACCATTTTGTGAGATGATACTGTTCCTATCTAGAGATCATAGATCTAGAGCAGGAAGGGATCTCATAGGTTACCTCCTCTAGTTATTTTAGGAAACTAAGACCCAGGGAAGTGAAATTACTATAGTCATACAGTTAGTAAGCATAAGAGGAGGTATTTGAACTCTGACTCATTACAATGCATCATACTTTCATAATTTCCAAATACATTCCAACTCTCCACTTCTCATCACATAGGAAGCCATCTCTTGTAACAATGTTTAAAAAAGGGGAAAGAAGTTCAACAAAACCAACATCTAGATCATGTATATACAATGTTCTATAGCCGTAGTTACCCATTTCAAATAAGGAAGGTGATTTTTCACAATTCTTATTCAGAGCCTAGATGGTCATTATAACTATATAGCATTCAGTTTAAAAAAAAAATCTTCCCACCTATCTTTATGGAGTCATTATGTAGTTATTATTTTCATGGTTTTGGTTACTTTAATCTACTTTACTTCATATGTCATGCTTTGCTGAATTCTTCATATTTATTATTTTCATGGCAAAGTAATATTCCATCATATTCCTGTACACTTGGTTGAGCTAGTCCTATATCATTGGGTTTGTTTCTAGTTCCATGCCACCATAAAAACTTATTTTTTTGTGTATGTGCAAACTTTCTGTCAACCTCCTTGGGGTATATGCCTATCAGTGGGATCTCTAGGTAAAAGGGTATGGATGTTTAAGTCCCTTTCTTAGCATAACTCAACATTGTTTTCCATAATAATTGGATCCCTCCAAAGCTCCAACCATAGTATATTAATGTGTCTGTCTTTCTATAATCCCTCTTACGTTGAGTTATTTCCATCTTTTGTCATCTCTTCCAATTTTCTAAGAGCTGCTTTGATTTATAGTTCTCTTTAGCAATTTGGAGTAATCTTTCATATGGCTAACAGTTTGAATTTCTCTTAAGAATCACATGCTAATGTAGAACTTTGGTTTTGATACCACCTGAAATACCTATAAAACATAACTCTAAACAAATTTTAGAGCTCCAGACTCCACAAAAATGACAGAGTAACAAAGCTCCTGCTGAAGGCAGCCTGGCAGGTGGTCATTGCAGAGTGCTGGAAGCAGAGCCCAGCCCCATGCGGTTTCAGACCCAGGGTGTCCAGGAGAAGCCGAGGCTGTAGTGTTCAAGAGAGTGGATCATCAGCAGCTGTGGTGATTTCCAGAATCACCAACCCACAAGAGCCAAGGACAAAGGGAAAAAGGTCAGTGGAACTCAGCTAAATGGAGGAGAGCTTCTGGCCAAACCGCCTCCAGAGAAAGGAAGCAGCAGAAGTGGCGGCCCTGCAGCCGCCTCCACGTGGCTGCTTCAGAAGCTCCTGGCCTGCAGATTGCAGGGGGGGGCCAAGGGATCATTCAGAGGCTAAGTGCTCTTGCCTTGAGCTGCCTGGATTGGATTGTGGTCTTGGGTGTTGGTCCTGAGGTGCATTTTCAGTGCGCTAAAGCTGGTGGGGGCTGCAAAAAATGGTGGCCTCCTAATAGCTCCAGCAGCTGCAAAAACTCCAGCAATTTGGGACAGAGCTCTCCCCTCTGAAAGCAGAGTTTTACTACTGAGCCCAAAAGCCAAGTAATTGACTGGCAACATGAGCAGGCAAATGAAGCAAAGCAAGCCCAGGAATCCAACTTTAAATTCCTTTTTGGGGGACAAAAAGGACCAAAGCATGGAATGGGAGGAAGACAGAACTCCCACAACAAAATCTTCCAAGAAAAATATGAATTGGATAGAGACCATAGAGGAGCTTTAAAAGGATTTTGAAAACCAAATAAGAGAAGTGGAGGAAAAATTGGGGAGAGAAATGAGAATGATGCAAGAAAATCATGATAAGAGAGTCAACAACCTGACTGAAGAAAATAACACCTTAAAAAATAGAGTAACTCAAATGGCAAAGGAGGCCCAAAAAGCCAATGAGGAGAAGAATGCCTTTTTGAATTTGCCAGATGGAAAAAGAATCTCAAAAGCTCAATGAAGAGAATAATTCCTTCGGAATTAAAGTGGAGCAAATGGAAGCAAATGACTTTATGAGAAATCAAGATACTATTAAACAGATCCAAACAAATGGAAAAATAGAAGACAATGTGAAATATCTCATTGAAAAAAACCACTGACCTGGAAAATAGATCCAGGAGAGACAATTTAAAGAATTATTTACTAATATCCTTGGACCATTTATCCATTGTGCTCATATATTTGTGTTAATTTCCTATATGTCTTATCAAATAGTTGATGAAAAGATCCACTCTCCATTCTACAGATTTCATCCCTATACTAGTTGCATTTTGTTCATGCAAAATTCTCTCATTTCATGCTATTGAAGCTATTAATTTTACTTTTAGTCATTGCCTCTATTGTTTGGTTAAGAACTCTCCATCAGGTATAGTTGTGAAGGGGACCTACTCTTATTCTTTTATTTTCTTTTGTGCTGTAACCACCTGTTTCAGATAGAGTCCATTTTGAAATTGCTATCACAATGAAAGATATTGGTTTAAACCTAATTTCTGACAAACTACTTTTCAGTTTTTGTAGGAGTTGCCAAATAGGGAATTCTTTCTCTACATAATTTATGTTCTGAGAGTTATAAGTAGTTGTTACCGCATTTGTTTCTGATTCTTATAATTTTGTTCCATGGATTTTACCTAGATATTTTTAATGAATACTAAATTGTTTTGATATAGTACTTTACAATTTGGAAATGTTATTGCCCTATTTTAAAGATTGCTTTCCTTGAGATTCTAGATATTCTGTTCTTACAAATTTGTATTATGTTATCTACCTCTGAAATTATTTGTTAGTTTTATTGGTATAGAATAAAATGTGCAAGCTAATTTATGTAATGTTGTTATTTTATTATATTAGAATATTCTAACCACAAACAATAAATAGCCCTTGGATTGTTGCCATTATTTATTGCTTTAAGATGTTTTAAAATGTACTTAAATAAGTCTCCTTTGCCTCCAAAGCTGGGGTCCAAGGTATTTGATACATTTTACAGGTATTTTGAATAGGACTTCCTCCTTAATTTGGTTATTTTTATGTAGATATGCCAAAAAATTTCAAATTTATTATATATCCTATAACTTTAATGAAACCATTGTCTCAATTATTTTCTTTCCTGATTATCTAAGGGCTTCTTTGTCATTATAATTTTGTTTCTACTGTTCTTGCATATGCTTTTCTTGTTTTCCTTTCTTACATATATTCTCTATTTTTTTGTTTTTACATTACCCAGATTCACCCCTTAGTCCTTCTCCTTTCACCTCCCTGGAAAACAGAAGAAGAGAAAAAAAAAACCACATCAACACACCAAAGAAATATAAATCCAATGTTATATGCAATATTCCATACTTGTGTACCCCAACTTCTATAAAGGACTAGTAGAAGATGCCTCCCCATATCTTTTCTTTGGGACCATGCTTGTTCTTTTTCACACTATTCATAGTTTAATGGTTCTTTCCACTTACATTGTTGTAGTTATATGTATATTTTGCCTAGCTCTACTTAATTCATTTTGTATCAAAGTTTTTCTAAGATTCTTTGTATTCTATTCATTAAGTTTCTTGTTTCTTACTTCACAGTAATATTCTATTATATTCATATGCAAAAATTTGTTTAGCTATTACCCAGCCAAATCACATCTTCTTTGTTTCCAGTTCTTAGCTACTAAGAATTGACTTGCTTGGGAGTATATACCCAGCAGTGGAATCTCTATATTAAAATAGACATTTTAATCCCTTTCTTTGAATAATTCAAAATTGCTTTCCAAAATAGTCGTACCAATTCATAGTTCCACCAACAATGCATTAATAATATACCTTTACTTTCCCTTGTCATTGCTATTGCTAGCATTTGTCTAATCATGTCAAATAACAATGAGAAAATGGAGGGAGTGATCTTGCTTTACTCTTGGATTTATAGATAATGCTTCCATTTTTCCTCTGTTACAAATATGCTAGGTTTTTTGTTTTAGATATAGACAATTTATTGTATTAAAATAGGTTCTTCTCTGCTTATTATTTGTAGGTTTTTTTATAGCATAAATGAGTATTATAATTCATCAAAGACATCCCTTCTTCCCTCCATATCTATTCATAGAATAATGTAGTTTGGGGTTTTTTTTGGTTCCAACGTGATTAATTAGGCCAATTATTTCCCTAATGTTGAACTACGTTTGGATATAAATTCAACTTGGTAATAGTGAACTTTTAAAATATATTGCAATTATAGCAATATAAACATTTTTGTCATGGTTTTGTTGAATAATTTTCATTATTATTCATTGGTAATGTTGGTTTACGATTCTATTTCTTTGCATTATCCCTTACTATTATAAAAAGTAGGAATATATTTGTCTCATAAAAGGAGTTTGGCAAAATGATTTATTAATTTTTGAGAATAATTTGCAGCATTCCTTTTCTCTTTAACTTGGATAGAATTCTCCTGTAAATTCACCTTCTGTAGCAACCTTTACTAACTTTTGGTAGTTTCTTTGCAGTTAATTGATTTCATTTTCTTTTTGAGATTTGACTTAAATTCTTTGCATCATGTTATTTTCATTTCTATATGTTATATTTTTTGCAAGTAATTCTCTATTTCTTTTAGATTGTCAATTTTTGTTAGCATATGATTGTGTTTAATAGGTTCTGATCATTCTTTTTATTTCTTCTCTGTGATTCTACCTTGTTCATTTTTTATTTTAACAATCTGATTTTAATCCTCTTTGTTTTTCACCAGTTTAGCTAGACAATTATGAATTTTATTAGCTGCTAGTTTTTAGTTTTATCACCTGCACAGTATTTTTATTTTGCATTTTATTTCTTTTTATTTTAAAAAGTTTTCCTTTTGTGCTTATTTGCAGCATGTTAGTCAATTTTCTGATTTTTCACATTGCATATTCAGTAGACAAATCTTTTTTTAATAGTGATAAGCATATTTTCATAACTATAATTTTCTCTTTGAGGACAGCTTTTCTGCATCACATCAATTTTGGTATGTCACCTCATCATTATCATTCTCTTTCACAGGTATTTATATCACATGATTTATTCTTTGATCTGCTGATTGTTTGGGATGACATTTTAAAGTGTCCATTTAGGTCTCTATATTTTGTGCTCCCTATATTTACTATTTTTATCATTATTTTCTGTAAAAGATGATTATTTCTGTTTTTAATGTAATTTCTTAGTGACATAGCATGGATAATATATAATATATTTTTGCAAAAGTACCATGTGGCATCAAGAAATATATATAGTCTTTAAAATTTCAGATTCACAATGTACCCTACATCTTGCAACTGTAACTTCTCCAACAGTTTGTTCAGCTCTATAATTTCCTTTTTGTTCACCTTTGTTAGATTTATACAGCTTTGATAAAGGAAGAGTAAAGTCTCTTGCAATTATTATGTATCTATGTGTTTTAGAAAATCAGTTAATTCATAGATTCAGATACAATGCCATTTGGTGAACATATTTTTAGTACTGATATTGTTATCTATGGTTCCTTTAAGCACAGTTTCCCTTTTTCTCTTTTGATATTGTTTTTATTTTTATTTTGTTTGGTAGTATGCTATTACAACTTCTATTTTAAAAAATAACTTTATGCATAAATTTTATTCTGGATCCTCATTTCCATTCTGTCTTTCAAAGTTTTTTTTTTTATATGCAGCAGATTGTTGGGTTTTCTTTTTTGTCCATTATGCTATTCTGTTTCATTTTAGTGGATTGGTTAACCTAGTCTTATTAAATGTTATGATTTTTTAAGCCTGTAATTTCCTTCATTAGTTTTATATTGATTTTCATTATATCTTTTCTCTCATCAGTTCTTATCCTTGTGATTAGTTTCGTGATACTGATGCTCTTCTATTGTCATGTGCACTCTCCTAAACCCCTATTTACCAGCCTTTCCCAAAGTTATTTGACTTTACTTAAGATCTTAATTTCTTTCTTTAACTCCTTTTTGCTCATTGTACACGAACCATTCAAAATCCTTCCTCCATCTCAGCTCTAATCTTAACTTACTTTTGCTATACTCTTTACCATATATTTTTCCTTTGTCCCCCTAATTATTTCTCTTGTCTTCCTATCTCCTTTGAATTTTATTTTGTGGTTCACAGATTATACTTTTGTTCTTTACTGTGTCACAAAGGCCAAACTTTCAAAGTTCTAGATTAATATTCCCTCTTCTCTCTTATGTCTGTTATTACTTTTCTTTTCATTCCTACCCCATTTTCCTCATTTCTGATGTGATACATTATTATAAATTCATAGAGGAAATAATGCTGAATCTGAGCATTGTTCTTATAACGCTCAGTTCTTTCTTCAGTACTATGATCAGCTTCCATACCTAAGGATATGATTCCTATTAATGGATCTATTCCCTTCTCCCCTAACATTCTACGTGCTGATGTTTAACCTTAGAGACTCATATAACCTGTATCCAGGGTTGGGATATTGTCCATAAAGGTATGACTTTTTTATTCAGAGAAGCTGTTTTCCTAATGTAGAGATGTATCCCAGATGAAATACATTATAAAGTTCTTGTCTCTTGGAATACACTTGCTCTCTCATAGGAATGATCATTAGTGACATTTCCTTTCCTCTTTTGAGTAGTTATTTCCATTAATAGTCCAAGTCCCAGCCACTCCTCTTCACTATTCTTCTTCTATGTTTCCACAATTCCTTATCCTACTTTGAGTGACTACAGAAATTATTCCTTTACTACTCTATGGACTTGTAAGGTGCACATGATCCAATGTCTCCCATCACCCTCCTCTTCTTTTCTCACTCATCTAATTTCTCATTCTGCTACTCCTTCCTACAAAACATTGTATCACCATCAGTGGGTCATTGTATTTAGTTTATAGTGTATTAATGCAATTTTCTTGTTTCCCTTCTCCTGATTCTTTAGCTCCGAGGTGTCAAACTTGCAGCCTGCTCCTGAGTGTGGCCAAAATGAGGTTAAAATGTAATTGGGAAAAATTTAACAAAATAGACAACATAATATTAATTTGTGACTTTCTCTGTAGATCTGTGGCTCACAGGGATTCATATATATTTCAGTTTGACACCACTACTTTAGTGACCCTTAAATCGGTAGTCTCTTTAGGTTCTGTTTTTGATATTCCTTCTTTGTTTTTTCTTTTCTCCCTGTAGTTCTTTAAAAAATAAAAAAAACAAACCAGTAACTTATAAACATGCTAATAGATTTCATTACTGAGACTTTTCTTCAAAGTTGTTCCTATTTCACTGGTCTCATTTCTGTGGGGCGCTTGCCAGATGAATAAGCTCCTCACTTCTACGTTGACATAATTCTTCCTGCCATCCTGTAATATCTCAAAAGGGAAGCTAAGTGATGCAGTGGATAGAATGCTGGACCTGGAATCAGGAGAACCTGAGTTGAAACCCAGCTTTAGACACTTACTGTGTGACCCTGGGCAAGTCACTTAAAAATCTGTTTGCCTCAGTTTCCTCAACTGTAAAATGAAGACCCTGAAGAAGGAAATGGCAAACCACTCCAGTATCTTTGCCAAGAAAACCCCATAAAAATGGGGTCATTAAATTGGACAGAACTTTAAAAAAACTTAAATGTTATTGGGAAATTGATGGTGATTTGACTCATCTTAGCAGGATACATTATTTGGGGTTTACTTTCAGTTCCTTTGCTTTTTAAAATATATTACTGTATTCTTTCTCTAATTTCTCATGAATGTATAATAATCTTGGTAACATGAATGCCTCTCCTTCACATTTGAAGGTTATCTTTCCTGGCTGCTCGTAAAAACTCATTACTGAAATTGTGAAATTTAACCACTATATACTTTAGAGTCTGACACACATTTTTTCTTTCTTTCTGATAGTCATCTTTTTCTGATGGCAGATTCTATTGATCAGTGCTTCATTGTATTCAGTTCTGAATAGTTTTCTTGTATTATTTAGTAAATGGGTACATTTGTCATGTTTTTCTGGGAGATCTGTGATTCTTAACTCTGACATGCAGATATCAAGATGAATTGCTTTGCTATACTAAGAATCCACATGTTGCCTTTTCATTCTCTTCTAACAAATATTTTTCCACTTCAGTATTATTTTGCAAATCTTTGTTCTCACTCTCCTTTTCTCTAGCTTCATTCCTAAGATTTTCTTCTAATAACTTTCTCTTTTGAACCATTCAGGGTTTTCTTGCAATAATTTCATGATCTCTGGTGAGTCTGCTCTAGTCTTTTTATCAGATAACTTTGATTCATTCATTTTCCTTCATAATATAATATCTGTCCGTAGTGTTTTAGACACCTCTTTTAAAAACTTAATTTTTGCTTTTATATTCTAGTTTATTGCTTGTGTATTAAGTTTTCACCTAGGCTTTCTCTCTTAAACCTTTGCTCTTATTGGCTCCTTATTGTATTCCTTACAACTCAATTCTGAGTTTTCTCTTTCCCCTTCTACTTTCCTTTTTTTTAAAATTCCTTATCCGACTTTTATTCTCATGCACAGAAACACACGAACTAAAAGTTAGAAAGGAACCCAGTTCAGCCTGTGGCTAATCAGAAATCTCTTCTACATTGTCCCTAAAAAATAATGATTTCATCATTCCTTGAAGACCTGTAGTGATGTATGGCTCCACTGTGTCTTGAGGAGACATTTACTTCACTTTTAGACAGCTACAGTTGTTAAGAAGCTAGTTCCTTATGATTTCTTTTCCATGTTTGTCTTCTCATGCTTCTTGTGCTGGAGTGTCAAACTTTCTTTTCAGTTCTGGTTTTTTCAGCAGGAATGTTTGAAAGTCCTCCACCTCATTGAATGACCATATTTTCCCCTGGAATACAATGCTCAATTTTTCTGGGTAGGTGATTCTTGGTTTTAATCCAAGCTCCCTTGATCTCCGGAATATCATATTCCAGGCCCTTCGATCCCTTAATGTAGAAGCTGCCAGATCCTGGGCTATCCTAATTGTGTTTCCACAATATTCAAATTGTTTCTTCCTGGCAGCTTGCAATACCCTCTCCTTGATCTGGGGAC
>CM053584.1:346705889-346759287 GCA_028627135.1 Pseudochirops cupreus | reverse complement strand
TGACTGAAAGTTAGGGAGGTAGGGTTTGGCTGACTCAGTTCCCTATCTTGAATAGACTGGAGGACAGGATAAGGTCCAGATGTGTTTCTAGTACCCTCTACTTCAAGTTTAAGGCTCTTTTCCCTCTAGCCTGTGATTCTGAACAAAGCTCAGTTCTTCTGCTCTTCCTCACTTCACAATCCATTTCCTTTGTGTGACTGGGAAGAATCAATATCAGCTATCATATATGAATTCAGGCTAAGTAAATGTAATGAGGTAGTCAGGGTTCTCTTAAAACCTAAATCATAAGTCTGCAAGTTTGTGCTCACTCTTCTAGATACTAGATTGGCTTAGATACAAGGATGCTAAGCAGGAACTATTAAGGTATTAAAGTTCTCTGAAGTTATATCAATAAATATGTAATCTTGGGGGTTGGTGCTATCTTCTTATATTATGGACTCAACTGTGTTTCTTCTATATCTGGTGCATAATTGCTTGTTCCAAGGTTTTAAAATTTGCTATTGTATGGAAATAGCAACTACTCCACCATATTTTGGTTATTTGATTTCCCTCAAAAATATTTTATGTGAGTTGGTCCTCCAATTTAGCATTGTCCTTGAATGTTATGGCTCTATATTTTGTAAAGAGATCAGATATCTGCCAGGTATGGTTGTTTAGGGATTCTTTTGCCTCCTTAATGTGACAATAGTTTTACAATAATCTTTAGTAAGAAATTATAGTAAAGTTAATGTCTTTACCTTTATTCACTGCCCATTTGTTGCTGTCAAAATCTTAAGCTTAAGTAGGTCACATTGGAGCTGTTGTGATTTTACATGCAATGTCTTCTCATTTTTATCCAATCCATCAATCACTTATGATCAAGACAATGTGCTAGGTGTTGGGAATATAAAGAGAAAACAACAAAAAAGGTCCCTGCATTCATGGAATTACAGATCATTATAAATGTAATTTGAGAATTCTAACAATTAAGGAAAATTCCCCAAGGAAGTGGTACATGAGATGCTTCTTAAAGGAAACTAGGGACTCCAAGAAATTGAGGCATGAGATGATGAGGGTCTGTACCAGAGTAGTGATAGTGTCAGAGGAGAGAAGGGGACATATTCAGGAGATGTTGCAAAGGTGAATTCAATAGGCCTTGGCAATAGATTGGATATGGGGGGAGGTGGTGAGAAATAGAGAGGAATCAAGGATAACATCTAGTTTGTGAGCCTTAGGGACTGGGAGGATGGTGTTACTGTCAACAGTAATACGTAAGTTGGGAAGGAAGTTTAGAGGGAAAGATAATGAGTTCTGTTTTAGACATACTGAGTTTAAGATGTCTTACTTGACCCAGTTTGAGATGTCTGAAAGGCAGTTGGAGATGAAAAATTGGAGGTCAGTAGAGAGGATGAGGAAGGATATGTAGGTTCAAGAATTATCAGTATAGATGGTAACTAAATCCATGGCAGCTGATAAGATCACCAAGTGAAGTAGGAGGAGGAAGGGAGAAGCCCAAGAAGTTACCTATGGTTAGAAAGCATGACCTGGATGAGGATCCAGCAAAGGATACTGAAAAAGAGTGATCGGATAGGAAGAGAACCAGAAGAGTTGGTGTCACAAAAACCTAGAAAGAAAAGATTACCAAGGAAGAAAGGGTGAACAGCAATGTCAAGGATAGGTCAAGGAGAATGAGGATTGAGAACAGGCCATTAGATCCAATTTAAGTGGAATGATAATGTCAGAAGCCAGGTTGTAAAGAGTTGAGTGAGAGGAGAAAAAGTGAAGGCACCTATTGTATAGATGGTCTTTTTAAGTAATTTAGCCAAAATGGGCAGATGATATAATAGTTTTCAGAGATGGAAAGATCAAGTTAGGGTTTATTCAGGATGGGGGAGAGGTGAACATGTTTGTATGCAATAGGAAATGAGCCAATAGATCAGAAGAGATTGAAAATAATTGATAGAGGATTAGATAGATTGATAGAGCAATCTGTTGAAGATGGGATGGAATGGAGCAGAAAGAAGGCTTATTCTTGGGAAGGATTAAAACCAAATCATTATATGAGACAAGAGTGGAGAAGAAGGCATATGAGTGATGTGTGACAAGGAAGAGGGGAGAAGAGGGAACTCATGGTGAATGATCTCAATTTTTTTCTCTAAAAAATTGATGAGAGGATGGGGAAGTGGGGAACCATGGGTAATTCTGAGGAAGGATGAAAAGGTTTGCAAGAACTGGTGTGGAAAGTGGGATAGGAAAGAGTTGCTGAGGGAGATAAAGTAGGATTGCCTAATAGCAGTGAGGACTCAGTTGAGGTTGGGTAACATAAATGTGTAGTGGACTCAGTCAGAATGATTGTGTGACTTTCTCCATCTTTGTTAAGCAGTATCTGTACAGGAGGCAAAGGTGGTGAATGGTGGGATTGATCCAAGGCTGAGGTTTAACAGGGCACAATCAGAAAAAAGTTAAGGGGGTTAGGGACTCCGAGAGGACAGCATATAATTGAATTGGTTCATTGAGGGATTAATATGGGTAAAAGAGAAAAGAGTGGCTAGTGCAGGGAAGATAATAATAATAAAAATTTTTACATAGTGAAAAGTCAATAGGCTATTTGGATTAGGGGATTTCAGAATTCTTTAACATGGAGGTTGTACATTTGTAGCTGATGGCAAGCTTAAGGGTATGGCCATCTTTGTGTGTGGCTGAGATTGAGTGGAGCACTAAGTTATGGGAAGCGATTAGATTGGAGGAACTAAGTGGTTAAGGTTTTGAGGGAAAGTCAGTATATATGTTGAAGTCCCTTAACATGAAGGCAGGATTTGGGGAGAAGACAAAAATTATGAGTCATGTACCATATTCACTGAGAAAGGTAGTGGATTGACTGGGGAGTCTACAGTTGCTTGGGTGGTAGATATGAATAGTATAAATCTCAAAGGAGGAGAGGTTACCAGGAGCTGAAGGAAGGAGAACCTGGCAATGGGGAACAAGTATTCAAATTCCCTCATGCTGCTGAATGGACTGAAGAGAATGAGTAAAGCTGAAGACAGCACTAGAAAGGAAGCTTAAGGACCCTATGCCACCAGGGGGAAGCTAGGTTTCAGTAATAGTATGTAGATGGAAGGAGAGAAGAAGATTTAGAATGAAGGAAAGTCTGTTGCCTATGGAACAGGCATTCCAGAGAGCACAGTGGAAGGGATGGGTGGGATTTGATTAAAACTTTGGGGTGGGAGGATCGAGGGGTATGGAAATAAGGAATTGGTTGTAAGGGATGGGGAACAGAATTTGAATTGTGACCAGTAGTGGTTCAGAATCACTGAGATATGTAGGGTGCAACTAGGTGTGAGAATGATCCTTACTGAATGGAAGGCGCCACTTCTCTTCCCAAAGCAGGCTGGAGATAGACTGGACTCAGACAGTATGAGGTGGGAGAAAAATGGCCAAGTGGAAGGACTGCTGTCAATACTTCCTTTTCACTTTGAAGTCTGGAGGTTAGGCAGGTAAAAGGAGCAGCATAGCTGCTCTGCATAGCACAACAAAGTCCCATTCCCTACCAACTTTTCTCTTTTTCCAGCCTCTGGAGGGAAAAAGAGACAATGACAAGAAGGCACCTTACCTTCCTACATCACCATGTCTGGCCTATTGTTCAGCCTTCCTTGGAAGAGAAAAAAAAACATTCTAGTCTCCTGTTGCTATGGTGAGGAGAGAAGCATCTATCCATCTTAGCCACTCACATCTCCTGCTTGCTCTCTACACTCATGTGGTAAGAAAAGTGTGTTGGTACACCATACTAGAAAAAAAATTGAGGTCATTCACAAAGAGCTCCCCATTTTCTCCTCCTCCTTATCTAACATTATTCAGATGATTTTATTAGTATCTCCTCCTTCTCCCAGTCTCACATGACAAAGTAGCCATTTTCCTTGCCAATGTCAACACTCCTATGAGTACAAATGATCCCATTTCATCTTGTCTCAAGAAGACTGCCCCTCTTTAATTAACAAATTCCCCACTTCCCCAATCATATTTCCCCATCCTACTGAATCTGAACACCCACTAGATCATCATTCAAACCCTATTCTCCATTGATCACTGCCCAATTCCTTATTTCCTTTCCCTTCAACCCATCTTTTCCCCAATGTCTTACCCCTTCCTCTTCTGGAATGCTCCATAGTCAACAAACTTGTTTTCATCTTAAATCTTTTTCTTTCTTACTCCCTTTAACTTTTGGCTTTCATTGATTGCTGAGTCCTCCCCTGCTTTCCAGCACTTGCTGCACTTTCACTGATGCCTTCCCTCCCCACCCCCCATTCACTGCTCTAGGTGAAGAAGTTGGAAAATTCCTCCTTTAATCTCTCACTGCTACTTATAGATTCTCCCCCACTTAATTCGATAATCTCTCCTCCTTTGAGGTTCACACAATCCACCTCTACCACCCAATCAAAATATTGGTAGCTATAGTCCCAAACTCTACAACACTCCAGTTCCTTCCTAAATGAGGTCAGTATCTGGCTCACAGGGAGGGATTGACTCCCTAGACAAACTTCCAACCAAAGAGGTTTTGAATGCTATTAGGTTCCTCTGTGTTGCAAAGTACTGAGTGCTGATTCTATTCCAGCTGAGACAGGGCAGAGGACCCACTGCTCATACTAAATCTGACCAAAAATTTCCAGGTTAAATAGCAAGAGGAAGTTATCCCCCAGTAGTTCAAGGATGCCTCCATTGTCCATCTCTCTAAAGGAAAAGGAAATAGATTGTCCCGTGACAATTGGGAGGGGGATCTCTCTTTTAGTTATTGCCAGCAAGATTCTCATGAGAGTCCTCTTTAATAGGCTGATCCTTCACCTGGAAGATGGTCACACACCTGAGAGCCTGTGTGACTTCAGAAAGGGCTGAGGAATGGTTAACATGCTGTTTGCTGCCCAATGACTCCAGAATGAATGTTAGGCACAGAATAGTCCACACAAAATGTTCATCAATCTGACCAAGGCCTTTGATGCTGTCAGTTGTTAGGACTTGGGAAAAATCATGGCAAAGTTTGGTTGTCCAGAGAAATTCATCAGTATTGTATATCTGTTTCATTACAGAATGCTTTTACAGGTTCTGGATAGATTATGCTCTTGTGCTTTCCCAGTCATTGATGGAGTGAAGAAGGACTGTGTGTTTGCTCCCATGCCTTTCTCACATGATGTTTTCAGCAATGTTGTCAGATGCCTTCAAAAAGGACAAAAAATGCCATCAAGTTCAGCTATTGCACTGATGGTAAATTATTTAACCTGAAAAGACTTTAAGCCAAGACTAAAGTGGAGGGAGTGTTGGTATGTGACTTTTTGTTCACACATGACTGTGCATTCAATATGCAGCCTCTGAGGTTGAGATGCAACAGATTATGAATCCATTCTCTGCTGCTTGTGCTATCTTTGGCCTCAGAATTAATACGAAGAAAACACGGGTTCTCCACCAGTTAGCACCACAACATCCATTCATGGTACCATTGTCTACAGCAAAGGGGGAAATTTTGAATGCTGTGGAAAAGTTCACTTACCTTGACAGTATATTTTCCAGGGATGTTGTTGCTGTTGTTTGCCCTTTGTTCTCAAAGAGGACCATGATATCAGGGAGGTGATGCCATGACTTGCAAGTGAATTGGATTTAAGTGAGGGAAGGCTGTGCAGAGTCACCAGCCTCACTTTCTCCTCCAGAGCCACGTGGGTCCAGTGGCTAGATATAGATCAGGACAACTGGAGAGGGCCCAGAATGCAGTGGGGACCTTGGCCTTTTCAAGCTAAGGTCTTTAATAAGTCTCAGTCTGAATACACATAGATTATGAGATTGACACATTGCCAGAGCTAGCTCAGTGTTTGGAAGGCTCTGAAGGAAAGTGTGGCAGAGAAGAGATATTAGACTGAAGGTCTACAGAGCCTACAGCTGTTTACAGTTGTGATGACCTCATTGTCAGATGCCTGGGAAACTTGAACAGTATAACAGCCTCATGCCAGGAAACTGAATTGCCTCCATTTGAATGTCTTAGCAAGATTCTCAAGATCACCTGGCAAGAGTAGGTACCCAACATAGGTCCTTCCTTGAGCTGAACTGCCAAGGATTCAAACTTTACTGCACAACTCTGATGAGCTGGCCACACTGTTCAAATGCCAAATGCACCATTGCCTAAAAGACTATTTTACAGAGAATTCACACAAGGCAAGTGTTCACATAGAGGGCAGAAGAAGCACTACAGACACTCTCAAGGTTGCTCTCAAGAATTTTGAAATCAATTGTGAGACATGGGGGACACTGGCACAGAATCATCCAGCAGCTCATGCCCACATCAATGAAGGAACTGTGCTTTATGAGCAAACCAGAAATGCAGCTCAAAAGAAATGTGACATGCAAATTTAGAAACATCTCCACTCCAAGTGTTTATATGGACTATTTATGCTTGACTTGTGATACAACCCTCTGTTTGTTTTACTCTGATCCACCACAGTTGGGACACACTGTACCTTGACCTCAACACAGTGACGTCATTTTGGTTCTTTTTGAGAATGAAGGACAACAACCAACCAACCTAGTTCACAATATTTCCTCCCCAACTCCTACCTTCATACTAGAAGTCATCAATATACATCTTAACCTTTCAGTTCCTAAAGTTATTCATTTCCCATGACCTTCCCTTTTGCCCCAACTCAGCATTGATCTCACCATCACTCATAAATACACCACATTCATGTTCATGATTTCTGAAAATTCCTCATATAATCATGATCTATTAGCATTTCCTCTTTTTTTCTGTTTTCCAATCTGAAATCGTGCTCTTCAATCACACAGTGGCCTCCAGTCCCTCAGTTCTCTCCCAGGCTATCACTCTTGCTCCAGCTATACCTTTCTCTTTTCCCAATCTTGACCCCTTGGTGAACCAGTTCAATTTTACACTGTCCTCTTTTCTTGAGTCACTTGCTCCATTATCATAATGCTCACTGTACCCTGCTAAGCCTCAGCTTTGAATCATTCTTGCCATCTGCTACCTTTATTCTTATGCGCATGCTACTGAACAATGGAGTAAAAAACATGCAACTGTCTTGACTGGATCCACTACAAATTTACATTACATAATTTCAACTGGACCCTCATTATTGGTAGGAAATTCTTTTGCAATTCCCTAATTCACTATCCCATTCACCACACTGGCTCTTCTAAAACTTTTAAGTCCTCTTCAAACCTACCATGATTCTCCTTCTCATCTTCTTAGCTGAGAACCTCGCTTTGTATTTTATTGAAAAAAAAAAGATAGCAAAAAATGGAAATTAAAGGGATGCCCATCAATTGAGGAATGGCTAAACAAGTTGTGGTACATGAATGTAATGGAATACTATTGTGCTATAAGAAATGGGGAGGAGATGGTCTTCATATTCACCTGGAGAGGCTTGTACAAACTGATGCTGAGAAGAGCAGAAGCAGGAAAAATTTGTACACAAGCACACACACATGGTATGTGTGACGACCAATTTTGATAAACTGGACTCTTCTCACCAATGCACAGTTATAAGACAACT
This sequence comes from Pseudochirops cupreus, assembly GCA_028627135.1. NCBI lineage: Eukaryota > Metazoa > Chordata > Mammalia > Diprotodontia > Pseudocheiridae > Pseudochirops > Pseudochirops cupreus. The sequence goes on along the minus strand of CM053584.1, from coordinate 346,751,764 downwards.
CTACAAGTCCCAGGATGGAAGGAGATATTTACATTCATAGAAAGATCTAGAAAGAACAGAGTTTAAATGGAGACTGAAGCGATCTACATGCTATCATTCTTTTTCAAGTTTGGTTTTCTTTCTTTTTTCCCCATTGTTCACTCCATTCGTTACAACCCTTCTATACAACCAGACTAATGTCCAATGTGAAAGTATTTGCAGATCCTATACTTGATTGCATTCTGCCATGGGGTGGGGGGGGTTGAGGGAGGGGAGAAAATTTGAAACTCAAGGGATTGTGGAACTGAATCTTGTAAACTAAAAGTAAACAAACAAATCAATTTTAAAAAAAGAAAAAAATGGAGGGCATTGACAAAAGGTTCCCTATCCCTCCCCCCCTTTATGTAACATCATTCAGATTGCTTTTGCTATTATTTCCTCCTTCACTTGATCTCACATGATGAAGTGCTGTTCTTCTCCATGCAAAGATTGATCATTCTACATACACAAGTGATCCTATCCAGTCTCAAGCAGACTGTTGCCATATGTATCCATACTCTCACATTTAGCTTCAATTCCTTCATGCTAGCTACTTCCCTATGTCCATGTCTCCTTGGACAAACATTTGAACCATCAGTTTGTTGCTACTCATACTTCTTATTTCTAAATTCATTGAAAAGGCTAGTTATAATAGGCACCATCATCCCTCAAGTTCTAAACCTAAGTGCCATATTCACTCTCTCTCACCACCCCAAATTTCTAATCTGTTGCCTTTGTACATCTCTTAAATACACCCCCTTGTCTTATCTGATACTCTTCCCACCATGATGCAGGTTCTCAATATTCCTGGACTGTTACACTGGCCTACTGGTGGGTTTGTCTGCCAAGAATCTCTTCCTACTCTAGTCCATCCTCCGCTAAGCTACCAAAGTGATCTTCCTAAAGTGTAGGTCTGATTACATTACCAAGCACTGCCCCCCCCCCCATTCAATAAACTCAAATGGCTCCCTACCATCTCCAGGATCAACTATAAACACTTCTGTTTGGCATTCAAAGTCCTTCATAATATAGACCTCCATAACATTGCCAGTTTTCTTATACCTTATACATTTCTCTTCCCCTTCCCTCCCCCCAATACTTGTGTTCAAGTGACAATGGCCTCCTTGCTTCCTCAAACAAGCACTACATCTTCAGATTCCAGGAAATTTCACTGGCTGTCACTCATAGATGGAATGCATTCCCTTCTCATTTCCACCTCTTAGCTTTCCTGGATTCCTTCACATCTCAACTAAAATAGCCCAATCTCTTTTAATTCTAGTATCTCCCCTTGGTTATTTCCTATTTATACTGTATATAGCTTGTTTGTACATAGAGGTTTGCATGTTGTCCTTCCCATTAGACTACAAGCTCCTTGAGGGAAGCCTTTGCCTTTTTTGCAACTCCAGTTTTTTAGCAGAGTTCCTGACACACAGTATATGCATAAATGTTCATTGAATGACTGACTAAAATGATGAAATGGCTAATCTGAATGTCCTCCTTAAAAAGAGGTTCTGTGAAAAGACCTCTGATCAGAGGCAGGGGCTCCAGGGGCAGAAGTTACTTCTGTGGTGTTCATTCCAGGGATGAAGTGATCTTTTAAGAACAAGATGTTTCTGGAACATAGTAAAGTCCAGAGGAATGCAGCCTGATGAAGAACAAAGACATGACTGGCCTGGGCACACTTATCAGATGGAGCTTCTGGGGGCAGCCTTCCATGCAGTGAATGGCTCCAGTGGCAGAGAATACTTTTGTGGTGAGTTTGTGGGCTGAAATTATCTTCCAGGAAGAAGAGGCTTCTGAGGAATGATGAAGACAAAAGGAGGACAGCCTGGTGGGAAATGAAGAAATGGTTGACCTGGATGTCCTCCTTAAAAGGAAATCTTGTGGGAAGCTCTCTATCAGGACAAGCTCCAGAGGCAGAGGGCACTTGCAAAGTTTGTGTTCCAGAGCTGAAGTGATCTTCCAGGATAAAGAGATTTCTGTGATATGGTGAAGAAAACCAGTACAGTCTGTTGCAGGGAAGGGGGATAGAGCCAGTTTGAGATATATAGACCTGGATATCTTCTGCACAAAGATCATAATTGAATCCTTAGATCCTGATGAGATCACTGAGAGGATGTAGATAAAGAGAATCAGAGGTTTCAGACAGAACCTTGGGAGAAGACACTATTAATAGATTAATCATGGACAATAATCCAACAAATGAGACTTAAACCATCATTTGGGAAGGGATAAAACCAGGACAAGAGCAGCATCACAAAATCTCCTGGAGGAAAGATTATCTAGGAGGAGGGGAGTAATCAATGATGTCAAATGCTACAGAGAGGTCAAGACAGTTGAGAATTAAGGAAAGGCCATCAAATTTAGTGATAAACACATGGTTGGTAACCTTGTAGAGAACATTTTTACTTGGATGGTAAAGGCAGGAGCAAGGTTGCAAGAAGTTGAGAATTGAATTTGAATAGAGGGAAATGCAGACAATGAGTACAGATGAATTTATTTTCTTCTGAGTCTTCTAAAACTAAGTGATGGTCAAACTGATGACACAGTGATGACTGACTGATGATTTAGAAATTACACATATGTCAGTAACAGGTTGTCTGTCTGTTGTATTATACAGACAGTTCTCACTCTACATTAGCAAACAATTCCACAGACCTCTATGTAAACTATTTTTACATAATGTGAATTTGCTCTGAGGTAGGGAAGTGAGGGAGGAAGGTAAGCAAGTTGGGGAACACACCTATGGAGGGAGTGGGCAGGCACATGGTTCAAGGACACACAAAGGCTAGGAACAGAATAGTGAGAGACAGAAAAGGAACATGTGGGGACCAAGGTTAGCCATGTGGGGGACTGGTTAGAACTAAAAGGAAGAACACATGGGAGGTAGACATGTAAGGACTAAACATGGACACAAACAGAAGAGGATGATCTACAGGCATAAGACATGCTGGGGCTGGATACTTGGGCAGGTCGGTAGAGTGGGGCAATGCTCTTCTTTCTCAGAGCTGGAGGGATGTCTCAAGCTGCGTCTCCCCGCCTCTTCTCATCTTCCCCCCCCTTCCCCCAATCCCACTATACAGCAACAGTGGTAGTCTTTTCATGGCTCTGCCCTCCTGCTTTCACTTTCAGGGTTTTTTTTTATCATTATTATTTTGTAGGGTGGATAGCAGGAAGTGGAGAGTGGAGTGGAGGGGCAGGAATAGAGTGAGCATAGTACTCTACAGTAAAATTAACATATGTTTTTCTGGATTGTGAATGTCTTCTAGAATTCTTTACTAAAGTCAGACTTGCATAATATAAATTTACACAAAGTGAAAAATGTGTGTGAGTGAGAGAGAAGAGAGATTGAAGACATATACTACGCCAGAAGGGGTGACTGACTGATGGATTAAGAATCACATCAGGGCTTGATGAAGTGGGATCAGCAGAGAAGCAGATTTTAGATACAAGAAATGAAAAACTAAAATACCTGTTCAGAATATACACATACACATTCGTTTTTCCCGTTCTTTGTACCCCAAGAACCTACCTCAGCTTCTAGCACATAATAAAAGCTATTAATACTCGCTGAATTGAATGAAATACTATTTTTTAAAGATGAGTAAATTGAGTCTTATGAAAAATGACCTTCCCAATTCTGGTAGCTGAGTTGAAAGCACATGTCCCTCGAAGGTTGATTCCTTGGGCTCTTTACCTTACAATATCTGATTGCCCAAGTGTTGAAGAGTTAATCTGCTGTAAGACAAAAGGCGGCGCTGTCCAGTGGGAGACAAAATAGGAATTAAGAAAACAGGAAATGGCTGGGATGGGTGTTTTGGTTGACCAGAGCCCCAAGAACACCCCGGCGTGTGTGTGAAAGGATTTGAAGGTTGGAAACTTATCATAGCTCCAGGAATATCAACTCCTGGTCAAAAGGAAGGGGCAGAAACCAAAGCGGAAATGGTTTGTAGACCCGGAACCGTTCATAGCTTCAATACCTCCTCGAGAATTTTCTTTTGCCATTATCGATTGATCCGGAAGGAGAGGAAGCGGAAATGACTGTCGATTGGCTAAACATGGAAGGGCGGAGCTAAAAGAAAATCAAGTCGCCACCGCGGCCGGATATGACGATTACGGAAGTAGCTGTCAAGCTTCGTTCTGGCTTGTTCCCTCGGTGGGCGTGGTCGCGAGGGCTGGGTCCACCTAGTCACCGCCTCCCCTACTACCCTCAAAGCCCAGCCCCTCCCTTCCACCACAATCAACCGGTCGCCCCCTGCCGCTCCTACTGTGTGACCCGCTCTACTGCGGCGGAAGCTCCGCCCCGCTACTTCCCTAGCCAACTCCAACATCCGGGGCTTACGCCACAGCTCCACCCTCCTGGAGCTTTCATCCCTCTCAGTGTGGCCTTGGGCGGGGTTTCATATACTTCACGTCCACTTCCCGGGGGCAGGATCGAGGTCGCCCTTTAGGGTCTCTGGCTCTAGGACACGGAAACTGGCAGCCCCACTACCGTTGCGGTGGCTCCCGCCCTTGATCTCGGCCCCAGTGCCGAACTCCCAGGAGCTCGCGCTCCGTCTCTGCGTCCCCTTCCCGGGTCCCCGCCTTTCGCCCCTTCCCCATTCCTAGCATGTCCAACCTGCCGAGGGTCGTCCTGAAACCCCCAGAGGACGTTTCAGGCAGCGCCGCCCCGCCATGGTAAGTACCCGGTTCTTCGCCTCCCCGCCCGTCATCGGGCCTGGGCCGCGGCCCTTCCCCAGGGCGTACCGCCCTCCCCGCGCCGAGGCTCCCCCGTGGAGTCCTCGCCACCCCCCCCCCGCCCCGCCCTCGCGGGACCGTCGCCTCCCATGAGCTCCGAGAGGACGGCCAACATGGCCGATGGCGCTGCGTGGCGGCGCGCGTGTCCGGCGCGGGCTTCTCGAAGATCCGGCGTCAGCAGTGATGGCAGCCCTGGCGATGGCGGGTCCGGCCTGTAGAGCGCGGCAAACCTCGTAGTCTGCGTGAGGCCTCAGCCGGCGAGGGCCCCGCGGGTCTGGGGAAGAAGGAAGAAAGTGTCAGCCTGAGCCGCGGGGCTGTCCGAGGCCTCCCAATGAGAGCCCGCCGTGAGGAGGGATGCTAATGAGGGGGAGGGCTTGTCCGGAATCGGGGTTTGGTGAGTTGAGATTGGAGGAGAAGTCCTCGGGGCAGTGCGCTTAGGCCAATCAGGAGGTGGGGACGCCGTGACCGGACGCCAGGTGTCCCAGGTGAGGTTGGCACTGCCTTACCTTGAAGGGGTGGGGGGGCTTGCGGATGCCTGGACCGAGAAGACCGCAGAAGAGAAATAGGTTGGGATGTCAGAGATGAAGGCTGGGATGCCAGAGATGAAGGCTGGGATGTCAGAGATGAAGGCAGGCTCGCCAGGGTGGAGAGTGTGCTCTTGGTGTAGCCCGTTGGGACGCGTAGCCCGTGTTCCCTCGGTTGTGCAGATGAGGCAGCCGGCTCAGAGATTCGTGCTTGATGGAGCCGCGACAGACCCTTCCACTCTTCCGACACCGAGGCCATTGTCCTTTTTTAAGAGCACTTGTGTGAAGAAACACTTTCCCCCCAAATGATTCTCTTAACCAGCTCCACCACACAATTTACTTAGCATATCAGGTAAGTCGTCACCTGATCTAAAGAAACAGTCTTATTGTGAGCCAGGGATTCTTAGTGGAGATTGCTAAAATTTATATGTGTGCCATAGAAAAGGTGTCGACAGCAATTAATGGAAGAAAGGAAAAATACTAAGAACTCCAGGGCCTTTTCAAATATTTCATTTGATCCCTTACAACAACTCCGGGAGGTTGGTGCTATTATCAGTTGAGGAAACTAAGGCAGACAGTAACTTGCCCAGGGCCATCCATTTAGTGAGTGTCTAAGGCTAGATTTGAACCCAGGTTTTCTCAACTTCTGACCCAGAGCTTTGTCCACTGTACTACCTAGCTCCATCAGCTGAGAAAATTATTGAAGAAGCATCACTCCAGGAAGATGACACAGAGGTGATTCAAACCAAAAAAGTCAAACTGCCCGGGAGTCTTGAAATGGCAGAAGAGGATTTATACCTTGTAGGGAATTTCAATGGAAGATCCAGCATTGGTGTCTCTCTTTGCCTCCCTTGCAAAATGATATTTTTTTCAAAGATAGATAAATGGAAGAAGAACGCAGGTGATCATTCTCTGGTACTCAGGCTCTCTCCCTGCTCAAAGATGTCATCTGGATACAGTTAGACTCTAGAGGGTAGCCGCGAATTGGACCTTGTCTTATAGTAGGACCTTGGGAGGAGAGCATGAGTTTTACAGTTTCTGCTGTTAGAGGATAGGGAAGAAAAGTATCATTTACAAAGTATCTACTGTGTGCCATGTAGGTGTTACTATCTTCCCTATTTTGCAGTTGAGGAAACAGACAAGTGGCCTGACCATGGTCACGTATCTGAGGTCGGATTCCAGGGCCAAGGCTTTGTGCACTCTGGCGCCCCCTAGCGGCCTCAAAATGTGTGAGAGCAGAAAATAAGCTTTGGTTTATGACCTACTTAATATTCCAGCATAGTACTTTCCGTATGCATAATTCCTGAATGAATGCTCTTTAATGTATAAATTTTAAGCATACCGAGAGAATAGGAAATGAGAAATACTGAATAAGTGCCATCTTAAAGAGAAGGAGTTTTTTATGATGAATAAAGACTTTTGTATCTTCCTAAAGCAGTATTCTTTTAAAAATTGAATGTTCCTTTACTCTTTTATTTTCCTTCTATTGTACAATAGATGTCTTAAACTCTATACTTTGTGTTAATGATATGATAGCGGAAAAGAATTTAATTTGTGGCCCTTAATTGTTCTATTTTTTTTTTGTTAAATGTATTTAGGATTTGTAATAGAAAAATATTGAGCATTTTGCCAAATTAAATCAGGTGTATCTATCTGTTTATGACTGTTCCATTTTACTCTTTCACCTATCCGGTATTTTCATTGCCATGAAGAATTTGGGACTTTATTTTTATTTATAAGTTTTTCTTTTCCTCATTCAGATGATTGTCATGCTTAGGTTATCATGTTATGAAGCTTAGATTAAGGCTAGACTTTGGGGACATGCTCTGACATAATTTTGGAACCATTTGTCTTTTGTTTTTATTAGCTTTGGCAAGCTCTTAACTGTTAATTCTTTTTTGTTAATCAGTTATGTTAAGAAAGTAAGATACGTCACATCCAAGATAAAATTTATCAAGTTACATGTATATCTTTTTTTATAGTTGTTAGCCTGTTCATGTGTAAAAAACCCATTTTCCCACTTATTTACTAGTTAAAATAAAAAAATGAGAGGTCAGTGACTTGACCTAATGTTACAAATCCGGGTTTCCTGACTGGACTTAATGAGACTGTCCATCTTCTCTTAATACTATTTTTTGGTTGAAATGAGGTGGTACCAATGTTAGCTAGGCTTGCTTAGCTTTATGTATAACTTTGGAAAGTGTTGTGAGGAAGCTAAATAATTTCAGGTTTTGAAGTATGTTTGTAATAAATTAAATGTGAAAACCTTTATTAAAAAGAGTAAAGTATGAGCTTTGGGATTCATATTGAATGAATTTCAACTATTGATGCTCCTGGCTGCTGTCAGTATAAGGCAATTTTGAGAGCAACTAGTGTTTGTGTTCTAAGACTTTTTTAATCTTTGTTTTTTAAAATTTATTTTACAAGTGTTAAAAGGCTTCTTAGATTTCTCTGGGATTCAGAGTCCTTATATGTAAAATTAGGAGAGATGGAATAAATGATCTCTTAAGTTCCCTTCTACTTCCATGGTTTTGAGGTTTATGTTTATTTGAAGAAATATATATTTGATTCCATTTATCACATATCTTGGTGTTCTGTGTTTCACTTTCATTTTCAAGATTCTACTCAACTCATCGTCAGGAAGTCAAAATTCATTTTTTTATTTTAGCTAATCATGATGAGTGTCAGAAACTGTTTTGCACTTCTGCAGGGAACATTAAAATGGAGAGGAAAATGAACATTGGCTTTTTGTAGTGACTGTAACTAAAAAACTCACAAGGAGAATTGTGCGTTTTAGAAGGCACATTTGATGATATATTTGGAGCTCCAAAAGTGTACAACTTGAATTTCAACAGTCATTTGAAATAAATATTTGTTAAAGAAATTATATATGGTATTTTTTTAGCCTCTGTACAAGTAATAATATTTAGTTTCCATACTGTATGGAGCTTCCAGTCTTATGGATAGTAGTGACAGACATTTATGTAAGACAAATGAATAAATCCTTGAAGTCAATATATAAATAATTTTTAAAAATTTTCTAGAGTCATCAGTTAAGGACATTATAGGAATCCACAAAGCAATAACACTATTAACATAATTCTAGTGGTTCTCTGGAAGTGCTGCTATGGAAGTATTCAGTTGAACCAACATTATTGACTTTCAACTCTTTTAGATCCTAGGTCCCCCTACAAAAGAATTAAAATTTACAATCCCTGCTGTCAGCGGGTTTATGTTGGAGGTCACAGTGAAACAATTGATCAAGCTAAGTAACAACCAGCCTTATGTGACCTATGATGTTCTTTTCAATTTTAAGAATTCTTTGATTTTCTATAAATTAGAGGTTTAATGTTGAAAGAGAATATAAAGGGATGGTGAGGGATGGCACCTTATATTTATTGTCTTGAAGAGAAAACAAGCTCTCATGTGAGTGTGTCTTTTAGAGCTTGAAGGGACTCTGGCCATCTAGTCTAATCTACTCATTTTACAGATAAGGAAACTGAGGCACAGAGAGGTTACATGGTTTGCCTATGGTGACACTAATTTGATTCTAGTTCACCTTTCCAAGCTTATTTTACATCACTCTTTCTATTCCAGCTAATCCAGCGACTTGTTCCAGAAACAGCATTTCGTGTCCTACGTCAGGTGACGTCTTTGTATCGGCTCTTCCCCCATGCCTAGAATGCTTATTCCTTTCTCATTTCTGCTCCTTAGACGCAATAGAGTTTCCTTTACGCCTCATCTCTGAGAAGCCTTTCCTGATCTTTCTTGTAGTTCTGTTTCCCTTTTCAAATTATCTTCTATTTGTTTATCCATAAGCTCCTCAAGGGTGGGCACTGTTATTTTGTTTTAGCATCTCCAGCATCCAGCACAGTGCCTTACATTTGAACAAGATGGTGTTGAAAACATTTAATGTCCCAAAGTTCTCATGGGCTGCAATATCACTGCATAAAGAGAAGAATGATATCTTTGGAGTGGCGTATTTGGTATAATGGAAAAATTACTGGACTAGGAGAAAGGAAACTTGGGTTCTAATCTTGCCTACATAGTGAACTATATGACCATTAGTAATTCAATGAATATTTCTTGCCTTCTCTGGCCTTATTTGAAACTTCTAGCACTGGGCTTGCTGATTTTACATGTAAGGTATCCTCTTTTAGTGGGTTAGTGATTCTAAGAGTTAAGACTTAGGGATGTTTAGAACCACAGAAGCAAATAGAAGAAGAACGTACGCTGAGGTAGGAGACCAGGATTGTGTAGTGTATTTGGAACATGGGAGATTCCAAGTGGTAGAAGTGGTTACTGATATCAAAATGTAGCCATGATCCAAGAAAAAGAATGGAGAAAAGGCTTTGGATGTAATCATAGCATGTTGTTGGTGTCCTTTTGAGGTTGGAGCATCAGCAGAATTGCTAGAAAAGAAGCAAATTGCAGGAGGGAATAGAAAAGCAATGGAAGTACCAGACAGAAATCATTCTTTTTAGAAGTCAGTCTTCTTTAATGTCAGTCATTGTGGTGGCCCATTTTCATTTTTGACTGTGCTTCCAAAGTGTAGAGTGCTGCTGGGAGAAGGCAGTATAGACCCAACTTGTGCTTTATGGAAGTGCTGAAGTAGGACCTAAGAATATGAAATGGCATAAAATGGAATTCTTGCTCCCAAGGGATGGGAGAGTGAGAATATACATATAAAAAGATAGATAAAACATATCTAAATTATTTTCAAGAAAATAAACTTCTCTCTTTCCTATCTCCCCCCACTTTGAGGGAAAAAGAAAAATGACGCCTATTACTGCATTGGACATACCCAAAAATAAATTCTAATCTGTACTCTTAGTCTCTCCACCTCGTAGCAAATCACGATTTATCTGGAAACATAGTTGGTTATGATGTTGATCAATGTTCTTAAATACTTATTTGCTCTGTGGCTTTGGACAGGTCACTTAACCTCAGCTTCCTCCCCTGTAAAATGGGGATAATAATAACACCTTTCTTCTAGAGTTGTTTTGAGAATAATTCCTGGCACATAATAGTTTGTTTCCTTTATTCTTTCTTTTTCAAGTTGTCTTTACTATATTGTTGTTATTGTATAAATTGTTCTCTTGGTTCTTCATTTTACATCAGTCTTCCCAGGTTTCTCTGACTCCATCCCTGTCATCATATTTTACGAGTGTGAAGTAGACCATAGAATTGTTTTAAGTTTGTAATTTAGAGCATTCTATATGGCTATTGATAGCTTAGATTTCTTCCTCTGAGAATTACCTTTTCAGATCCTTTATTGATCAGGGAATGGCTCTTATATAAATGTGAATCAGTTCCCTTTGTATTTTAGAAATTAGAAGTTTATATATTTGCTGCAGATATCCTCACGGCCCTCCTCCATTAACTGGTTCTCTTCTAATTTTAGCTTCATTGGTTTTGTTTGTGCAAGAACTTTTAAATTTTATTTAATTGAAATCATCCATTTTACCTCATGTGAACCTCTTGTTTGGTTATGAATTCTTCCCTTATCCATAGGTTTGACAGGTAATTTTTTCCTTTCTCCTCTGATTTGTTTATGATATTATCCTTTATGTCTTAAGTTATGTATCCATTTGGAACTTATCTTGAGATGTACAGTGTGAGATGTTGGTCTTATACCTAGTTTCTGACAGACTGCTTTCCAGTTTTCCCAACAGTTTCTGTCAAGTAGTGAGTCCTTGCCCCAGTAGCTGGGCCCTTTGAGTTTATTGTCACTAGGCTTTTGTGCTTCTCTTCATCATATGTCTCCTCTTTTCCAGGGGTTAATCTTTTTATTTCTTAAGCAGTACCCTATTACTTCTTTGTAGTCTAGTTTGATATCTGGTACTATTAGGAAAAGAGAGAACATGTTGGATTTTCTAAGATTTACATTCTTGGGTCAGCTAGTAAGTTCTATAGGAGTTGAGAGGAGGGATTGAGGGGAAGCATTCTAGGTAAGCAGAACTGATCACAGTATGTATGTGGAACAAGTTTGGCCAGAGCAGGTGATTTATATAGAGAAATCATAATAGTTGGGATAGAGATGAGGTTGGAAAGGGAGTCGAGGACCAGATTGTGGAGGGTCATATATGCTAAACTAAGGACTTTAAAACGATGCTTAAAATGGATTCATCTGTCAGTGAGATGGTTTGGTGGGTCTGCGGGAGAGCCCTGGAGGCTCAGAGACCCATTAAGAGATTACTGTAGTTGCCCAGTTACAAGAGTGCTTTCTGTGGTATGGATGTTGTCAACTTTATCAGGGCCTTTGCAACTTCCAAGTAGTTGTTTACTTTTTTTTGAAAGTGAACTGTATGTACTGACTCTTCTGTTGTTCAAACAGTATTTATTACAGCATTATTAGTCAATAAATATTAAGTGCCTACTGTGTGCTAGGCAGTGTGCTAAGTGCTGGGGATACAAAAAGAGGCAAAAAAAAAGTCCCTGCCCTCCAGAAGCTTATAATCTAATGAGGGAGTCAGCATGTAAACAAATATATACAAAGCATGCTATGTACGGGATAAATAGGAAATAACAATAAGAGAAAACGCTGGAGTCAAGAGAGGTTAGGGAAGGCTTCCTGTAGAAGGTGGGATTTTAGTTGTGACTTAAAGGAAGCCAGGGAGGTCAGTAGTGGGAGCAGAGGAGGGAGAGTGTTCCAGGCAGGGGGAGAATGGCCAGAGAAAACACCTGGAGCCAGGGGGTGGTTTTGGAAGTTTCTGGTTTTGGAATAGCCATGAGGCCACAGTACTGGATCAAAGAACCTGTGTCAGGGAGTAAGGCGTAAGAAAACAAGCAAAGTAGGAGGAGGCTGGGCTTTGAATGCCAAACAGAGCATTTGGCATTTGGTCCCAAAAGCAATATGAAGCCACTGAATATATTGAGTAAGGGTTGATGTGGTTGAACCTGTGCTTTAGGAAGATCAGTGGTAGAATGGAGGATGGATTGTAGTGGGGAGACACTTGAGGGAGGCCGATACCTCTCTTCCTCCCAAGGAGGCCATTGCAGTAGTCCAGGTGTGAGGTGTTAGGGGCCAGTGTCAGAGGAGAGAAAGGTTTGAATTCAAGAGATGTTACAGATGTGAAATTGGCAACAGTTTGGATGGGGGAGGGGCAAGTAGTGAAAGATGGTGAGGAATTCAGGATGACTCTGTATGTGCCAGACACTATATTAAGATTTTGGATTATAAGCAAAAATGAAACAATCCTAATTCTTAAATAGTTTACATTCTTTTGTGAAAAAGAACTTAGGATACTTATTTGTATGTATGTGTGTACACACAGATGTATTTACAAAATAAATGCAAGTTAATTTGGGGGGGACAGAAGGACTGACTAATTCGGTAAACAATGAAAGACTTCATATGGAAGATGGTATTTGGGTTGCGTTAATTTGCATTTCTCTTATGAATGATTTGGATAATTTTTTCACAGTTATTAATAGTTGGAAGTCTTCCTTTGAAAATTACTTATTCATGTATGTACTTTATTAGAGAATGGCTCTTGTTCTTAGAAATTTTTATGAGTTCCTTATATATATTGGATGTCAGGCTCATCTCAGAAAGTTGCTGCGAATTTTCTCCCTCGGTAACTTTTCCTTTTAGTATTAGCTCTGTTGGTTTTAAATTTGTGCAGAATTTATAATTTTACACCGAGTTGTCCATTTTCCTTCCTTGATCTTCTCCATCCCATATTTGAGTCTTGAACTCTTTCACTGTTCATAGTTGCAAAAAATATCACTGACCTTACTCTTCTGGTTTGTTTGTGACGCACTCACTCGGAATTCATCGCCACACACGGCGCGAGGTGTCTGTCTAAACGCTGTTGCCAAGTCGATTTCCAGTTTTCTCAGGAGTTTTTGTTTAATAGTGGCTGGAGTCTTTGTTTGTTGAACACTAGCCTACCGTGTGCAATTGCTTCTGTTTATTTTTTGACCTCTCTTCCTTTGGTCACTGTGAAATATTTATTCCAATTACTGCTTTGTAGTATAGTTTCAGATCTAATTCGGGTAGGCCTGCTTCCTTCTGACTTTTTAAAAAAATATTTCCCTTGTGTTTTTTTTTTTGTGGTTTCTGTTCAACCACATAGGGGTGAAGACAGGGTCTCTTGTGGAATATTGCTTGAAAAACCTGTTACTTATTACGGTCATAAATTTTTTTCCCCCACCTCTGGTATTTTCTCTTCTTAAAGATACTCTATGAATTAAATCCTTAATGCCTTGACATTTGTCACCCCAACTACACATCTCCATTTTCTACACTGTTTTAATCTAGCTGTTTTTCTCGTCGTGGTTCTTTTTAGTGCTATTTCTATCTCATCTACAGACACATACAGGACTGTGATATTAGAGTACCAGTGTGATCGTTCTGTTTTCCTTAATGGTGAAAAGAATTTCCTATAAAAATCTTTGAAAATATTTTCCGTCATTTTGAAATTTGTTTTCCTCCTTGCATTTTCATTTTTGAATACCTTTCAGATAATTTTACATACTTGCCACACTCTTAAAAACTGGTTTTACTCTTCACTGCTTCTGTTTTATGAGGCAGTATTGCTCATAACTTTTGATTATGCAAGATCTTTTCTTTTCAAATTAGCTTAAATTCTGCTTTCATGTTGCCCGGGTATATATTTCCCTACCTAAGGTAAGCGTTTCCCCACTTAGATACTTTTTAAAATTTTGATTTCCTTGTTATGACAATTTGTATTTGTTGAACTTAGGTTAGTATTATAATTGATGTCTATCATTGCTCCCCGTTGTATCCCTTTTTTTTGTTCTCAGTGACTTCAAATACAGTCAACAAGCATTTACTAAGCCCTTACTATGGACCAGGTACTGTTGTAAGGGCTGGGAATACAAAAACAAATAGAACAAAAGACCATTTTTCTCTTAATGAGTTTACATTCAAATGGGGAACAGATAATACATAAAAAGCTGAAAAATGGTGGTGGGAGAGGTTCACATTTGGGGCTTTGGTAAGGCAAAATCCGGAGTTGGGAGTGGAATCAGGACAGGAATAAAGACAGAACTGGCTTTCTTTAAAATGAAGGTTCAGGGAGGAACTAGCCAGGCAGGAAGGGGCAGAGTATATACTTCCAGTGTGAGAAGTCCAGGGGTGGAGTGAACTTCTAGGGTGAGGTAGCTTCTGTGGCATGGTAGAGATAGTTTTGTGAGTCCAGAGTGACCCTGGAGAAGAATCAAGATAAGTCTGGCCTAGACATTTTTCTTGTATACTATGTCTCTTTTTTATTCTTAGAAATTTGTATAGATTTTGATTTTAATGAATTAGTATTCTGACTGTATAAACAGCTGATCAAGAAATGATTCAATCATCAGTGAATCATTTCCCACATATTAAAAGATAGTTTAATTTTTTATGATTTATTTAGTACTTACCATGATTAACACATGATTCTTTTAAAGAAAATATTTGTTACATATAAGCTGTTAGCCTTCAGCATAGCCTACAGATCTGCCCTCTTTCATTATTCCTGATTCATATTTTCCACTGTCCTCAGCTATTTCTACTTTTGCTTTGAAGTCACTGAGTAATACGGTATTTTTGAGTTGAGGGAACCAAAGATTTCTAGGTTAGTCGGTAGGGGTAAGCATTTATTTAGCATTTCCAATATGCCAGGCACTCTGCAAATTGCTGGGTATATAAAGAAAATTTAAAAAACAGTGCCTGCCAATCAAAGAGCATACATTCTACTGAAGGAGATTACATACATAAAGAATGTGGACAAAGCTGATGATGTTATTCTGAAAAGACCTGGCGTTAGCAGTTGCAGGAGGTAGGGGAAGGGGCTGGACAGGTTTCCTACAGAAAGTAATATTTGAACTGAAATTATGTGGTGAAGATGAGTGGTGAAAACACTCCAAACCTGGAAACCACCAGTGCAAAATCAGTGCTTAATATGGTGCCTAGCACAGGGATGGGGAACCTGTGGCCTCGATGCTACATGTGTCCCTCTAGGTCCTTAAGTATGGCCTTTCACCTGCATCCTACTTCACAGGACAGATCCCCATAATAAAAGGATTTGTTCTCTAAAACTTGGACTCAGTCAGAAGGCTGTACCCAAGAACCTAGAAGGCCACAGAGGAACTTGAGACCACATTTTCTCCAACCCTGGCCCACCACATAGCAGATGCTTAATAAATGCTTATTGATTGTCTGACTGAAAATGGAAGATTTAGTGGTATATTCAAGGATCTACAAATAAGTCATTTTAGTTTGCAGAGTACATGGAAGGGAGTAATGTGTGAGAAAATTGAAAAGGTAGTCAAGGACTGAGTTATAAATGCCAAACAGAGGTGTTTATATTTGATCCTGATGGTAATAGAGAGCCACTGGAGCTCATTGAATATGGGAGTGACTTGGCCAGTTCTATATTTTATAAAAATCACCTTGGTAGCTAGATAGAAGATAGATTGGAGTTCAAAGAGATCTGAGGTAAGGAAACCGGTTAGAAGACTGTTACAGTAGTCCATGTGAGAGGTGATGAGAGCCTGAGCTAGAGATGTGATTGTTTGATTGCAGAGAAGAAAATATATACAAGAGCTTTCATGAAGGCAGTCAGGTAGGAACCATGTCTTGGCGAAGGCTGGAAGATGGAAGGAGTGAAAAAGAATTAAGTTTAAGGTGAGAAGATGTTGTCATTTATGAAGTATGCATTTCAGAAGGCACAATGGGAGGAAGATACAGGCAGATCTGGAGTTTTAGGACATCAAGGGGAGTAGAATTGCGTAGATGTGAGGGAGTGTCAAGTCAAGAATGTGGAATGTGATTTAGGATCACTGAGATGAAGTAGTTATAAGGAAGTGAGAGTATAATGATACTGAGCAGTTAGTCTAAGCAGAGTATGGTGGTTGGAGAGAAGTTCAGTGAAGAAGATAAAAGATTAAGACTGTTCAAGGACATCCCTTGATATTCATTCTTTTGGCATATGGAGATGTTGTATCTTGGGTGCCCTAAGGAAGGCCACCACACAGGAGAGAGTATATACATGAAGATTTGGTATAATGGTCAGAAGGTCAGGGTACCTTGCTTGTCCTGGAAAAGGCACTGGGAGCAGAAGAAAGGGAGAAGAGTTGACCATATAGCAGTCCAGCACTGGAGAAGGTCTTGGGCCAGCCCCTACCTGGAGTGGGAAGTACCTATTTCTTGGGACGAAAGGCCAGGGAAGCCAACAGGGTTTTTCTGGTGAGGGAACTTCTTCCAATGTTGATCAGAAACTTGAGTTGAGCAAGTTGGCTTAGGGGCAAATGACTTGCTAAGTTAAGAGGTTAAGTGACTTGCTCAGGGCACGTAATATGTGTCAGAGGAGGGACTTGGCCCATGTAATCCTGACTCTCTATTATGCCATTCTGCCTCTATCTTGACTTAATTTGAAGGGTCTTATTGAATTCATTGATTTTTATTTGTCTTCATCTGTTGTAATGAGTGTTGGTGCATAAGTTCAAGTTACCTACTATTTCATCCACCTCACTTATTTCTTAACAGAAGTTCTTATTTCCTACTTAAATTTAAAACACACACACACACACACACACACACACACACACACACACACACACACACACACACACACACACACACACACACACTGAAATCATCCATCAAGCACCCTACAGAACTTTTCACTCCCTTCTCCCCTCCTTTGCTCCACCCTTGAAAGAAGTGGAAGTAAACTTTATTAGTAATAAATACTAATCCCAGTAATCCTGGTAATAAAAACCAATCCCAGTATGAACTTAACCCCATTACCTCCTATCTCCTTCAAGAACTTGCCCTTTCAATCATCTGTCCACTGGTTCCATTTTTACTGCCTATGTACATGACTAGATCTCTCTTAGCCTTTAATACAGTGGTTCTCAACCTTCCTAATGTCACAACTCTTTAATACAGTTCCTCGTTGTGGTGACCCCCCAACTATAAAATTATTTTCATTGCTACTTCATAACTGTAATTTTGCTACTGTTATGAATCGTAATGTAAATATCTGATATGCAGGATGTATTTTCATTGTTACAAATTGAACATAACCCACAGGTTGAGAACTGCTGCTTTAATGGAACACAAAACCCCAGTCTTTCACTTGACTTTTCCATTCCTTAAAGCTGTTGTTTTAAATATCTTCTATCTTTTACCACCAGACTCCTAGAAAATACTATTTATACTGATTGCCTCCACTTTCTTACCTTGTATTCACTTTTCAACCCATTAAATCTGACTTCAGATCCTACCACTGGACTAAAATTCCTGTCTCCAAGGTATTTATCTCCTAATTACCTTATCTTCTGACTTCTTTGTTGTTGATTACTGTTGCCTTCTAGATATTCTTTCCTCCTAGGGTTTTTGTGACACTATTCTGTTTTGTTTCTCCTACTGATCTGATTGCTTCTTCTCAGTCTCCTTTTGCTGGATTCATATCCTTTCTCCTTTGAATAGCTCTCTCCTGGGCCATCTTTTTTTTTTTCTCTCTTCACTCTCTTGGTTCTTCTACACGACTTACTGATCCTTCTCAGTCTTCTTTGCTGAATTATTGTCTGTATCACCCCAGATCCCCAAAAGTGAATATATCTCATATCTCTTTACTGAATGTTCTTCTCTTAACTCTTTGTACTCTATTACTTGGTGACCTCACCCTTCCCATTAATTTAAGAATCATGTCCCAAATCTGTATATCCAGCTCCAGTTTCTCTCCTGAGTACCAGGACCATATCATCCAAGCTTTTTGGACTTTTTGAGCTAGCTCCATAAGTATCTCAAAATCAGCTTGTCCAAAACAGAAGTTGTGTTGCCCTCCTTCAACCCTTCCTGGGCTGCAATCCACCCATTTCCAAACTTACCTGTTTTCTGGTGAGGTCCTGCCACCTTTCTATTTGTTCAGGTTTGTAACTGCATGGTAGACCTTCAAGCAAAAGCTGGGTGACAACTTGGCATAATTTATAGAGATTTTTCTTGCGGTAGATGCCTTATAAGAGCCTGTCTTTCTAAGTGTAAGAAGTCTAATTCTTCTTCCACATGATAGCCTTCATCTACTTGAAGACTGTTTTCTTGGCTCCTCTTAAGTCTGTTCATTTTAAAACATCCCCAGTATTTTTGACTAGATATTCAGATAGCATGACCAGCCTTCTTACTATCCTGATCTCCTCCCTCTAGAAATGCTCTAGTTTGTCCATGCCATTCCTAAAGTGTGGCACCCATAACTGAATATAGTGCTACATACTTGATCTCGTTAGGGAAGAGTGTGATGGGTCACCAATTTCTTCCTGACAGATACTAACCTATTATTAAAAGCACCTAAGATTGTCTAAGGAAATAAGGCTAATCTGATGTGACCTGTTCTGATAGTCATGCCAGCTTTACCATCCTTTCTCTCTCTCTGTCTCTCTGAATATTGTTAGTTGACTGGTAGATAAGGGGAGTAATGGATACAATATTTAGATTTCAGCAAAATGTCTGATAAAGTAATTTGGACAGGATTTAGAGATGTGAACCAGGGGTTGTGTGATTAGGTGGGTTTGGTACTCTAGACCCAAAGAATCAGGTGAAGGGTTTGGATTTGATCACCTCTCAGGTCCATGCTAGTGCTCAGATCTGTGATTCAGTGATCCTGTGGATTGATGTTTTCATTGACTTCAATGAAAGGAATAGACAATACAGCTGTTACTATGGATTTGGTAGAGTTAGCATCCAAGGACATCTTGACAAGGCTAGAATTTCTAGATGGAGTAAATCTAATGAAGTGAAATTTAATGCATATAAATGTAAAGTTGTATTCTTGAGTTTAAAGCTGCTTTGCTAATAATTTTCAAAACTCCAGGAAAGACATATATTTATTACCCCTCATTAGGTATACTCCTATCACTCATCAACTACCAAATACAAATTACTTAAATGGGAATTTGGAAATTATAGCCTCATCCTCCAATCAGAGAGACAGAGTGTGGGGATGAGGTTGTTCCAAAAATGGGATTGGAGCATGGTGGAGCATTCCTGGAGCATGGTGGAGAAGTCCTTCAGGAAGTCCCAAAGTAATAACCAGGTGAGAAAAAAGGAGATGTCTGAACTGAACTCTTTCCTTAAATGGAAGTTTGGAGCTTCTCAGTAGAGAAATAAGGGGAAGGGAACGTAGTCCAGTCATGCACTTCAGTTCGGCCAAAGGTATAAAGTTGTGATATGAGGAATGTTGAATGCAGAGGAAGACAAGTAGATCAGCGAAGTTGTAAGGTGGTGCGTGTAAAGCCTAGAAAAGTGTAAGATGAGGGGGTTGGATTTGATGGCCTCTCAGGTCCCATCTTGTGTTCATGATTCTATGATCTTGTGGGTTTGCGTCTTCAGTGACTTAGATGCAGATGGTAGTTGGTGGTATAGGTGGTATTGTGACTAGATCCAGATTGTGAATGACTTTTTAAAAGTTGAACAATGAAATTTGTAAAAGTAGGGGATTCTATCCTTTTTTCATTTTTTTGTATTTAATTATATCTTGCCTCACATTGTTACTTAATTCTTTATTGTGTTGATTCTGCAAAGTCTTTGTATCTTCCTTGAATGTCTGTCCTGGTGCTTTAGATAGAAAGTCCTTCTTTAATATTTTAAAGATTTGTTATTTCATTGGTGTGGATGTGGCTTCTACTGATGTTAATTATAACCCTTTTAGATAATCTTTTAGAGTTTCTGTAACTAAAAAAATTGATCACCCTGTGGCTTCTTTTGTGATAAACCTAGCTGTTCTGGTTCTAAAGCAACAAGCATACAGTCCATCTGTGGTCTCACTCTGAAGCCTTTCCAGCTGAATAGGACCTGCCAGGGATTGATTTTCCACTGGCAGCTTTTTCAAGAACCAACAGCCACTTCTAGACTGTAAGAAGGAAGCAGAAAGGGACTTCAGTGGAGGTTACACAAACCAGCTGCCTTTTATCATAGAACAGCAGACTTGAGAGTGCAAGAAACCCTAGCAGTCATCCCCTACATTAAATTAATCCCCTCTGTAACATACCCAGCAAGTGGTCATCTAGCCTCCCTTCCAAGCCATTCCAGCTCTGACAGCTCAATTTTAGAAAGTTTTCCAAACATCAAACCCAAATTTGCTTTTTTGCAACTTTTACCCATTGTCCTGCTTCTGGCAAACCAAACAGGACTAATCTGTTTCTTCACATATGACAGACTTTCAAATGCTTATAGACAGCTTTTTAAAGACAGCTTTCATGTATCCCCTGAGTCTTTACTTCTTACTATGTCTAGTTCCTTCAGCTAATCCTCTTATCTTAAAGATTCAAGGCCCATCTCTGAGAATACTATAATTTGTCAACGTTGTCTTTAAACCAGGACATCCAGAATTGAGCACAATATCCCAGATTAAGTTCTGACAAAAACAGTACAATCGGAGTATCAGTTCCCTATTCCTGGAAACTGTGTGCCCCTTTTAATGCAAGCCAAAATTGCATTAGCTTTTTTGACTACATCATACTGCAGATTCATTGAGCTTATAGTTCTTTTTTCTAAAATAGTTGTATGAGACAAGTCACATTGTCCTTTCAAGTTACATTATAATTTCAAAAATGTTTTATCTTTTCTATTCAGTCCTTATTTACCGGTCTTTTAGTACTTTTTCTATGCTCAGCTGGGTCTTACAGCTTATTTACTAGCAACTTTGAAATAACTTTTAACCGTATTTAAGTGACCCTTTTATCTTTTAGCTGTGTATGAATATTCTAGCTTCAAAAGTTGTAGTACTGATTTTTTACAAACAACACAAGATGGCAGCATTTCAGCATGAAAAATGATGTATCCCTTTGAAGAATGCAACACAGCTTTCTTAGGTTTTAACATTTTGAATCTAATAAGGGCTTTTTCAGATTGGAAAATCATGAAAAAATGACATTTTAAAAAATAATCCAGCTTTATGTATTTCCATGAGTTCTGCTTGTTCTCAAAGGGCAGAAGAAGTAGCTGTAAAGTTTCAGAGAATTAAGATTTGTTGTCAGAAAAAACTAGCAATTAAAGCTGTTCCGAAATGGAATGAATTGTCTTGAAAGGTGGTGGGTTCCCTCTTTGGACGTCTTCAAGTATAGAGATTATGTTGGAGGTAGGGGTTCTTTTGTGTATCATTTACATTCAATGACTTCTCAGCTTCCTTACAACTCTGAAAAATCTTTGAAACTTAGCAAGGGCGGGTGCTGCTATAGAGAGGTACATGGATAGATAAAATGGAGACAGGAATAACAATTAAGTTCATTTTATTTCTTTGAAACGCCTAATGAAATCTTGTGAATCGGGGGTGGGACAGTGAGCATTGTGCCAGATCTTTAGAGCTTTGAGGCAGTCTGTAATCAGACAGGAAAGCTGTACCAGCATATGTAGTCTGTAGCTGCTAAGAACTGAAGAAAAGTCATTGGTGAATCCCAAGAAGCAGAAGGAGATGAACTGGTCGAGGAAGGCTCAGGAGTCAGTTCCAGCGGCAAGGGGAGAACGCAGAGAAATCACCTGGTTCACAGTTCTTTGTATGTAGTTGGAATTTAATAATGCTTCTTTAATAAGTGAGAAAGAAGCAGCGAGCAAAGATGAGAACCACCCCATAGAGGAAGTGAGTTGTGGGGAATGAGAGGAAAAGAGAATGGGCAAGAGGTGGTATAAGTGGGGAAATGGATGTTTCTGCTACAGACAGTGTTGGGTACAAATGTATCTCTCTCTTAAATACTAGGATTTCATTTCCTTTTTCAGATCACAGATAAGTTTTGAATTGGAACTGACTATATCAGCTGATTGTTGCTTCTATTTGAAGAATAAAAATTGTGGTTTTTTTTTTAAGTGCTCAAATTTCCTTATGCTTTATCAACTTGAGAGGTAAAAATCACAGGACTAAATGAAGAAGTCATTGCTTTCAGAGGTCGTATTTGCAAATGCTGCTGTTTTTTTTTTTTTAAAGAAACAGGTACTTTTTAATGTCATTCATTTTTATGTAATTTTTTTTTTTAAAGTATTGCAGGCTGCATGTACCAAGTAGTTCAGACAACTGGCCTGGATGGAAAAAATCTTCTGAAATTGCTTCCAATTCCTAATTCCTCTGGAAATCTTATGCCACTAGTTCAATCTTCAGTCACATCTGATACTGCAAATGGGAATATATCAAATCCAGTTCGTGTTACTATTCAGACTCAACTTGCTAGCACTCCTGCAGCTGCATCCATTCAATTTCCTGTTTTTCAGACAACAAGTTCTGGAAATTATTTCCTTTCAAGAACAGTTGATAAATCTGAAAATGTTAGAGTAGCCTCTGTGGGGAAAGACAGTTTGCCTTTAGCTCCAGCTGTTCAGAATAATACTTCAAAAGTTGAAAAACTGGCCTTACAAAAAGTTGCTGTTTCTCCCCCAACTACTCAAGGTGACACAGCATACATGTTAGTAAATACTAAGAATCTGCCAGTGACTGTGAAGTCTCCTGTATTACCATATGGGCATCATTTACAGATTCCAGCCAATGCTGAAGTAAAATCTGTACCAGCATCATCTTTGCCACCTCCAATTCAGCAGAAGATACTTGCAGCTGCAGCTACAAACACCTCAGGAACAGCAGAAGCTTCAAAAGTACCAACTGTTATTTATGTGTCTCCAGTAAACACGGTAAAATCTGTAGTTCCTAAGACCTTTAAAAATATTTGTCCCAAACCTGCAAATCCTACAGAAGCTGCAAAGCCCACGGTTCTAAACACTTCACAGACACCAGCAAAAAATCCTGCTACAGATGTGTCTAATAATGAAGGCCAGCAATCTCGAGATAAGCCTATGAAATGGGTTGTACGAGAAAATGCACAGTCATCCCCTTGTCTTGTTCCTGTCAAGTCTTCAAACAACATGGCTTCAAAAATCTTAAAAACATTGATGGATATGAAGAATGTTGAAGCTAGTTCTCTAAGTATGCCTCCATTATGTTCAGGCACTTCTAGTGGAGCTCAAGCAAAAATTACTCCCATTAAAGATAATGCTTTGGTTATGTTTAATGGGAAAGTCTATCTCTTGGCTAAGAAGGGGTCAGAAGTTCTGCCATCTCAAACTGATCAACAGAATTCTGCTGCTCCTGATGCATTACCAAGAAAAGATGTATCACAAATACCTAATTCCAACTCAATGACAAAAATCACAAATGAGGTTGTAAATATTGTTTTGGCAAAGAATAAGACTGCCCCTCCGAAGGAGACAAAGTTGATTTCAGATACACAACTTGCTTCTGAGCCTGTTCCGAGTCTAGAGAAGAATAATAAAGTAGAATGTACTTCTCTTTCTGCCCAAAGTCCACAGCATGTTAAGCAACCCCTCTGTCTAGAGCAGTGTAAGACTGTGCACATAAAACTAAACTTAGCAGATGTGGTCAATTCAGTGCAAAATGCCAAAAAAGAAACGAGTGTCAGCCACACGAAAGATTCTTCTGATGATACAACTATTACATCAAAACACTGTGTTTACACAGATCAAGAACCAAAGGTAAATTCTCCCAAGCCAAATATATGTCTAGAAATTTCTTTGCATGCATATTGAATTTTTTTTCTCCATAGGGCAATGATTGTCATGCATGTTGCCTTTTTCTCCCTCTACAGAAACACTGGATGATTTTGAAATTTGTGAAATTATATTTTGTAGCAACCAGTGGGGTTGAAGCATGCAAATAACCTGAGGGAACTGGGAGAGGAGAGTGTAATTGACAAGTCCATGCAGAACCTTGCAATGGAATAACCACTTTTACCGAGTCCTAAAAATAAGTACAGGCACTCTGTTCTGGAAGAGTTTAGGATTGATGTTGCTTATTCAAAGCATAATTAGGTATTTTATATTTTAACCGTAACTCTTCGATTTTAATATTAGAAATTATCATCATTGTACGTTTAGCATTACTTTCATCTTAGATTGTGTTTTTTGAGAAAAAGATATTCTATTGATGTCTTAAATTAGGGTGTAGAAGGAGGCATATCTCTTCTCTTTTCTCTTTAATCTCTGCAGGGCCAATCAGTTCCTCAGTTCTTGACTCACTGGTTGATTCTTTGGATAGATATGCAAAGATAAGTGATTTAAGTGGCCCACTAGATCTGTTCTCTCTCTTTGAAGAACACCTTTCTATATCTCACCTAAGCTCAGCACTCATGAACACAGCCATTCACATACATAACATTTTCAGTATTTGCTTTGATTTTCTGTCTTTCTTTTCTGTCATAGAAATTGTTGAATGGCCGGGGAAGTGGACAGCCAAATTCTAATAATTACTTGCTAGGCTGGTTAAATAGGTCAGCTTTTCTAGGTGTTTTAATTTCCAGACAGCGATGAATTAATTTGATATTTCTTAACTGTTGTCATTCATTTACTTTTTAATTTCATCTGTAGTAGTAGTAGTAACAGTAGTGGTAGTAATTACCTGTTCCTCTTTTGGTGTAGAATCAGGTCAGACTAGTAAAAATATAATTAAGTAAGAAATTGCAGGGGAGCTTTTAAGTTTCACACTGTGGAATTCAGTTTTCAGAATGTGGGTGGTGGTGCAAGGATTTCCTGTACCTAGCCTAGCCATTTAGGATTTTAAAGCATGCTGTTCTCTTTTATGTAAGATGAGGTAATCACTTAATTGCAGGTCTGTTGAAACCGCTCGAGTAATTTACAGCATTGTTTATACGTTGTTTTCTCTCTGATTTTAGAACCAGGGTGAGATGGCGTTTGTGTTGGAGACACATACCCAAAGCAGAAGTCAAAAGGAATCATGTCGGAGGGAGTATGCTGAATTAAGAAAGAATTTTGGTATCACAAAAGATTTGAGAGTGCGCCTCACCCGAATTCCTCTATTTGACTCCACAAGTTTATATTCCCCTAGCAATTTGACAAACAGTGTTTCTTCCAAAGAGTCAAAGATTATTGTGGATCTAACATCTGGGGAAGAGGAAGAGAGCCAGGAGGTAAAAGAATTTTAAAATATCTTTTGTAGGTTCCAGAAAGGAACACAAATTTATTCTTTTAATATTCTTAAGATTTCAGCTCTTAGGAACAATAATCAGAAAGTTCTTGCCTGTGTTTTTAAATCCTTGTCACAAAAAATAGACATACACATCCTAAATTAGTTTTTTGGAAGAATGTAATACATATAGTCTTTTAATGTATGTGATAATGTACTTAGTGCTTTTTCTTTTTTTTAATCATAAAGCTAAGGGGAACACGCAGAGGTCACCTAGGTCATTCCCCTGTTTCCAGGCTGAACTGTATCTAAAATAATTTGTATAATCTTTGTGCTTAAATTTTCATGGCAGCAAATTCAGCAACCTCCCTCAGTAAACCTTTTAGGAAATAAAAGGTTTTTTGGCTCAATAAGGAAAAGCTTTCTAGCTATCTACTGCTTCAGGAAGTATTATAGAAATAATCAGTTATTATTCTTTGCAGATGATATAAAACTAGAAAGGATAACTATTAAGTTGAATGAGAGATCCCCAAAAAGTCCTGAGTTACAGTTACGTTGATGAGCTAGATTTTGAGTTCTTATTTAAGTTTTTATTAACAAAAAATTCTTTTCTCTCCGTTCTAAATCGCACTTACCCTGCCCTCACCCCATAGGATAGGGAGAGGAAAAGCCCTTGTAACAAATATAAAAGCTAAGCTAAATAAATTTCTGAGTTTGTCATGTCCCCAAAATAGCCTGTCACATTTTATACCCTGAATCTGCCTGTGAGCAGCTCGCTTCATCAGTTGGTTCTCAGAAATTGCGGTTAGTCCTTGGACCAGTCGGAGTTCTTACGTCCTTCAGAGTAATCTTCTTTGCCATGTTATTCTTGTAGAATTGTTCTTTTTGATTTATTCCCTTTACTTGGCATCAGTTTATATACAAGTATGAGCCAGATTTAGTGAAGTAACATTTAACAGTTAAATGTAAAAATCTTATAGTCAGATTAAAAGGAATGACCTCCGTAAGTACAAGTTGGGGGAGAAGCAGCTGGAAAACTGTTCACTGAAAAGGCTTTAGTGGACAGTCAGTTGAATAAATCAGCAGTGTGATATGGTAATGAGGAAAGAAAATATGATTTTAAGCTGCAACCATAGGCTGCAACCAGTTGTGGCAAGGGAGATAATAGTTTGACCAGACTCTAGCCCAGTCAGACTCCATATGGAGTAGTGTGTACAGTTCTGGGTGCTACATTCCAGGAAGTAAATTGGCCAACAAGAGCACATTCAATAGAGGAGGGGTCAGGAGGGTGAGGAGGAGACTAGAAATCATACAAACAAAGATTGGATGAAGGAACTCAGAAAGTTACTTTCTTTTTCTTTTTGGAGGAAATTGGGGTTAAGTGACTTGCCCAAGGTCACACAGCTAGGTTTGTGTGTGTGTGTGTGCGTGTGTGCGTGTGTGCGTGTGTGTTAAGTGTCTGAGGCCAGATTTGAACTCAGGTCCTCCTGACTCCAGGGCCAGTGCTCTATTCACTGTGCCACCTTGCTGCTCCAAGAAAGTTAGTTTCAAGAAGACAAAAACTTAACAGGGGAATGATAATTGGCTTGAAGGGTTTTTATGGAATGGGAATTAGACTTCTTTTGATTGACTTCTGAGGGTAGAACTAAGAGTAGGAGATAGAAGTACTAGACAGAGTTTGATTCAATAAGGAAAAACTTGTAGTCATAGCTATCTGAAAGTAGAGTGGGCTGTTTCAGGAGGTAGTGGGGGGTCCAGTCACGGTCTTTTAAGTAGAACCTGGATGAGCATTTATTGGGGTCATATTGTAGAGTAGTTTCTTGATCCCTTCAAACTCTTGAGTTTCTAACCATTATCATATTCTAACCATATATCAGGTAAGATCAGAGGACATATTGAGAAAATGAAATAATCTGACCTTCTTTAACCGTTGGAGGGAAATGTATAAGGTTATATTCAGTTGTCTACTCTGCCTAGAAGCTGAGTATCCCAGAGTAAACCCAACTCCTGATGATCTAAATATGTTCCACATGAATGCTGGGGGAGGAAGAGAAATAATCATTATGACTTGTCATATTATTTTACTGCTTATTGAGGAATGAAACAGTCATTCACATTCTCACTTTCATTTCTCCTTTTTCTGCCTTTCTTTGTATTATTCCTATCCATAGAGGGGGGAAAATTAGATTAATTCACAAAATTCTTATGCCAACACCATTACTTTGTGTTAATCATAGTCATTTGAGTCTAGTATGAAAATTACTTAGGGCTAAATAATTATTCCCTAAGAATATCAATAGACTGTAGCTTATCTATTGTGTTACCTTGTCTTAAAATGGACAATAGTTTTCTCCGTTCCTCCTATTAAAAAAAGTAAACAGGAAAAGGAAAGAAGTAAAACACCATTGTTTGTGGTGCGGGGGAAGTGGAGGAGTTATACCCTCCCCATACCATAATATGACCTAGGTAAGTGAGACTGACAAGGGGAGCTTGTGGTAGACTGATAAAATTCAGGTCAGTTCAATAATTAGCATTTATTAAGTGCCTCTTATGCTGGGTGTTGTTTTAGGCACACAGAGACAAAAAAGAAGTAATCCCTTTGTTGAAGGACTTTACGTTCTTTTGGGAGGAAACAACAAATATTCATTTGATTAATAAAAAATGTTTTTCCTTACTGTCAGCTGTGTTAAACATGATGTAAATAATACCATTTTTGTTTTCTGTTGGGATTTAGCTTACATTACAACAGGACGTGGATAAGAAAAGAAAAGCAAAAACTGTTATGAAGGTGGACTGTACCAAGAAGAAGAAATCTGGGAGTGATGTGAACCTATCTATGGACACAGGAACTGATTGCCCCAGTCCTCAAATTCTTAACAGTGTTTCACCTGATTCAACTTTATCACTACAGAATGATAATAATAACCTCATTTGTTGCACAAACTCCAGTGAAGAGAATTCTCCTGAGCTAGAACTGCATGCTCAAGATGGCCCTGACAGAGGGCCAGATAGTCCAGCCTCTGTTTCTTTTGAACAAGAACCTCCAGACAGTCAAGATTGTTATATTGATGATAGTTTCCCAACAACATTGCCAGAATTGGATGAAACTATACGAGATGAAAAAATAAAAAGACTTAAGCAGCTACTAAAAGAAAGAGAAGCAGCTCTTGAAGAAATTCGTAAAAAGATGCAACAAAGTTAAAAATGTAGCTGTTGACTTGAAAAGATCTTAATGAAGTGTTCATTTCCCCCTTGTGATTTTGTATAAATTATTTCAATGTACAGATAATCTGAAAGCTTTTTTGAATCTAAAACATTGTTTTTGTCACTAAATTATTGAATGTGTTTAAAGGGGATAAAAGAGACTGAAGCAGAACTGTTTGTTCTAAGTAGTTCTAACTTGGAATATCTGAAATTTGTCTGAGATGTGATTTTTTTTGTAATGGGAAATTTGATACTTTTATATCATTTTCATTTGAACTTTCCAACTCTTAAGCTTGTATAGTTGTCATGTGTCTTTTGAATATTAATTTTGCAGCAGTGATTTTGATAAGACTCCAGAAATCTTATGTCTGGGAAGAAAATCTGACCTCTGTTTTTAGCTCTGCCACCAAATTCTCTAGATAACTTTGGGAAAGTTGCTTAATGATTTCTGGGGTCTCCTTATCTGTAAAATGAAGATAATGATACCTATTCTTCTACCTCACTCATATATTGAGGATTGGGTGATACATACATGCTTATATTTTTTTACTCCATGGAAGAAAGGTATTAACAACCACAATATTTAAGTGTTACAGATTTTTTTCTTAAAGATGAGGAACTTATATTTTGTAGGTTTTACAAGATTGTTTAATGTGACCCAAAACATTTTTGAACCAGGCATTAGAATGTATTGTATTCTTGAAGTGGGAATTTCCATTATGAGTGAACTGTTTCCTTTTTTTTTCTTCTAATCACTTTTTACCTGGATTGGAATATGAAGCCTAGGTTGAGCCTAAAGCCATTCTTTAGAGTTTAATCATTTCTTTGGATTGTAATAAACTTAAATATGTAGTACATTTTTTAAATTACAAGAAGATATTTTATAATTGCAGCTGAAAGTACCTACTGATTTTAGAAGAGCTTTTCAAGCATTGGGGGAAGAAAATACTGGAAGGTGTCATTTTTCACTACCAAGAGATCCTTAAGAGGAAGAAATTATTTTGAAGCCAGAAAAATCTTTTAAAAGGCTGAAATTAGTGCATCACTCACAGGAGATTTCAGTGATAGTTTTAAACTTGACATTGAATAGCACTTTCTAGAAGTCTGAAATCAACCAAGAATAATAGTAGTTAGGGGTTAAACCTTTCTGTCCTCCTGCTTTATTTCACCTTTCTGTATCAAATGAAATCCAGGAAGGATAATTTGTAGCCTTGATGAAAAAAATTCCAGTAACTCATAAGGGCTTAGGAAGTTATCATGGGGAATATGGAGAGGGAGAGAACCTAGAAGAAATGTTAAGTGCAGTAGAAAGAATGCTAAACTCTGCCAGGAGATCTGGGTTTAAGTAAGTACCTCAAGTATTCACAATACCTCTGTAACTGCGAATAAGTCATGGAGTTTCTGGGGCCTGTTTCTCCATCTTTAAAATGGTGACTATACTTGCTTTGCCTACCACAAGGTCATGAAGAAAGTGCTGTGTAAACTTTAAGTACTGTATAAATGTGATTTTAATATTACCACCTTATAATTAGTTTTTGTAGATGAGAATAGGAGGGATTAGAAATTTTAATACCCAGACAATCCAGTTTTTTAATTTGTGTTTTGTAGAGGCCACAAATAGCAAGCCCACGACCTGTGTAGCTCTAGTTTTTTAGTCCTGCACTTTTTATCCAGTTATGATTGTCCTCTACGTCTTATCCTGCCCTGATTAATCTTAACAAAGCCTCACAAAGTGGGGGTTAAAGTTGACAATGATAGCAGTCTCAATCAGTGGGTTAATAATTCTGAAGCTCTTGAAATTCAGTGTCGATTTGACTCTGGGATAGAGTATATGAAGAGAGTAGACATGATTCCTTTATGTTCAGTGAATGTACTTTTCTCCTGAATGAGGGAGAGGGGAATCAAACCAAAACTGGGTTAGATATAGTTATGGTGTGATAACAATTGGATTCCTGGCATTGGTGGATCTGCTATAGCAACAGTGAGTAAGGCCTACTACCAGATTATTGGATTGTACTTGTGTTTTCTTTTCAGTTAACCTTATCCTTAGGACCAGGTGATTCTTAACCTGAAGACTTTACATTTTAGGGGTCCTGTGGACTGGGATAGCTAAACAAATCATCTTCAATGAAATTACTTCTGTGTATTTTATTTGAGGCATTTAAAAACATTATGAGGACCAGACCGAGAAAGGGCTCTGTGATACCAAAAAAAAAAAGCTTAAGAACCCCTACCTTAGAAGCATTTGGAACATGGGAATGGTGTTTCAAAACATATGGTTTTTGTGGCCTTCTATATTCACAAGTTCTCTCTAGCAGTGTAGATTACTATTTGTGAATGCTGCCCATTTTGTGTAGCTTGTGTGTTTGCCACAGGTGGTTCACCCAGAGTTCTGAAGTTTTTCTTTGAATTCTCCTGATACTTGGAGGGTACCAGTGGAGCAGTCTGGTGGTCTATCTGTAATCCCTCAGTCTCACCATGTAGACTAGCCCATTTCCTCCTCTTAGTTTACAATTCCTCAGTAATCTTTGTCCTGTTTTTTGGAATTTTTCCACCTAGTGATGAGTGGTTTTTACCATGACAACCCATGAGACAAAATTTAAAAAAAGACTGAAAAGTTGGACTTGATGTTCTTTTGTTATCACCTTGCTAGGCTTCTTGAACACCATTGAATGTATTGAGACTAATGAACAGAATCAAACCAGGAAGTCGAAAACAAATTATAAAAAAAAGTCCATTAATTTGCTGATTATTGGTGTAATAAATCTAATTCATAGATTCACTCTAATCAAAGCATATTTGTCAAGGTTCTCAGCTTCAAATTTTATGTTTGTCAACTGCTATTTAAATGTTTGTTTCTCTTCACCTGCTTTTAAATTTAATTGCCATTCTTAAATATGCAAAGGGAGGGACTACATAATATGACTTGAGGAAGGTACAAGCATTCTAAGTGTGGCAGCTATGGGAGCTTTAAATCACATTGGGAAGAATATGTTTATATATCAATGATGTATATTCAGAAAGATCAAAAAGGGATGGGAGCAGGTAGTATTGGAGAACCCCAAATTATAAAATGTAGAAGTTTTTCCCCTTCCTTGGGAAGCTGATAGAATCATCCAGATAATCAAACTCACTTATGTAATAATTATTCATCTGTGAGGAATTCAAGCAGTCAGTTGGCAGCACTGATGGAATGCTTATTGTCTGAACTAGGAAAATGAGTGTTCCTTGTGGCATGTGATATTTTGCTCTCCATTTACAAAGATGGTACTTCTCTTTGGACATACTTGGTTAAGTTTTTTGCACTAGTAGTAGTAACCAACTGCATGTTGATCTGATTATTTGAGAACAGACACATTTGGAAAATGGCATGCAGGCATGGCATACAAAAAAAGTATGGAGTTGGTTAAAATTTTCTAAAATGTTGGTGCCTAAGTTGAAAAATGTTCATTGTTGCATTTCAACAGAACTAGAATGTTTATCCTACTGTGAGTTTCTGTGCCCTGCAAGTTCATAGGTTAAGATTTGCCTCTATACCTGAAGACACCAAGTAATCCACACATAGTGCTTTTTTTCTTGGAAACCTGGCCCATCTTCAGGGCTTATTTGACTTTGTTATGCTATTTTTCACTAGGTCAGCCTGTATATGGGGTTTCCTGGTGAGTTTGAAATTTTGTTGTAACAGGGACTCATTAGGGGAAATTTAGAATAAGGATCCTGAGGAGATTTTCCTGGACCTTTAAATGACTCCTAGAATGGGGACCCATCGTCTCTCCTCCCATGTGAGAAATTTTGGTGTTCTTGTGTACAAAGGAGTATTTAGAAATTTATCTAGACTCTAGTTTCCCTTATGCATAGAAGGAATTAAGGAAGAGTTTTATTCAGGGCAGCTGGTTTCTCCACTGCTTGTGTGGAGAGAGTCCCATGTGCTTTGGTTGGGAATGTGACTGGAACTCAGGTTTTCTGAGATGAGTTTTATTTTCTTCAAGAGTTTCTCAATAATTGAACCCATTTTGTGAATGTGGGTCCAGAGCAGAGGAGGAGAGATGGCATAGTGGAACTGAGAGTGACTAAGTCTACTTGATTTGGTTTCCTACTTGAGGGTGAATGGATGATGCCTTTTTGATTCCAGATCCCAAATCCCTGGAGGGAGAGCTCTACAAGGTCTGAGAACCTCTGTGGGGTCCAAATTTCCTTCCAGGATAAGGATTCAATTCTTTTTTTGCCTCTGTGTAATAGAAAGCCCATTTAAACACGGAAATGGGGGAAGTGTTGATTACTAAGGAAGCAGTAATCTTTGGTAAGCTTTATGAAATGTTTCTTATTTGTTGAATCTACATGACCTTATATATGGCTACAGTGGTGATAAGTCTGTACCTTTGGGACTGTATAAGATTGTTTCTAATCCACTGTTTTGAGACTCTTTCCTACATGATACTGGAGAATCAAGTGAAATGACAATGCTTGTGCTTCCCCAGAGACCCTAGAGAACTGTTCTGCATTGGCGGGGAGGGGAGGAGAATGGAATGGTTATTTGGCTCGTGTAGAATGCCTTGA
This sequence comes from Pseudochirops cupreus, assembly GCA_028627135.1. NCBI lineage: Eukaryota > Metazoa > Chordata > Mammalia > Diprotodontia > Pseudocheiridae > Pseudochirops > Pseudochirops cupreus. Next base: position 346,718,799 of record CM053584.1, on the reverse strand, counting down.
GTAATATCTTTCTGTGGAGAAGGATGTGTAAAGGAAGTGCCTTGGACAGACTAGAGATTGTAGACATGCATAATTAGTTATGACAAATGTATACAAAATAGGAGGCTTTTTTTACTTTGAGGGCATTTGAAAGGCTTTGGCCAGATTTTGCCATGACTTTCTTGCTTCAGCCCTGTTGGTGTTCCTTCATTCCTTGTGGTGTGCCTCTCTTGCTCATGGTGTCCAGTGAGGATCCGTGCTATAGGGGGAGAGGCCATGTGGCCCAAGAAATGGGCTGTAGTTGTTGGCCTCTGCATCTCTTCTTTTCCATTCTAGGTGAAGGGAGCCTCTGTGACCTGGCTAAGTTTCCAAAGGAATGAGGGTGCCTCAGAATACTGGCATTCCATAGTTTGGAGGGTACTTTGGTATCCTGGTGTCACAGGCTGAGATTTATAGCTAAACCAGCATCAGTGTCTCACAGAGCAAGGGGTGTCACTAATTGCTGAACCCAGACCAACGGAAGGTGAGATTAGGACTTCTCTGGCAGTCATCGCATATTTATACATTAATTTAGTGAGACCAGTCCTATGTAGGAACTGAGTTAATTTTGACCTTACTCCCTCCAGAGACCTAAGGTGGTACAGGGGAGAGTATACCCCCAAGATGTTTGGGTGCTCTTACTATATCTCTGTAGTAAATATTCTTTTATTAAAAAAACTTAAAAATCAGATGGTGCAGAGAAGTCAGGATAGATGAGGACTGATAAGAGGTGATTAGATTTGGCAAATAGTTCATTGTCAACTTTGGAGAGAACAGGCTTAGTTGAATGATATCAGAAACCAGATTGTAGAGGATTTAGAGAGGAGAGGAAGTGGAGGTTTTTAGTATAGTGGCTGACTTTTTTCAAGGAGTTTAGCTGAGAGTGGAAGGAAACCCACATGGTAGTAGGTAATAGGGATGGCTGAGTGGGAGGAATATTGCTGTGGGGACCTTGAGAAGATGAGAATTTTGGAGCAGTCTTAATGCTAAGTGAGATAGTAAATTGATTAGAGAGATATAAAAAAGATCACTTTGCTGTAGTGAGGGCCAAGTTAAAGACAATACGTTTGTAGTGAACCAAGTTGGCATGGATAACAATGAAAGGCTCAGGTTGTTGGAATTGTCTAAGGTTGGGGTTTGGCACGGCATGATCAACAGTAGGAAAAGGAATAAAGGGATTTGAAGTGTGGAAGATAGATTAGTTTAATTCATTATCAAGGGGTTGAAATACAGAAGAAAATGGTGGGCAGCAAATGCAGGAGTGATGGGGAAGAACTAAGGGATGGAAGGATTGGAGTTCATGAACATTTAGGATATTGAGGAACTGGGAAATTAAGAGTATTTGCGGTAGCATCAATATATGTGTCAGGTGTTGTGGTGGAGAGAAAGACTGAGCCAGGCGCTGAACTCTTTGAGGAACAAAGGAGAATGTCCTGGGATTTGAAAGATAATGACTACCCTAGGTTGCTAAGAAGATGGTGTTAGAGGGACAGTCTGGAAGTGATAGAGAGGAGCAAGGAGTAATTTTACTCTCCCAACACAACCAGGGAATTGGGTATAGGGGTTTGATTAAGTACAACCAGTACTGGAAAGGAGGGCCAGGATACAGAATCAGGAGAAAGCTAGGTTCTCATGAGTTCCAGAAGATGGAGTGAGATAGGAATGGTTTCAAGGAAAAGCTTTCTCAGCCCTATTAATTATGGAGTAGGCATTCCAGAGAGCATAGTGAAAGTGGTGAGTAAGTCTGGAAAAAGGCATTCCAGTAGTAGGATTGAGGTAAACAGGAGTAAGGGAAGTAGGTACCTGGGGGTGGGTTTTGTATCCACTCACTGTGGCAAAACACTTGGCTAGAGCAGGACTCTCTGGAAAGGCATGAGAGCACAGTGGAGTGGATTTACAGTCAAGGGCCTTGATTTCAAGTTATGGCTCTGCTAGCTTCCCCCTGTGTTGTCTTGGACAAGTCACTTAATCTTTGTTGGCCTTATTTTCCTCATCTGTAAAATGAAGGCATTTGGACTGAATGACTTTCATGGTCCAAACTCTATAGGAGCCTATGAACAGAGGCTCATTGTTTTGTCTTTAACATTTGAAAAGCACAAACTTAATTCATAGAATCTTAAAAGTTCAAGGGACCTTCCAACTTTTCACCCACTGAGGAAATCACAGCAATGTTCTTGACAATTATTCAGATAGAAGTTAATATTAGAAGTATTGATGACTAGGAATTCATCTCCCTAAACCTGGACAATTCTTAATTGTTAAAAAGTTATTAACCTGAATTCTCGCTTCCGACCCCCACCCTCATTCTCCCTGCAGATTGTAACTTCTACCTTTAGATCCTAATTCCAATTTCTAGAGAAATATAGAATGAACCTTTTTTCCCATAAACCTTCAAATATTTAAAGACTATCAGATTTTGGCATCATCATCCTAATGATTTCAACTCTGTGTTAATATGTAAAGCTCAGAATTAACACCACAGTTCAGATATATTCTGATCAAAGACTATAGTCACGCTTGTACCTTTTTTCTAGACCTCATAATTAACACATACACTTAAGCTAAACTTTCTAAACCAGAGGTGTCAAAATACATGGCCCACAAGACCTCCAAGGTCAGCCTAAACCAGATTGATGATAAACAAAATAAATCAAAATACACTGAAATATAGCTAATACCACATTTTAAAACCAAGTCAATATGTTACCCATAGGGTTCCTTATGTACAGTTTAGTGGCCCCCCTGTTCTAGACAACTTTTAAGTTACCAAGAAAGTACTCATTTACATCGAGAGTGAACATTTCCTCACCTGGAAGTTTCCTAAATGAATGCAATCACAGGTCTAGTACACATCCTTATACATTTTGTTGAATTATGTGAACTTGTAGAGTCTAGTTTGCTGTGGGTCAAATCATGTCCCTTCACATGTAACTACAGAGAATACAGTCAGATTTTGCGATGAAAAGGACCACAGAAGTTATTTAGTTTAATCAGCATTTTGCCAGGAATCTCTTCTACAATATTGTTGACGAGTACATGAAGTCCCAGCCTGTGTTTGAAGAATTCCAGCAATAGGTAACTCGTTACTTAGTCAATACTTGCTGTTGAGCTCTAGTTCTTAAAAACCTTTTCTTTGTGTTGAACTGAAATAGGTTTTTCTACAATTTCCATCTTCTGAGGCCAAGCAGAAGTTCTTTCTGCAATATATATACCCTTTAAATACTTGCAGACCACCATCTTGTCCCTGTTAAATCTTTTCTCTAAAAGTTGGCTAAATGTTGTAGTTGAGTTGTTTAAGTAGTATCTGACTTTCTGTGACCCCATTTGGGGTTCTCTTAGGATACTGGAGTCATTTGCCACTTCCGTCTCCAACTTACTTTAGAGATGAGGAAACTGAGGTAAACAGGATTAAGTGACTTTCCAAGGGTTACATAGCTAGTAAGTGTCTGAGGCCAAATTTGAACTCAGAAAGATGAGTTTTGCTAACATCAGGCTCGTCAATCTATCCACTGCACCATCTAGGTGTCCTTAGGCTACAGACTGACTACTTCAATCAGTCAACCAGTCCTTCGATGGCAGCCAGTTCGCTCACCATTGGCCTAGTTGCTCTTCCTGAACATGCTCCAGTTTGTCATTGTGACAAAGCATTGGCCAGTAACTGGATGCCAGCTCTATTCCCCTCCCCCCAAATCAGTTATTATAAGGGTTACCCTTTGACAAAGAGAAGGTCCCCTCATCTATCTTAATAGTTCTTATAGAGGCACATGATGAACTAGAGTACTGGACTTGAAGATGAGAGGCCTATGTTCTAATCCTGCCTTAGACACTAGCTGTGAGAACACAAACCAATCACTACTTCTTAGGACCATTTTTCCACCTTGTTTACCTCACGTGAGGAAAATACTTTGTGAATCTTAAGGCACTTAAGTTGTCACTGTTAGGTACTTTTCCTTCACTACCACTTGTGGTCCATTTCGGCTCTATGTGTATGATCCTCTGTGTGTGTGTGTGTGTGTGTGTGTGTGTGTGTGTGTGTGTGTGTGTGTGTGTGTGTTTGTACATCCTTGGAGATGGGTAAGACTTCTTGATACTTGCTAAAGCTAGCGTTTTCTTAATGAATTTGCCCTCAAAATCTCTTCATTGGTTAGAATGGGCCCTGGAAGAGAATTCATGAGAAATACATCTCTCACATCTTTATCAGGTATGTATACTTTCTGATTCCAGATTGGATATGGTTTTTATACCTGGTGAAATGGTCAGACACAACTTATATATTGTATAGTCTTGCCCTCCTTCCAGAGAAAAAATGCAGATAAGTTTTAAAGGATTGCTGAGCCTTATATTTTCCAAGTATGTATCAGGAGTTGGTAGCGCCTTACTTTGAGCACACAAAACACAAGTCTCACTTTTTAATGACATCTGCTGTCCTCTTGGACCAGTAAAATCATTCTTGCTATCTTCAGGATCCTTCCAACCCAGATGAATGACACCCTGCAGTACTTTTGTGGCCATGGAGTGTTCTGTATAAGACAACACCAACTGCTGTCTTTTGTGTTGCCTTCTTTTGAATGGAACCCAAGTCTTTCAGCAGGCTTGCTTTGTTTCTCTGACTGTGTCATTTTCCACAGTATGTTGTCAGCCATCTTGTTCTTGCCACCAGTCATCCACAGACAACAGAGGCAGAAAGAGTCAATTCAGTGAAACAACGCTACTTGCAAGTCTGGAGGATGTGCCAAGCTCTCAGGTCTACAGGTTCACTTATTGTGACCCAGACTCTGAATACCTCAAATAGCTTTCCTTCTTTAGGTGTATTTATTATTGATTCAGTGTCATGTGGCTTTCAGAGACAGAGCATTTACATCCATGTTTGCCCTATTGGGCTGGTAATCAGCCCATAAACATTTGTTAAGGACTTACTATGTTCTAGGCACATACTTAGCACTGGAGGTACAAAAAGAAGCACAAAACAGTCCTGGCCCTCAAGGAGCTCATGAGCTAATGGGTGACAGTGAGCAAACAAAGATATATTTGAGAGATGTTACAAAGATGAAATCAGCAAGCCTTGGCAGCAGATTGGATTATGGGGCAGGGGTGGGGAGAGAGATAGGGAGGCATCTAGGATGAGTCCTAGGTTGCAAGCCTGAGGATCTGGGTGGATGGTGTTGCCCTTTACACCATAGGGAAGTTAAGAGGGTTTAGGGGAAAAGCTGATTAAGTTCATTTTGGACACATGAGATTAAGATGTCTACTGCTAATAGACATCCAACTCTGGAAGACAGTTGGAGATGCAAGATTGGAGGTGATCAGAGTTCAGTGCAAGATAGATTTGAAAATCATCTGTACATAGAAGATAATTAAATTCATGGGAACTGATGAGATCACCAAATGAACTAATATAGAGGGAGAAAAGAAGAGGGCCAGGGATAGAACACTGAGGGTAAGATCTGGAGGAATGTCCAGCAAAGGAGATAGAGAAGAAATAGTCTGCAGGAGGAGGATCCCTGCATGCTATGGCTTAATTGATGTGGAGACATGGAATCTCTCCCATCTAGCCATTTTTTATGCTGTGACAGTTAAAGTTTCCTGGCTCCATGCCTCTCATTCCTCATTCTTTATTAGGCAATTCAGAGAATACTCTCATTTCAGTAGTCCAGACTATTTCACTATCTTGCCTCATTGTTGGGAGTATAAATTTGAACCCTGAGTGACTTTGGGACTTGGATTGGAGTATATATTTTAGTGCACATCCAAGACACAAGCCTGCTTGTGGAACCAGCATTCATGGAGGTGCACACACATACTGTTTTTCATTGGCATCTGTTTGCTTATAATTGCCATCCTTCTGCAGCAGTGTTGCTCTTTAGGAACAACTACCTCCTTCTCCTTTCACACTTATAATAGTAATGAAATTTAAAGATCCCCTTGTATTGGTTTGGTTTTGGAATTAAGTGTTAAAACCCAGAGCTTGTGAATCCTGCTTGTGGGATGGACTTGTTGATGTGAAGAGAGAGAGCTGAACTGGAAGAAGCTGGTGTGGTGGATTTAGAGACAGGCCCAATCAGAGAAGGCCAGAAGAACTTTTGTGGAGGCAGAGAGAGAGAATTGCCGGGGGCCAGAGTTGCTGAGAGACAGGGAGAGAGAGAGAGAGAAAAAGAGAGAGAGAGAGAGAGAACTGCCAGCCAAGCCACCTGGACTTCTGAGGGCCAGTTGGAGCTGCCCAGGGCTTTTGAGAGCTGCCACCCAGAGCTGCTGAGAACTGAGGAGGCACCACTGTGGTGCTGGTATTTTTTTCTGTCTGTTTTGATGTTGTTTTGCCAGATTCATCTGCTGGTGAAGGACAGCGCTGTTGTTGCAGAGCTCCTGGAACCTTGCTGTTGGTTCAGAAGCCCTGAAGGAGGATTTTCTTGTTGTATGTTTACAGAAATCCTGGAAAGAGGGTCTTGCTGATGTTTTCGGGGGTCCTGAGACCATTCTTCAGGCAGAGAGTGAATTGATGAGGACACTGGCAATGTATCTTGTGGCTTCGTTAAGCTTTGTCTCCCCAGAAACAGAGATTGCTGAGAACTTGCCTCAGGTCAAGATGAAGAAAAGACCTCTCCTTGGGTGTTGAATGCTGTGATGATATCTTAACCTTGTTGTGGCTTAGGAGTAGATGGCCTTTGTGCTCTCCACTACCCCTTTTGAGAAGATGCTTGGTGTTAACTGATGGTAATTGTAATTCAGTTGTGATCTAGGGGTGGGAAACTTTTGACTTTTTATGTGTTCTGTGACTGACCAAATGAATATACTTTGTTTATGATTGGAAACTAATCTCCATTTGAGAAGAGAGACATTGTGACTGACTAAATGAATATACTTAGCTAGGGGTGGGGTACTTTGACTCTATACTTTGTGATTAAATTGAGATACTTTGTGATTGAATTGAGAACTTGCTAAATGACTGAGTTACACTGTATTTTGATTTTCTCTGTTCTGCGAATGTTTTGCCTTAATTTGTCACTGAATAAAGGGAGAGTTACTATGCTGGTATTCCGAACCTTGGAAGTTACCTTTGCTTGGTATTACATTATGGTGTAGTTGGCAAGAATTACAAAACATAGTGCCTCTATTTGTTCCAGGATCCATGGTCATTTAGATTGAGATTATAAGGCCAAGGATCCTGGAGGGGTGGAATGTAATGGTAATGGAATGTAAAGATCCCTTTGTATTGGCTTGGTTCTTGAGTTAAGTGTTAAAACCCAGAGCTTGTGAATTCCACTTGTGGGATGGACTTGTTGATGTGAAGAGAGAGAGCTGAACTGAGAGGAGCTGGTGTGGTGGATTTAGAGACAGGCCCAAGCAGAGGATGCCAGAAGAACTTTTGGGGAGCAACATCATGGAGGCAGAGAGGAGAATTGCCGGGGGCCACCCCTGGATCAATCAAATTACAATTATCATCAGTTAACACCAAGCATCTTCTCAAAAGGGGTAGTGGAGAGCACAAAGGCCATCTACTCCTAAGCCATAACAAGGTTAAGATATCACAGCATTCAACACCCAAGGAGAGGTCTTTTCTTCATCTTGACCTGAGGCAGGTTCTCAGCAACCTCTGTTCCTGGGGAGACAAAGCTTAACGAAGCCACAAGATACATTGCCAGTGTCCTCATCAATTCACTCTCTGCCTGAAGAACAGTCTCAGGACCCCTGAAAACATCAGCAAGACCCTCTTTCCAGGATTTCTGTAAACATACAACAAGAAAATCCTCCTTCAGGGCTTCTGAACCAACAGCAAGGTTCCAGGACCTCTGTAACAATAGCGCTGTCCTTCACCAGCAGACGAATCTGGCAAAACAACATCAAAACAGACAGAAAAAAATACCAGCACCACAGTGGTGCCTCCTCAGTTCTCAGCAGCTCTGGGTGGCAGCTCTCAAAAGCCCTGGGCAGCTCCAACTGGCCCTCAGCAGTCCAGGTGGTTTTGACTGGCAGTTCTCTCTCAATATCTCTCTCTCTCTCTCTCTCTCTCTCTCTCTCTCAGCAACTCTGGCCCCTGGCAATTCTCCTCTCTTTCTTCCTCCATGATGATGCACCCCAAAAGTTCTTCTGGCCTCCTCTGCTTGTACCTGTCTCTAAATCCACCACACCAGCTCCTCCCAGATCAGCTCTCTCTCTTCATGTCAACAAGTCTATCCCACAAGCGGGATTCACAAGCTCTGGGTTTTAACACTTAACTCCAAAACCAAACCAATACAAGGGAATCATGAAATTCCATTACCATTACAACACTGCATTGGTCATTACCACTGCGTGGCATTCTCTAAAGTTTTGATGCAAAGGACCCATGAACAGCTGATGAAGAGATTCTTCTTATAGTTTGGGTGGGGGGGGGGAAGATATGTTGCAACTTTCTTGCTTGTCCCCATCACTGTTACCTGACACTGTTCTTGTAGACCTTAACTTTTGCAGTACCGGTGCTACGTTCCCCTGATGAGGGCATCCACCCTACATGTAGTCTTCTTCTCTGCTGTTGTAAAAGAAGACAGACATGCCTTTATGGTTACTTCTTGAGGGTGATATCCATACCATATCTGCATTCTCTTGTCCTTTTATCTTTCCAAGAATTCTTTTGTTCATGGGTCCACCTATCACTAGATTTTCTGTTAGTTCCTATTGTCAGATATTCATAAGCAGTGTGCTGCTTTCATATAATGAGGCATGCCAGAAAAAAATTCAGGCTCCTATATGTTGCTTCTATATTTTGGAAAAGAAGGTGACTTGTACTGAGATGTGGTGGAGAAGTCTGGAGACTTAGGAGTAGAGACTGCAAAAGAGTGAAGGAATGGATAGTCTGCAAATTTTATAAATGGAGGCTCCTCTAGGAACTCACCAATTGGGGAAGGAAGGCCAAAGGAATAGATAGAAGTTCTATGGTGGAAAATCTAAAGTGATATCTTCAAGTGTGAGAAAGCTGCAGTATTTAGAGGGTAGATAAGTAAGATACCATGAGTTTACTGTCCTGTTGACTGCCATTCACCAGTTCATGATTATTTTTAATTAAGTGAATTCAAATTAATTAAAAAATTATTTATTGTTTCTCTCCAGTGTAAGCCTCACAAAGCTCAACTTTCAATTTCCAGGACTGTCTCCCTCTTGAGTCAATATTTGGCTCTTTTCTCTGTTGCCAGGGTTCATGCTTGTTGAAGTTGCTTCTGGCCTTTCCATATATAGCTATGTCTGTATGGAATGTGTCAGTGACCTTAACTGCGCACCTCTCTATGAAATTGGCTTTCTGACTCCTGGTTGGGAAATCAACTTCTAAATGAGCAGCAAGATGTCATGACCAATGGGGGAAGAGGGAGGGGAAGGGAGAAAAGAAAAGTCTTTCCTCCTCTCAAGTGAAAAGTTTGGTTCTTCCCTAACTCATGGCTCCTGCCTTTACTATTTCCAATACTCAAACTTTACTGACTTTCCTTCTCTGGAGAAGACAGAGGGTAGCAGTAAAACTGCCTATTCTACCCTGCCCACACAGGTATGGCTTCCAAGAAACTTAGGCTCACTTTTGGTTAGTGTATCATTGAATTAAAAGGAGGTACTAGTGGTCTGTGATTGATCTATTGCCCATCCAATAACTGGTTCGATTCTGATAGGAAAGGATGACTCCTAGAGCCATTATGGGAGGCTTTGTTAGTGGTCAGTTCATGTCCTCTAATTGTAGGTGTCCCTAAGGTTTCTGGCCTGGGCCCTCTTCACTACCCCATATCAATCTGTTGCCAAGTCCTGCCAGTTTCACCTTTGCCCTCATCATCTTCTGGATTATTATTATTATTATTATTGCTTTTTGGAGGGGGGAAGGCTGGGCAGTTGGGGTTAGGTGACTTGCCCAAGGTCACACGGCTAGCAAGTGTTAAGTGTCTGAGACCAGATTTGAATTCAGGTCCTCCTGACTCCAGGACCAGTGCTCTATTCACTGCGCCATTTAGCCGCCCCCATCTTCTGGATTATTGCAGTAGCTCAGTAGTGGGTCTGCTTGCCTTTAATCTCTCCCCACTCCAATCCATCCTCCTTTTAGTGACCAAAGTGATTTTTCTAAAGTGCCAGTCGAGCTATGTCACCCCCCTATTCAGTAAACTCCCATGACTATTGTCTCCAGGATCAAATATAAGATGCTCCATTTGGCATTCAAAGCCCTTCATAACCTAGCCCCTCTAATCTTTCCAGTCTTCTTACACCTCACTCCCTGACACGCACTCTTGGATCCAGTGATACTGTCCTCCTGACTGTATTCTCATGTTAGACATGGCTAAAAAAATATGCCTTATTTTACTCTTCATTCTTATCAACACTCTGGAAGGAGGTAAGTAGTATTCTTTATCATAGTTCCCCTGGAATCATAGATTGTCACTGTTGATCAGAGTTCTTAAGTCCTTCAAAGTTGTTTAGGTGGAGCAAAGATGGCATATTATGGGTAGTCACCCAACTGAAGTCTCCCAACATTTCCCTCCAGAGAACTTTAAAATAATGCCTCATATTAAGTTTTAGAGCAGCAGAGCCAATAAAAGGTTGGAGTGACACTTTTTTTAGCCTAAGAAAACTTAAGAGTTTAGCAAGAGAAGTGTACGACACTCAGGTGGAGGTCTTTATGGAGCCCACACATGTGGAGACAGCAGTAGTAGCCACAGCAGCAGGTCCAGGAGCTCTCAGGTCAGAGAAGGTAGGGGGGTTGAACAACTGCTCAGAAAAAGACTATGGGGGCCCCTTTGCTGGCACTGGGTACAACGTGTGTTGATTGGCCACTCTGTTGCCCATATGCAGTTCTGGGTTGCAGTTCCAGAATAGAGAGAAGCACTAATAATCAGTCACAAGGGAGCAGGAGCCCTGATCACATTTCCAAAGCAAAGAGAGCACTAATGCTTGTGGGTTCAGGGGACCAAGGGCCCTTCCTGCCTAAAGACCAGAGCATAGACCAGGGGAGCAGTGACTACATTTCTCCCAGGATCACACTACCTTGAAAGCATTTAATACTTGCAGATCCCCAGAACCGGCTCTGAAAACAGCAGCACAAAAAGCCCTAAAACTTGGAACAGCATCTCCCCACCCCCAGGTGAGCAGAGCCCAACTTGAACAAAGTTCAGAGTCAAGAAATAGGCTGGAAAAACAAGCAAACAACAAAAAAATTTTTATCATCAAAAGCGACTATAATGGCAGGGAGGACCAAGACATAAACTGAGAAGAAATCAATAATGTGAAGACAGCTACCAAAAAAAGCCTTAGAGAAAAATGCAAATCAGACCCAAACCCAACAAGAATTACTGAAAGATTTAAAGAAAGAGATAAGGGTGGTAGAGGAAAAATTGAAGAAAGAAATGAGAGTGAAAAGAGAGAAAAAAGAAAATTATGAAAAGAGAATTAAAAGAGGCACAACAAAATACTGAAGAAAATAACACCTCAAAAACTGAATTATTTGTTGTCCTTCATTCTCAAAGAGGACCAAAATGACATCATTATGTTTGGGTCAAGGTACAGTGTATCCAACTGTTGCTGATCAGACCAGTAGGATCTCAGAAGGCTCTACCACAGGTCAGGCACAAATAATACATGTGAGCAATTGGAGTGGAGATGGCTCTAAATTTGTATATCTCACATTTCTTTTGAGCTAGTGCATTTCTGCTTTGCTCATAAAGTGCAGCATCTTTGATGTGGGCATGTCATGCTGGACAATCCTCTACCAATGTCTCCTATGTCATGCAATCAATTCTAAAATTCTTCTGAGAGACCTTGAGAGTGTCCTTGTATCACTTCTTCTGACCTCCATGTGAGCCTTTATCTTGTGTGAGTTCTCCATAAAATAGTCTTTTAGGCAAACATATGTTTGGCATTTGAACAACATGGTCAGCCCATCAGAATTGTACTCTCTGCAGTAGAGTTTGAGTGCTTAGTAGTTTAGCTTAAGAAAGGAATTCAGTGTTGGATGTCTTATCTTGCCACGTGATCTTCAGAATCTTCCTAAGAATTTAAATGGAAGCCATTCAGTTTTCTACCATGGCACTGATAGACTCTCTAGGTTTCCCAGGCATACAACAGTGAGTTCAAGACAGTGCTCTGTAAATCATCAGTTTGGTAGGCAGTCGAATATCTCTTTTCTCCCATACTTTCCTTAGGAGCCTCCCAAACACTGAGATAGCTCTGGCAATTTGTGTATCATCTTCATCATTTATGTGAACATCCCTGGAAAGTATACTGCCAAGGTAAGTGGACTTATCCATAGTATTCAAAATTTCTCCATTTGCTGTAACCAATGGTTTTACATATGGATGGTGTGGAGCTGGCTAGTGGAGAACCTCTGTGTGTGTGTGTGTGTGTGTGTGTGTGTGTGTGTGTGTGTGTGTGTGTTTGTTGTTAGGCCAAAAATACAAGCAACAGAGAATGGATCCATACTCTGTTGCGTCTCAGTCTCAGAGGCTGAACTGAGTGCACAAACACATACAAATAAAAAGTCATATACCAACTCTCCCTTCACTTTAGTCATGGCTTGTAGCCTTTTCAAGTTAAATAATTTACTATCAAGTTAAATAATTTACTATCAAGTTAAATAATTTACTTCAGAATGACATAAATTCTAAACTGGGCATCTTGCCACACAGGAGAATAGGGGGAATGGGGATGAGAGGTAGGATGATGGAGGGAAGGGCAGGGTGGGGGGGGAGGGTTAATGGAAGTGCACACTTCTGTAGAGGGACAGGGACAGGGTAGAGAGTGGAATGGGGCGGGGCAGATAGGAAGGAGGGACATGTAATCAGTCTCTCACAGTGTGCCCACTGTGGAGAGGTTCTGTGTAATTACACATGTACAGCCTATGTTTGATTGCTTGTTCTTCCAGTGGGGGTGGCTGACAAAGGAGGAAGAGAAAGAACCT
>CM053584.1:346672862-346705789 GCA_028627135.1 Pseudochirops cupreus | reverse complement strand
TGTGGAAGGGAGATCCATCCTGCCCTATCGGAAAGTTAGAGGAGTGATGGGGGAGGACATAGGAGAGATTAGATTGGGGGAGGGGTTATACAAGGGGATGGCTGTTTTGGGGGGGGTAGGGGAAAGATGGGGAGAAAATTTGTTACTCAAAATCTAGTGGAAATGAATGATGCAAACTAAAATAAATAAAATAAAATAAAATATGAAAAAAAAAGAAAATCCACCAATACCTGAAAAAAAAAATAATTTACTTCAGTGCAATAATTGACCTTGATGCCATTTTTATCCCCATTAAAGGAGTCTGACAACATCACAGAAAACATCATGCTAAAAAATCATGGGAGCAAACACAAAGTCCTGCGTTACTCCACTGATAACTAGGAAAGCATGAGAGCATTGTCCATTAAGCAGAACCCAGGCAATCATGCCATCATGAAACTGACATACAATACTGAGAAACTTATCCAGGAAACCAGATTTTGCCATAATATTATACAAACCCTCACAACTGACAAGATCAAAGACTTTGGTCAGATCAATGAATGTCCTGTTTTGTTCCTGGCATTTCTCCATTCTCAGGTAGCAAACACCATATTGACTGTTCCTTAGCCCTTTCTGAAGCCTCACTGGCCCTCAGATGGATGACTGTACTTCAAGTGAAGGATCAAGTTTATTAAGGAGGATTCTGGCAAGAATATTGCCAGCAATGACTAAAAAAGAGATCCTCCTATGATTGTTGTAGAACAATCTATTTCCTTTACTTTTATGGAGATAGACAATGAAGGCATTCTTGAACTCCTGGGGAATAACCTCCTCTTGCAATATAACCCAGAAAATTTCCATCAGCTTTCGTATGAGCAGAGGAACCATGCCTTGTAAATCTCGGCTGGAATAGAATCAGCACCAGGCATTTCACCACACCAGAGGAACCTAATGGCATTCAAAAGCTGTTCTTCAATTGAAAGTGTGATTAGAGAGGGATTGATTTTAACCTGAGGTATTTGGTCAATGGCTTCAGCATTGATGACAGTCTGTTGAGAACACTATGAAAGTGTTCAGCCCATCTCTCCAGGATCATATCCTTATCACTAATCAATGTGGCTCCATTAGTACTGAATAGTTGAGGTGCATCACAAGTCTTTGACCTGTAAATAGCCTTCAGAGCATCATAAAAGTGCTTTGGATTGTTCCTATCAACATAAAACTGAATTTAATCTGCCTTCTTATTGAGTCAAGAATTCTGCTTCTCTCTATGCTTCATGTGCACTTTACTTTTGATGGAGTTAAATGCTGCCTTCTTAGAGAGAGAAAGAGAGAGAGAGAGAGAGAGAGTGAGAGAGAGAGAGAGAGAGAGAGAGAGAGAGAGAGAGAGAGAGAGAAACTATTCTGCTAGTAAACCCTGAGGAGTTCTCATTTTTTTGTTTATCAGCTCTTGAATTTCTTCATCATTTTTGTCAAATCAAACTTGATATTTGTGAGTGTTCTATCCCAGATAGTAAATGCAGTGCTATACACCAAATTTCTGAAAGCTACCCGTTCCTTTTCTGCTCCGCTGTTGTCAACTATTTGTTGGCTCAACTTTACCTCCAAGTTAGCAATGAACACTTGGAGAGATGGTCTAATCTGCTAGCATAAGTCTTTTTATAGTCATCTTGCTTTGGGTCTGCCAAGAGAGGATAAGTCTATGATCAGTCCAGCATTCTGTGCCATACATCATACTCATTACTCTCACCTCTCTGTCTCTTTTCCTTATAATGACATAGTCTATTAAATGCCAATGTTTGTGGTGAGGGTGAATCCACAAAATTTTATTGCATTTACATAAATAGAAGACAGTGTTGGTGATGAAAAGGTCATGAGACACAGATCTTTAGCAGTAAGTGACTAATACTGTTGCTGTTTCCAACTCCATTCCTCCCAAAGACTCCCTGCCATGTCTGATAGTCTCTGCCTACTCTGGTGCCTACTCATCCAGAGTTATAAGCTTGGCCTCTTTTGGCACATTGATTAGGATGGTCTCCAGGTCTTCATAAAGTTTTTCTTTGACCTCATCAGAATTTCTCATGGTAGGAGCATATACATTGATGATGGTAATATGGTGCTTTCCTGCAAGTGGTAATCACATTGTCATGAGTCTGTCATTCATTATTTCTGAGAAACATATAAGCTTCTTGATCAAATTAGTTTTGATTGTAAAATCTACCCCAGCTTTGTGGCACTTCCTATCTCTGCATCTACTCCAGAAAATCTTGTATCCAGCTCCAACTTTGGGAAGCTGGCCTTCATTTGCAATTGCCTTGTTTCACTCTGGACTGCTATTTGGGTGGGGTACCTACTGAGTTCTCTCACATAAGAGCTGTTCATCTTTCAGGTCTGCTGGATTTTGTGTTGTCCATAAATGTGCACACATTCCATGTACTCATGGTGAGTGAAATCATCTTTGCAGAAGTTTTTGTACATTTTTTGTCTTTTGACCATAGGTGGTATCCCCACCTGCAAGTGGGTCAGGGTTGGGTGAAGCAGACAATTTTTAGGGCACCTTTTCTAACCCCTTCCTCATTGCCAGGAGTTGAGCAGTGCAATCCTTAAAAAAGGTTGCTCAGACACCCAAGGGGCTACTGAATTTCATTGCTGCGTCAGTTCAGTGAGATTACAATCCTATGACCTAGGCTGCCTGTGTGTAGGGTTGTGACTACAGATTTCAGTATATCTGCACCTGCTGCTTCATAGCTTGCCTGTTGCTACAAGACTCTGAGGTAAGTAAAAATAGCATGGGTAATGTCTTTTGGTTCATACATAAATTGGATTTAGCTGAGGCAGAATCGTATAAAGTTGTCAGCCTCACTCTCTCTCCAAGAGTCATTGGAGTCCTGGCAAGACAAAAGACAAGATGACTGGCAATGGTCTGGGACATAGTGGATGACCTTGGGATCTTCAATGTCTAACCAAGCTCTAAGTACTCCATAGCACCTGCTTTAGTCACCTTCCTGAAAGTTGGAACAAATTGTTCTCATCTCCCCATTCCATAAGGGAAGTCTTCCTGTGCTTGGGTAGACACCCCTTAACTCACTGATGGGTTTGGGACCTCTAGGTTACCCTTAACCTGGTTTAGCATGTCTGCCAAAATGGTTTACCAGGTTGTGGCTGCTGTGCTATGGCTTCTTGGAGCTATAGGTGAGAACTGAGTGAATCAGGTGGACACCAAAATTGGAAAGCCCTGAAAAGGACTCTGCAGCCCTCACACCAGAGCTGCTACTTTTTTTCTGAATACCTTGCACACTGGTCAAATGGTAAAAGAGACACAAAAATCCACTGAAGAGAATTTCTTCAAATGTAGAATTGGCAAAATGGAAAAAGAGGTAAGAAAATTTCACTGAAGAAAATAATTCCTTAAAAAGTAGAATTGGGTAAGTAGAAGCTAATAACTCCATGAAACATCAAGAAACAATAAAACAAAGCCAAAAGAATTTAAAAAATAGAAGAAAAATGTGAACTATCTCATTGGCAAAACAACTAATCTGGAAAGCAGATTGAGGAGAGCTAATTAAAGAATTCTTGTACTACCTGAAAACCATGATCAAAGAAAGAGCCTAGACACCATGTTTCAAGAAATTATCAAGGAAAATGGCCCTGATATCTTAGATCCAGAGGGTAAATTAGAAACTGAAAAAATCCACTGATCACTTCTTGAAAGAGATTTCAAATTGGAACACTAATGGAGTAGTGAACTGGTCTAGCCATTCTATAGAACAATTTAGAACTATGCCAAAAAGGTATAAAACTGTGCATACCCTTTGATCCATCAATATCACTATTAGATCTGTATCTCAGAAAGATCAAAGGAAAAAGAAAAGACCCCATGTGTACAAAAATATTTATATCAGCTCTTTTTGTGGTGGCAAAGAATTGGACATTGAAGGGATGCTTATTAGTTGGGGAATAGCTGGAAAGTTGTGGCATATGATTGTGATGGAGTATTATTATGCTATAAGAAATGATGAGAAGGGTGGTTTCCGATCTATATGAACTGATGCAAAATGAAGTGGGAAGAATCAGGAGATCTTTGTGCTCAGTAAAAGCAATGTGATAATGATGATCAACTGTGAAAGACTTAGCTACTTTGATCAATATGATTCAAGACAATTCCAAAAGACTCATCATGTAAAAATGGTAGTCATTTCTAGAGAGAGAGAACTGATAAACTCTGAGTGCAAATTGAAATACAATTTTCTCACTTTATTTTTCTAGCTTTTTTATATAAAGCTATTATGGAAAGATTTTGCATGATTTCACATGTATAATTGATATCATATTCCTTGCCTTCTCAGTGGGTGTAGGAAGGGTTGGAAAGGAGGAAGAAAATTTGGAACTCAAAATTAAAAAAGAAAAAAAATGTTACAAATAAATAAATAATAAAATGTAAAAAAACAACCCAACAACACCAAACTTGTTCATTTACAGTAGTATTATTATGGTATGAATTATACTTGTGGTCTCCCATTCATGGTTCATTCTGCATTAGTTCATATGATAATATTGCATTACATTTTTATGCCATAATTTTTTCGGCCATACTTCAAGATCCTATAATTTTTAAAATTCTTCCAACTCTAGTATGATGTGCAACAGGACAAATTTCTGAATTAATAAATCAGAAGGTCATGTGTTATTCTGCATCTTGAGCCCATCACTTCTTTGTCAAGAGGTAGTCAGCATGTTCCTCCTAAAAATGGCCCTTCAGGGTCATGGTTGGTCACTGAATTAATCAGAGTTCTTAAATCTTTCAAAGTTATCTTTACAATGTTGTTGTTACTACATAAATTGTTTTCCTGGTTCTGCTCACATAATTTTTCTTCAGTTTATGTAAATCTCCCTAGGATTGTCTGAAATTGTACCTTTCATTATTTCTTATGGTATAATAGGCATCTGGGGTGCCATAGTGCACAAAGCACTGGGTCTGGACTCAGGAAGACCTGAGATCAAATCCAGCTTCAGATACTTGCCTCCTGGGCAAGTCACTTAACTTCTCCTGTCTCAGTTTCCTCATCTATAAAATGGGAATCATAAAAGTACCTACTTCCCAGGGTTTCTGTGAGGAAAAAATGAAATAATATTTGTAAAGTATTTACTTAGGATAATGCAGGCACAGAGTAGAAGTTTATTGCTTACTTCCTACCCATAATATTCCACTACATTGATCGCAATACCATAATTTTTTCAGCCATTTCCCAAATTATGGGCATTCTCCTTAGTTTCCGGTTCTTCGCTACTAGAAAAGGGAGCTGCCATAACAATTTTTTGTACATATGGATCCTTTTCCTCTTTCTCTGATTTTTTTTGAAAGTATAGGTCTAGTAGTTGTATTCCTGGGTCAGAGTATATGCAAAGTAACTTCTTGGCTGTAGTTTCAAAATGTTTTCCAGAATGACTGGACCAAATCACAGCTCCACTAATAAAGTGTTAGTGTACCTCTTTTCATTCAGCACCTTCAGCATTTGTCAGTTTCCTTTGTTTCTTTTTCAGTCTTAACAGTCTTATAGGTGTGAGATGGAACCTCAGGATTGCTTTGATTTTCATTTCTTGAATTATAAGTGATTTGAAACATTTTTTCATATGCCTGTTGACAGCTTGAATTTTTTCTTTGAAAACTGCATGTTCAAATCCTTTGATACCATTTGTCAATTGAGGGATATCTTTTATTCTTATAAATTTGAATCAATTCCTCATATATCTTAGAAATGAGACCTTTGTCAGAGAAACTTTCTGAAAAAAAATTTCCCCTCACTTTGTGGTTTTTCTTTAATTCCTTAAATGGACTAGTTTTGGGGTGGATAGGTGACACAGTGAATACAACACAGGTCCTAAAGTCAGGAGGATGTTAGATGTACTAGTTTTATTTTTGCAAATACTTCAAAATTTTGTTATCAAAATTTTTCATATTATCTCCCCTGATTCTCTGTAACTTTTGTTTAATCACAAACTGTACAGGAAATTTCTTCTTTGCTACTCTGATTTTCTTAGGGTTTGACCTTTTGTTCCCCCCTAAGTCAAGTATCCATTTGCGGCTTATCTTGGCATGAAAGGTGATGGTCTAAAATTAAATTTATCTAAACTTCTTTCCACTTTTCTGAAGTTTTTTATTAAATAGTGAGTTTTTACCTTAGCTAGTATCTTTGAGTTTACTGAATAATAGGCTATTAAGTTAATTTGCATATCTTTAATTAATCAATTCTATTGATTTTCTTATTTTTTTTAACCACTTCCAAATCATTTTGTTGATTAATTCTTTGTAATAAGATCTGGTATTGCTTGAGGCCCCTTATTCTCAGTTTCCTCCATTTATTTCCCTTCAGATTCTTGTCTTTTTTTTTTCTTCCAAATAAATTATATTACTTTTTCCAACTCTTTAAAGTAATCCTTTTGTAGTCCTTTCTCTTTTTTGTTAATGAAAGTATTTAGAGATATAAAATTTTCTCTAAGGACTGCTTTGGCTTTATTCCTAAAATTCTGGTATGTTATGTTGTTATTGTCTTTCAGAAAGTGTTCTATTTTTCTATTATGTGTTTTCGACCAGCCAATTCTTTAGGATTAAGTTATTTAGTCACCAAATAATTCTTATCCTTTTTTCAGTGACTTAATAGAATATAATTTTTATTGCATTGTGATCAGGTAATGTTTAATATTTCTGCTTTTTTGCATTTGTTTATGAGGATTTTATGCCCTAATATATGGTCAGTTTTTGTAAATGTGTCATACAATTCTAATATGTATACTCTTCTCTATTCCCATTCAATAATTATTAGAAGTCTATCATAGATAAGTTTTCTAAAATTCCATTCTTGTCCTTAACAACTTGTTTACTTTTCTCAGATATTCCTAAGGTCTGAAATAGGTACATTGAGGTCCTCAATTATTATAATTTTATTTTATTGTCTGTTCCTCCCAGTAACTCATTTAGAATTTCCTTTATTTAGACCATTAAATTCAGGATTTGTGCCATTTGGTGTATATGTTAAATATTGATGTTTATTCACTGTGTGTGATACCTTTTCAGGAAAATGTAGTTTGTTTTTGCCGGTTTTTGTTATTGTTGCTATTTTTGCTGTTGCCTTGTCTGAGGTCACAGTTGTTACCCCTGCTTTTTTCAGTGCAATTGAAATGTAAATAGAATTTGCTTTAGCCTCTTTCTACAACTTTGTGTCTTTTTGTTTTATGTACAATTCTTGTAAACAGAACCCATAATTCTTAATGGATTTTTTAATCCATTATACTAGCTTCTTTGATTGTATGAGTGAATCCATCCCATTCACAGTTGTGATCATTAATTATATATTTCTCTCCATCTGTTCTCTTATATTTTCCCCCTCTTTCCTCTCTGTATACCTCTTTATGAAGAAAAAGTGTGGAGAATAGACTGAGCATGGGTGGTCTATGGTTAATGCAATTAGCTTCCACTCTCCTGCCCTTCTTTTCTTTTCCTTGCCCAGACACAAATCACAGATTCTTACTCTTTCTTTGCTTTTAATCTTCTCTTCAGGACCCCTCTCCAAGTTTGAAGCTTGTTTTTGCTTATGCCCAATCTCTCCCTGAATCAAAATTCCCTCTTATCCTCCATGTCGTCATCCCTCTTATTTCTCTATTGAATTGAATATATTTCTAGACCAACCTGTTTTTGTGGGTATTCTACTCTCCTTTGACTGGTTCAGATGAAAGTGAGGTTCGAGTGACCCATTTCCCTCACCCCTTCCTTCTTGTATGTATTGTCTTTTACTTGCATACCACAGCTATGTGAGATAAGTCCTTCCACCTTTTCTTGCCCTTTCTTCTCTAGTATATTGCTTTCCCCCTTATCTTTATTCTTCTATGACTATCAAAGCATAACAAAACCTACCCCAGGTCTTCTGTTTTATTTAACTTCTTCTATGACTCTTATGACATTAGCATTCTGAGGGTACATGCATCATCTCCCCTTTTTAGAATGTAAACGCTCCATCCTTGTATAGTCCCTTCTAATTGCTCATTCATATTTATATTTTATACTTCTCTTTACTCCTGTGTTTGCATTTCTTAATTTCTAATCAGTTTTGGCATTTTCATCAAGAAACATTGAAGTGCTTTATTTCATTAAAGATCCATTTTTCTCCCTATGAGATAAAACTTAGTTGTGCTGGATAAGTTATTCTTGATTGTAAGCTTATCTTTTGCCTTTTGGAATATCTTATTCCAGGATCTCTGTTCCATTATTATAGTAGCTGGCAAATCCTGAGTGAACCTGATTATGAATCTTAGGTATTTGAAATTTCTGATTGTTTGCAGTATTTTTTCTTTGACCTAGAAGCTCTGAATTTTGGCTGACATTCCTGGAAGTTTTCATTTTTTAGGAAGTGACCAGTGGATTCTTTCTATTTTCTTTTTTTTTAGTTAGTCTTTTATTTTTTTATTTTTAGTTTTCAACATTCATTTCCACAAGATTTTGAGTTACAAATTTTCTCCTCATCTTTCCCCTACCCCCACCCCAAGATACCAAGCCTACTGAATACCCCTTCCCCCAATATGCTCTCTCTAATATCCTCTCCTATCCCACACCCCAACTTTCTAGTAGGGCAAGATGGATTTCTATACCCCAGTGCCTGTATATCTTATTTCCCAGTTGCATGTAAAAAACAATTTATTTTTTTAACATTTTCTTTTAAAACTTTGATTTCCAAGATTCTTTCCCTTCTTCCCTCCTCACCCACCCCCACTGGGAAGACAAGCAATTCAGTATAGGTTGTACATGTATAGTTACGCAAAACATTTTCATAGCAGTTATATTGTGAAAGACTAACTATATTTCCCTCCATCCTATCCTGCCCCCCACTTATTCAATTTTCTTCTTTGATCTTGTCCCTTTTCAGAAGTGTTTGCTTTTAACTATCCTTTCCCCCAATCTGCCCTCCCTTCTATCATCCCCTCTGTTATCCCCTTCCTCCCTACTTTCCTGTAGCATAAGATACCCAACTGAGTATGTGGTATTCCCTCTTAAGCCAAGTTCAATGAGAGTGAGGTTGACCTATTCCCTTTCATCTACCTGCTCTTCCCCTCCATTGTAACAATTTTCTCTTGTCTCTTTTATATGAGATAATTTACCCTATTCTACCTCTCCCTTTCTCCTTCTCCTATTATATTCTTCTCTCACCTCTTAATTTTATTTTTTAGGTATCATTCTTCATTTTACATGCAACTGGGAAATAAGATATACAGGCACTGGGGTATAGAAATCCATCTTGCCCTCTGTCTATGTATACATGTACACACATATACACATACTCACATATGTATTTATATACACATATACGCTCCTATACATACATATGTATATATGTATACATATATACATATACATTCCATTCAACAATCCTCATATTGAGAAAAGTCTCATGAGTTACAATTGTAGTTTTTCCATGTAGGAATGTAAATAGTTCAACTTTAGTAAGTTCCTTATGTAAGTTCCTTTTCCTGTTTACCTTCTCATGCTTCTCTTGTTTCTTGTATTTGAAAGTCAAATTTTCTCTTCAGCTCTGGTTTTTTCATCAAGAATACTTGAAAGTCTTCTGTTTCATTGAATGACCATATTTTCTCCTAAAGCATTATACTCAGTTTTGCTGGTAGGTGATTCTTGGTTTTAGTCCTAGCTCCTTTGACCTCCAGAATATCATATTCCAAGCCCTTCAGTCCCTTAATGTAGAAGCTGCTAGATCTTGTGTTATCCTGATCATGTTTCCACAATATTCAAATTGTTTCTTTGTGACAGCTTGTAATATTTTTTCTTTGACCTGAGAACTCAGGAATTTGGCTATAATATTCCTAGGAGTTTTCTTTTTGGGATCTTTTTCAAGAGGTGATCAATGAATTCTTTCAATTTCTATTTTGCCCTCTGGTTCTAGAATATCAAGGCAATTTTCCTTGAGAATTTCTTGAAGGATGATCTCTAGGCTTTTTTTTATATCCTGGCTTTCAGGTAGCCCAATAATTTTTAAATTATCTCTCCTGGATCTATTTTCCAGGTCAGTGGTTTTTCAATGAGATACTTCACATTGCCTTCTATTTTTTCATTTGTTTGGATCTGTTTTATAGTATCTTGATTTCTCATAAAGTCCTTAACTTCCATTTGCTCCAGTATAATTTTGAAGGAATTTTTCTCTTCAGTGAGGTTTTGAAATTCCTTTTCCATCTGGCCAATTTGGCTTTTTAAGGCATTCTTCTCCTCATTGGTTTTTTGGGCCTCTTTTGTCATTTGAGTTAGTCTATTTGTAAGGTATTATTTTCTTCAGTATTTTTCTGGATCTCCTTTAGCAGGTTGTTGACTGTCTTTTCATGATTTTCTTGTATCATTCTCATTTCTTTTCCCAATTTTTCCTCCACTTCTCTTACTTGATTTTCAAAATCCTTCTTGAGCTCCTCCATGGCCTATAACCAGTTCATATTTTTCTTGGAAGGTTTTGATGCAGGAGTTTTGACTTTGTTGTTGTCTTTTGGTTCCATGTTTTGATCCTTTTTATCCCCAAAAAAGGATTCTATGCTCTGATTGCACTTCCTCTGCTTGTTCATCTTGTCAGACAATTACTTGACTTTTGACCTCTTTGCCATGATAGAACTCTGCTTCCAGAGTGGAGAGAGCTGTGTCCCAAATTGCTGGGGTTTTTGCAAATATTGTCACAGGTCTGAGGAGGGCACCCTCTCTACAGCCTCCACAAGCTTTGGCACACTGGTGTTTCTCACCTCAGGACCACCACCCAAGACTGTGACCCAGATCCAAGCAGGTCAAAGCAAGAGTGATTTCCCTCTGAATGGTCGCTTGGTCCCCCTATGATCTGCAGGCCAGAAGCTCCAGAGGCTACCATGTGGCATCAGCTGCAGCCTCCACACTGCCACCACCTCTAGCCTCAGGGGAAGGGACCAGACCATACTCTTCCATCACCTAGTTTCCACAGAGTTCCCTACTGACCTTTTACTTTATCTTTGGCATTTATGGGTTGAGAAGTCTGGAAACCACCACAGCTGCCAGTGATTCACTCTCCTGAAGTCTACTCCAGCTGGTTTGTGCTGCTTGCTGGGGCCTCCGTCCCCTGCTCCCCCCCACCCAGGTCTGGGCCCATGTGGCTCACACGAGACTGCACTTGGCTCCCAAGTAGGTGTGATAGACCCTTCCTGTTGGCCTGCCAGATTGCCTTCAGTGGGAGATTTGTTTCTCTCTGTCACTTTGTGGTTTCAGTAGCTCTAAAATTTGTTTAGAGTCATATTTTACAGGTATTAGAGGTGGTTGGAGTGGGAGCTCAGATAAGTTCCTGCTTTTACTGATTCTTTCTATTTTCACTTTGCTCTCTGATTCTAATATATCCAGGCAATTTTCATTCCTAATATATGCTTTTTTTTGGTCATGGCTTTCAGGTATTCCAATGATTCTTAAATTTTCTCTCCTTGACCTGTTTTCCACAGGTCAGTTATTTTTGAAGTAAGATAGCTTACATTTCTCATCATTTGTTTTGGTCTTTGACTCCATCTCTCAGCTCCTGGCATCTGACTGTCCCTCATGCCTAGGATGCTTTCCTTTCTTAACTCCATCTGCTGACCTTCCTGACTTCCTTTAAGTCCCAACTAAAGTTTCATGTTTCATAGGAAGTCTCCAAACTTCTTACATCTAGTGGCTTCTCTCTGTTAACCATTTCCTATTTACCCTATACGCAGCTTGTTTGTGCATGTTTGTTTGCTTTTTGTCTCTTGTTGTTTAATAGAGTATGAGCTCCTTAAGGGCAAGGATTGTCTTTTCTCTTTGTATGCCCAGCCCAGCACTTAGCACATAGCAGGCACTTAATAAGTATTGATTGGTTCATTGTTTTAATATTTCTTATTGTTTCATAAAGTCATGAACTTTTGTTTGGTCTATCCTACTTTTCAGGGATTCTGTTACTTGGATAAGGTTTTATAACTCTTGTATGAAACTGTTACTTCTTCCAAATGTTTCCTCTAGAACTCCCCATTCTTTTCCAATTCTTTCCTCTAAAACTCTCATTTCCTTTAAAATATCTTTTAAACTTTTTTTTGCCTACTTTGTGTTATCTCAGTTCTTCTAGGAATTCTAGTTGAACTTGTAGACAGTCACTGTTTTTCTTTAGACTTATAAATGTTTTGGAATTACCCATTTGAGTTTTTGTCCTTGGCACCACTATCTCCACAATAACCCTTTATTTCTAGTGTCTTTTTGTTCATTTGTGTATTGATTTTTCAAGTTTTACTTTCCAAATTAGGACGTTGCATTAGGGGAAAGATCTATGGACTTCTAGAGGGAATGTTGGGTACTAGTGTGGTCCTGCTACTTCCTTCTCTGTATCTTGAGTATTGTGCTGTTCAAGGATCTCAGAGATGGCTTAGGCCATTGTGTTGCAAGCTTTCAGGGGACCCTAAGCATTCTGATTCAGGGCATGATCTGATCTCTACTTTTCTGGTCTAACTGTAGCAGCTTCTGGACCCTACTTTAGGTCTGTACATGACAACTATAGTCCCGCCCATAGTTAGAGCACCAATCGACAGTTGCTGGCTCCAGTCCTGTTTACTAGTTGGGAGTCTCTGTAGGTTCAGAACCACAAAACCGTAGGCTCACTTCTGGTCCAAAGTTTCTGCTTTTGTTATTCAACTGCAAGCCCCAACTCAGATCTTTGGGCTAAGTCTGCATTCCTCCTCTAGGGTTGAGTTACAGGTCCCACTTCTTGTCACAATCCTTCTTCTGTTTACTTTCCCCAAATCTGAGATCTGTGCTCTGGGCCCATTCCCAAAGGGGATGAGCCCTATCCCTGCTCTGATTATTCACCTGTCTGCTGAATCTGCAATTTTAGCCAGGAAAAAAGTGCCCTTGGATTCCTGATCACTGCTCAGTCTGGTGCTCTTTCTCATTTTTTGTTAGAATAATTTGGGAGAGAACTGGGTTGTATTGCTTCTTTCTTTTCCACCGCCATTGCAACTGATTCTCATGATAAGCTTATTCGATAGGTCAGGCAAATATTACTATCCTTACTTAAGGAAGACAAATATCTATTCTTTATGCTTATCATCATGATTACCTATGCTCTGAGATAGCACAGGTGCAAGAGATCCATCTTCAGTGTCCAAAAGTTTGGGTGGAGTAAAAAGCAAACAAACAAACAAAAAAAACAGACTATGGATTTCACAAGGACCATCTGTAGTTCTCAAGTCTTTGGGCCTCACAGTTTTCCAAGTTCTTCATGTTATCTTTTACTAACTCCTCTACCACTAACCTTTAAACTCACTGATTTAGAATCCAGGTTCACAGCTTGTTGTTAAAAGATTCTTGGATCTGTGCTGGATCTGGTTTGTGACCCTTCATGCTGTTTCCCCTCCTTAGTTGTCCCTCTCCTTCCCTGAATAATTAGGTCTGCCTTTGACCAAGATTTTGAATTAAAACCTCTGTCCTTCTTAATAACTTTCAGTGACAGGAAGGTCAAGACGCCAAGAAGTCAAAATGAAGTAAGGAAGATTTGAAATGTTTAATTTATTACAGTTGGGAAAACACATGAAGAAATCCTTGGTTAATAGAGAAAACAGAAAGATCAACAAATCATTTCTTTTTTTTTTTTTTGGAACAAATCATTTCTTGATGTAATAGCTGGCATTACTCTAGCAGGGATTATGGGTTCTGCCCCCCCCCACCCCCAGGTAGGCATGCCACTGAATTTCTCATTTTCTGTTAAAGGACTATAAAAGGACTGATAGGCTGGTTGATAGGCTGGTTGTTGAGAGTATATTATTCCAGAAGTATTTTGGGGACATCAGTATGGGTCCTCTATAAATGAGTCACTGAGCATAAGCAAAGCCTCTCCTCTCAGAAGAAGAGCCCATAGCATCTTCCTTCTCAACTAAGGCCCTCTAGTCAGAGGGGAGAAGGCAGTCATGGTGAAGATCTGTTGAATGTGATGCTGGAACTCTGCTCAGACTGTCTTTGCCTGGGTTTGGATAGCTAGGTGAGGGATTCTTGTGTAGAATATCTTGAATCTTTAGGTAAGGTGGCCTAGGTGTGAGCAGATAAGGAGTATCTGGGGGGTGGTTGGGACAGGTTGGGCAGTACTGAAGGTAAAGGGGTTGGATTAGTTGAGTGGGCATTTGGAGAAAGCTGGGGACATTTCACACTCTCTCCTTTTCTTCAGCTTAGAGTAGGGCCAGGCAAGTCACATCCAAATACTGAATTGACACTCTGAACCTTTGTACCCTTAGTGCCTGGCACACTGTCAGTGCTTAATACATGCTTGAACAAATGAGTGCGTAAACTTGAACTCTTGGCTCCAGAAGTTCTTGTGGCCTTCAGCATCTGCAAAGTCCTCCCAGGCATTGGCACTTGTGAATGCCTGAAGGGCTATGGAAGAGCTTTATTCACACTGACCTCCAAATTCACATTGCCTTGTTGACTGCTTAGCTTAGAGGGGGACGCAGAGCAAGGCCAAGAGAAAAGGCAACAGGAGAGCCAAGTACCCAGGTCAAGAAAGTGAGAATTCAAGGATTTATGTCCATAAGGAAGAGTAGGAAATGGTTTCCAGCAGTGAAGCACGTTTCCATGGTTGCGGTGTCCCTCTCTCCAACGCCGATAGTTCAGGTCATATCCCAAGAGATTGGCTGTTTTTCTCAATTTGGCAGTTGAGGGTCAATGCAAAGGACATCCCCAGCACCTGAGAGGACAAGTCAGAGCTGAAGTCTGCCTGGAAGGAATCATCTTTCTTGCACACAGTTTATGATGAACCCAAAGAAGTCTATGAAACATACTCCACTCTATCATTTCTACTATCCTAGGTGGGTCTTTTCTCTCACCTATGTGTGAGGGGCTTATGGAAAAAGAGAAGAGGGGTTCCATAGGATGGGACATATTTTATATGCCCAAAGTGGCATGTGGAGTTGGAGGTTCCATAGATGACCCTCAAAGCAAACCCTGAATTTGATATCTTGTCTGATGAGCCTTCCTTACCCTCCCCTCCAACTGCAAGACAAAAAATCAAGTCTCCCTTGAAAACTTCATGAAATGATCTTAGCCCCAACAATCCAACATGGTGTACTGGGGTTGAAAAGGGAAAGGTTGGTGCCTCACATGAAAAGAATGAGCTACTGAAGCATAAATTCACCCTCGAGTGAAGTGAGAAAAACAGATTGAGGGAGTTGGTTATAATTCTTTTTGCTTTTTTCTCTCCTGAGTAAGAGAATCCTTCTTACAGAGGCAAATCAAGATCCTACAATCATAGATTTAGACCTGGAAAGGCCCTTAGAAATCATTGGGTCCAAACTTCTTATTTTATAGATGAGGAAACTCAGATTGTGCAACAGAGAGGTTGAGTGACTTGCCTCAGATTACACAACTAGTAAATGTTTCCGAGGAAGGAGATTTGACTTGGTCTTCTTGACTCCAAGTCCACTGCCCTATCCACTACACCAGGAGGCCTCTCAAGACTCTGAAGGAGGCCCCTGGATTTGAACCAGGGAACTTTCAATGCCAACAAGCCATATTTTATAGGGTCAGTGCAGGAGCTTTTGGCTGGACCACTTATTTGGCTCAGAACACCCGATGACCGTGAAGGACAGGTTACCCAGCCTCTATTCTGGAAGCATTTCATTTGCCAGAGACCAAGTCAACAACCAGGTTTCTTGGTATCTGGCTGGGGGTAGGAGGATCTGATACTTGCTCTTATTTTATCTGCTTGCCTAAACTGGGGAAAATTGGAGTGGGATAAGAGATGCATATCAGAATTATACAACTGTGTTTCATTTAGGCTTGTTCTGGAACTAGTTAGAATTCTTACCTGGATGACACATACGCTGATGATAAGGATTCCAATATACAAGAAATTTGAATGGAACCACACTTTTGCTTTCATGTAGCATCCCTAGGAAAAACAGAAGACAAAAATAATGACGGAGTTAAGGCTTATGATTTCAATGACATGGGGAACTTCCATATCAGGAAACTCCTTCTACCAATGCAGGTCAGCACTTTTGTCTACAACTTTAAAGTCCTGAGAACTGCCTAGAGCCTTAGGAAATTGAGTGAGTCAGCTGGGTATGTGTCACACAGCTAGTATGTGTCCGAGGCAAACTTGAACCTAGATTTCCTGGGCTCCAAAACCAGCTTCCTGTTCTCCACACTATGCTTCCTTTCAAAAATAATGATATCCTTCTAGGGCAGTGGTTCTCAACCTTCCTAATGCCATGACCCTTTAATACTCATATGAGAGCTAGTCTACATGTGGGTGGATCCGCCTGGAGACGGATAGAGGAGTGAGGTGTTGAGCACAGAAATATATGTTGTCTGATGGTCTTAGGCAACCCCTGTGACCCCTGTGAAAGGGTCGTTCGACCCCCAAAGGGGTCGCAACCCACAAATTGAGAACCACTGTTCTAGGGTCTAGTTGTTTCAGCTGACTGAAGCCTTCCCATTTTCCTTTACCTAGTTCTTTCAAAGACAAGTATTTTCTTCCCCATCATTTCTCGCTTCTCCTTGGGCCCCTGATCTTTCCCTTCTCCAGGCTAGCCTTCATACAGCTGCCAAAGTCATCTTCCTAAAGCATAAGATAGGAGCACAGCCTTCTCTTGCTCAAGAAGTTGCAAAGGCTCCCCTTTGTTTTTGGGATAAAAGAAAAACTGTTCAGCTTTGTGACTTGAAGACTTGACCTTCCCAGGCTAACTCCAGCCTGCCTCTCAAGGCTTCTTCACCTCATACCCTTTCATGTACCCTGTATTGAAGC
Organism: Pseudochirops cupreus; assembly: GCA_028627135.1. Classification (NCBI taxonomy): domain Eukaryota; kingdom Metazoa; phylum Chordata; class Mammalia; order Diprotodontia; family Pseudocheiridae; genus Pseudochirops; species Pseudochirops cupreus. The sequence continues at coordinate 346,689,014 of CM053584.1, read as the reverse complement.
CAAACTGGCCTCCTTGGTTTTTATCATCTACCACCACTGTACCTTTGTGTAAGCTGTGCCCCACTTCTGGGATATCTTCCCTTTTCATCTCTACCTCTTAGAATCCCTGCTTTCCTTCAAGATTCAGCACACATACCACCTCCTTTGGAGATTCTTTCCTGATTTTCCTGAGTTGTTAGGGCTCTTTTATTTTACAAATAATAAGGTATATTCTTATCTGTTTTATCTTTATATCTCCAGTGCCTCACACATAGTAAGTTTGCTGTTTCTTAGCTTGGACTGAATTGGATAGAGAAACTGAAGCATGGCGTGGAAAGTGTCTCAGCCTACAGTCCCAAAGACCAGAGAAGACTGGAGATCCTCATGCTGCCTTGGGAATGGTAGGACAGTGGGAGGAAGGAAGTTATCCTGAGAAGATGCTCCATTTTGATCTGGGCAGGGGGTGAGTAGAAAATATGCTCCCTCTGGAGGTCCAAGACAACTCTAGTGGAAACAGAGTTTGCCACCCACCTCATAATTGCATATTGGAATCTTCAGGAAGGCACGAGCCAAACTAGGATTTCCTTTCACTGAAAGGTGGTTGTGGAGGGGGTCAGGGGTGGGGGGGCATTCTTTGGTCTATCCCTTGACTCCTACTTCTGAACAGGAGAGGTCATACTATAGGCTCAGAAGTATTGAGACAAAGTTCCATTCTTCTTCAGACTAATCTGTTCCTTCTAATTTTACTATTTTTGTCATGTCACTACATCAAGAATCTGTGATTTTTTTGTACATGAGGTTGACCTAAATTCACTTTGAACCTATAGTTTTAGAGAACTGCCTAAAGCTCAGAGAGATTAAATTACTTGCCCATGGTCACAATGCTAGTAAATGTCAGAGGTGGGATATGAACTCAGGTCTTCCTAATTCCAAATCCAGCATGCTACCCGCTATGCCAAGCAGTCTGTCAATTGTCATCACTAATAACAATGACTCTTATTTATAAAGCACCTTAAGGTTTACAAAGCACTTTGCTTACCACAGTCTTGTGTGGTAGATAGTCAGTCACAAATACTTGTTAAGTATCTAGTGTGTACCTGGCACTTTGCTAGACATTGGTACAGATAATGCAAGTAAAACAGCTTTATAAGTGAAGAAACCAAAGCTTAAGGAGATTGGATGACTTCCTTTTAGTGCTTTTGATTAGAATACCAGTAAAGAGCCCTGGCTGTGCACCTCAGGCTTTTCCATCACTCTAGCACCAAAACTGAGTGGGTCTATTATTAATCTTCTGTTTCATTTAGCTACCTGGTAATATTCTGGGTCTGTCCCTCTCCTACTATGCTCCTTTACCTAAAGTCTGCTGTGACTTCACAAGACTTCACAGTTTCCAAAGCAATCATTCTTTTCTCAAAAGAAACAAACAGGAGAGTCATCAGCTGGGTTACCTGGGTCTTTGGATCACTGGGGCAAGATTCTGGGGGGTAGCCATTCCAGTCGCTTGTGCCATTTATACCACAGCACTCTAGCTGAAATACAAACCCAAAGAAGATCATTTGTAAGGAGTTAGTGGCTTAAGGAATATGGAATGACTAAACTCCATTCCTTGGAATCAAAGATAAAGCTTTGGAGCTTGCCTCCAGAGAAGCTGACCACTGGCTACCCGGGCTAGTGAAGGGATTCTAGCAGACAATGGTCTGGGTCACGAGTTTGACTCATAGGGGATATGGTAGACTTAGTTTGCCTTTGGCTCAGTTCCACCACTATCCTTGACAGCTGCCTGTTGTCCTGATCAACGTCAGACAGAGCCAGAGAGTGGGCACTGATCATCACACATGGGATATACTTAGGTTTGGCTGGGCAGAATCTTAATGTCGAATTCCTATGTTCCATTTTCAGGCAAACACAGGCCAAATATAGAACTAATAATAGAATTAATAATAATAACAATAATAGCTGACGTTCCCATAATCCTTTAAAGTTCACAAAATATTTTATATGGATATTATCTCACATAACCATCACAACAGTCCTGTGAGGTGGGTACTGTAGATATTATCTCCATTTTACAGATGAAAATTTGAAACTCAAAGAGGGCAGATCTCAGAATGACTGACTTGCCCATAGTCACATTTGTCAAGGGTAGGATTCAAACTCAGGCCTTCATTTCTCCAAGTCCATTATTCTCTGTACCATGCCATGTGACCATAGGCAAAGAGAAGTATTTTGATCTCCTGCTTCCAGGGAGCAAGCCTCATGCCGTTCTGAAGAGTTGGGGCAGGCAGAAGGTGGAGAGAACCAAATAGCAGTGAGGCTCTTTTCCCAAGGCTTCAGCCCATAGTCTCCTGCCTCGGGCCCCACTGCTCAAGTGAACTCGACTTACATACTTCTGGATTCCGTCCCACGCCATCTTGGTGTTGTTATCGGACTTGTAGCGCTGGATACTCTGGCTCAGGTCATCAGCCACGTAATCATCTATCTGAGCGATCCGCAAAGGAAGATATCAAGAAGCAACGTTAGATCACTGAAGGAGTTTTTTAGGGGACAACGTTGGAGCCTAGCACAGGCAAATGTTTCTTTCTGTTTTATTTCTGCTTCCCCTGTAACCTTTCCTCCCAGAGCTGGAGAGAACACCAAAGACAAAAGAGGAGCAGAGTGTGTGTCTTGAGTATATTATTTACCGGCAGTTAGTTAAGAGGTTTTAGTTTATTTTTATTTTTTATTTTTTTGGTTTTTTTTGGGGGGGGGGAGGCAATTGGGGTTAAGTGACTTGCCCAAGGTCACACGGCTAGTTTTTGTGTTGTGTCCGAGGACAGATTGGAACTCAGGTCCTCCTGACTCCAGGGCCAGTGCTCTATTTACTGCACTACCTAGCCTCCCCGAGGTTTTAGTTTAAAAAGATTTTTAGAAAGTGACCAAAATATTAAAGCAATTTAGGCATTGAGATACTGGTCTTCGGGTTATATCATTTTATTTCCAGGAAAAACTATTTAATCCTGTTAATGCAAATTTATGTAACTGCACTGGCATTGACAATTGAGATTGTTTTCATCAGATCATGGATGATATTTGCTTCTGCATGCTCAGAAGTATGACTGATATCAGTCAGCTTATGGAAATCCAGGACCCATATGTAAATCCTACCCACAAACCTCTGCAGGACTATTTTTTCCACACACACCCAAATCAAGATTTTTCTTTCTTACAAAGGATACAGGGGATAACCTATCCCATTACATACCTTCTGTTCATACACAAAGAGCAGGATGGCCATGATCACCTCAATCAAAAGGATGAACAGGAGCAGGACAAAGAACTACCAGAAAAGAGAGAACCAGATCACCTACTGGGACAATGATGGGACCAGCACTAGTGGGACCATGTTGTTCTTAGTGGTGGTTTGGGCAAGAGGATGCCAGACATCCCTTCCCACTCTGAGAGCCTACAATTTTAAGATCCAGTCATTCCATGAACTATCTTTCCCTATGTCCGTTTATTTAACCCTTTGATTCACTGTCCCACCAATCACTTAATATTTTTGTGCACAGTTTTGTTCATCTAGAGTTGTTCTTTTATTTAGATATTTCTTCCTGTTTGTCCCATATTCCATCTTGAAAGCAAGAATTTTATGGTGTTCATACAGGGAGTGTTTAATTAACAAATGCTGACTGGATGAATGTGGCTGATTTGTATTTCTTTATATTTGGGGAAGTATTATGTCCCTCATACGGGCTGGTGTATGTGTGCGCGTGTGTGTATGATAGAGACAGAGAAAAGAGAGGGAAAGAGACAGAGGCAAGGAGAGAGAGAGAGAGAGAGAGAGAGGGAGAGTGAAAGAGAGAGAGAGAAGAGAGAGAAAGAGTGAGAGGGAGAGAGAGGGGGAAAGAGAGAGAGAGAGAGAGAGAGAGAGAGAGAGAGAGAGAGAGAGAGAGAGAGAGAGAGAGAGAGAGAGAGAGAGATGTATTGGATTGGGAGCTCTGGAGGACAGGAATTTCTACCTTCTCTCCCATGGCTCTAGTCAAAGACTTTACAAGGGGCGGAATGACTGATTAAATAATAGATCTCAGAGGAAGCATAGGATAATTAGGCAATTTTAGTCAGTTGGTTCACACCATGATTTGAGTGGCCCCTGTGCACAGTGCCTTATGTGGGGAAATAGAGAAAGAATCACAGTCTGTTCTTAGGGAGCACCTAGTCATATCTATTGAGTCAAGAAGCTGATCACTACCAGGAATTCTTTTATTAAACCTTTCTGGTTAACATTGGAACCATATATTCAGTCAGCCAAAAAGCCTTTATGAAGCACCTACTTACTATGTGCCAGGTGCTAGGGGCACAACAACAAAAATGCAACAGTTATATCGTACTGATTGCCCATAGTAAAGGGCAAATATTAAGACATTTGGGACAGAAAATTTTCCCCTGCCAAAAGACTAGAACCATTGTCAGGTTCTCTACCACAAGTACTGACCTTTACCCAGCTTCCTGAATAAGGCAAGGAAAGTCTCCGTAAAATTTATTGTTGTTCAGCTGTTTCAGTCATGTCCTACTCTTTGTGACCCCATTTGGGGTTTTCTTGGCCCAGATACTGGAGTAGTTTGCTGTTTTCTTCTCTAGCTCATTTTATAGATGACACACTTAGGCAAACAGGGTTAAGTGACTTGCCCAGGGTCACACAGTAAGTATCTGAGGCTGGATTTGAACTCAGGAAGATGAGTTGTACTTACTACAGGCCAGGAGCTCTATCCATTGTGCCACCTAGCTGCCCATATGAAGCTAGATTAAAAAGACAAAGTTTATTGAACCCTAAACAGCATCCCTGTTATTCCACATGGCATCAGTCTCCCATGACTGACACTCACCGACATGAGAAGGCATTTGTTTTCCTTAATTGAACCCATGCACCCCAGGAAGGCAACCACCATGATGATAGTTCCCACAATGATGACGACATTGCCCACGGTGAGGGAGGGCAGGCTGTAGAACAGGGCTCCAAAACTATTTTTGATCAGGAAGTAGATCCCAAAGCCCAAAATGGTGCAGCCACAGACCTGAAACAAGCAAGAATATCCTTGAAGACAAGGGAATGGCCACCAGTGTTCTTAGGCTTTTTCTTGACCGGAGGCCAGATCTACCCTTGTGCCCCCAAGGTGTTCTTGTCACCAAGAATCTGGTTAGTGACTCCACATGCTAGAAAGGGATGGAGCATCAGAGAGAAAGGAAGATTGAGAAAAACTGTCATTTCTTAGGGGAAAGTTCTCACCCAACATTTATCCAAAACATCCTAGAGAGCAGGGCAGACTTGATCCCCATAAAAACACACCCATTCCCAAATATTGGCTATCCTAGGGCCCCAAGTTCATCCTCCCTGAAGTATCCCCTATGATGAGTCTTCTTTTAGATACCTTGATTTGGAACAGGCAATGGTAGACAACTTCCCATCTAGCTCTTCCTACTATGCAGACACTTTGAGAACCCAAGGTACCAAGTGGTATCCAGTATATAAACTGTGTTTAAGTCTCTTTGGCTTTGATCACTGAGTCTGACACAGTGAAACCTTCCAGAACTAGATGCCCTACTTTTTCTATAATTCAGTCATTCATTCAAAGAATCCAGAATGGTTCCTATAAAGGATTTCATTTCTGAGTCTATGGCTCCCAAACGATGTCCCATAGCAGAAATAGAGTATCAGAAGCCAAGAAAAATGGGATTAATTCTCCAGGCCTTTTGAGATCATGGGGGTGATCCAGTTATTAACATTTTTAATGATTTGGGGGCTATATTCTCTCTCTCCCTCTCTCTCTCTCTCTCTCTCTCTCTCTCTCTCTCTCTCTCTCTCTCTCTCTCTCTCTCTCTCTCTCTCTCTCTCTCTCTCTCTCTCTCTCTCTCTCTCTCTCTCTCTCTCTCTCTCTCTCTCTCTCTCTCTCTCTCTCTCTCCCTCTCTCCTTCTATCTCTTCCTGGATTACTAGTATTCTGGGTAGGATAGTTAGAGTTAATTTTTCAGGATGGTGTGAGAGAAGCAAAGCAAAGAGGCACTACTCAAAAAGAAGCCAAGCCAACTAATAATGCTTACCCAGAACAGCAGGTTGAAGAAAAATACCACATATTTCAACACTTTCAAGCTACTCATGCCCATGCTGGGGCAATCTTGCCCTAGAGAAGAGAAATTGGGAGAAAGAATCAATCAGTAAATCAACAAACATTTATTAAAGGCTTACTGTGTGCCAGGCACTGTGCTGAACATATAGCCAAAGAAAAAAGAAAGGCAACCCTTATCTTCAAGAAGCTTACATTCCAAGGGGGTGGGGTGGGGAGATAACACATAGAAGGGGGAAAGGCATACCTGTGGGGCATAATGGTGAAGTACACAGAATGAAGGGTGGCTGGTCTGGGTCTTTCCTCTAAATAGAGATTCTAGGGGGACCCCATCAATGGGAGAAATATGCTTCAAGAATGGAGAAACAAGGAAGCTGAGGCATGGTGGCCAAGTTCAGAGAACAAAGAAACCTCATCTCCATAGAATGTTTTTATGTACTTTGGGATATTCAATTTCCTGATACAGAGACCATAAATCTTCCTTGGACCTGAGTCGTTAGCCTAGCTGCTAAGTATCCCCTAACATCCAGGTTCTCCTAGACTCTGAAATCAGGGACATATCACAATGCTTTGAGAATCAGAAGGTTGCAAAAAAAAAATCTCAGAGGTTATCTAGTTTAACTCTTACCCCAAAGCATGAATTCCACATGTAATATCCTTAACTTTAGTGGTGAGGGACTCACTACCTTCCAAGTCAGTCTATTCTATCTTTGGACAGCTCTAATTATTATCATAGGAAACTCTTTATATAGTCAGTCTGATTTTTTTTTAAAGACTGGGTCTTCCCATCTCAACCAGGTTAGACATACAGGAGCTACACAATGTCTCAATTCCACTGCTAATCAACATGGAAGCTTTGACCTGCTCCATTTATAAACTAGGCCAGTTTGACTCTCCTTAGATAATGTGGTGGTACCTTGATCATCTTGCTGAACTCAGTGTGACCAGCACAGCTCAATGCAGCTCAAGAGAGGTTGGCCAATCTCAACCTCTCTGGTAGTTGGGTTTGAGGGAGACTCTCACCATGCCCAGCCAAACTGACTCTGTAGCTTCTTCCTGTGTTCTGCCACCTTAACTAAAGTGGAACAGTTCTAATCCCTTTTCCACATGAAAATCCTTCATATATTTAAGATAGATATCATCTTCTACCCTCTCCTCACCAAGTCTTCTTTTCTTCTAGGCTGTACACCAATATATCGTTTAATTAGGAATGCAGCAATAAGAATTACTCTCAAAACTAAACCATATAAAACCAGGCCTCTGAATTCAGCTGCTTGGAAACTACTTTCTTCATTTCAAGAAATACCAATTGACCCTAATGTATGCTCAGCCCAGTGAATCAGAGCTTTTGCTATAGGGCTACAAATGGGGGTGTTCCCATACTCACATGGGGGGTGGGGTAGAAAAATGGAGAAATGTAGAGGGTAGATAAGGCTGGGAAGAAAGTAAGTTCTGCCACCTGGTTCTTTAAAAGCCCTTAGATGCATATACAAAAAAACCAGTCAACAAATTCTGATTCCTCTCCTGCACATCAAAGTGGATAAAATTGTCTCTGCCCTCCCACTTTTCGGCTACCCTTATCCTCTCTATTCTGCTTTGCTATCATGGCACCATGAGCCTCCCACTCCACTGTCATACCTAGGCTTGCACAGTCCTCTGGGACTCCATGCTCCAAAACAGCAGTTTCATTTTCTCCAAGGACTAATATGGATCCATAGGTGCTATCAGAAGACAGGCCATCCAAGAAGGGTCAGAGGAAGAAGTGATAAGTAGTGGTAGTTGGGTATTTCTTTCTGAGTTGTGCCAAGGCAGCCTTTTGTTGATGTGATATCAGCAATAGAGACACTGGCTATATGGCTAGGGCAAATGGACTCATGACAGCATGAGAGACACCCATCCATCACAGGATGGAGAGCCTCCAATGACTTGTCAAACCTGAAATCACAAGCTATGTCTGGTGATTCACATGGGAATTAATGATATTACCGAAAAGAACTTAGAAAGCATTTCTAAAGATTATGAAGTAGCAGCTGTCAAAGAAAGAAGTGTGGAAATAGAAATTCGCAGTTATTTGCAGAAGAAAAATGTAAGAAAGAAGCTATTGGGATGGGCTAGGAACCCCTTCAGCCTACAGGGGGCTTTAATATGAGGTAGGGTTACTATCTAAAGCCTTGATTATAGGCACAGAATTTGAAATCAGAAGACAGTCTGAATGCCAGCTCTGGTGTTTACTATCTGTGTGACCTTAGATAAGACATTTAATTTCTCTGGTCTTCAGTTTCCTCATCACTAAAATAGGGCATTAACCTAAAAGATCCCAAATGCCTTTTCCTGCTTTATATGCTCTGATACTATGATTAAGATCCCAGAAATCAGTAGCAAACACTAATTGTCTTGCTCTTTATTGGTTAGAGGAAGCCCTTATTTGAAGGCAGCATTCACAAAAGAGAAGCCTGGAGTATATAACAGAAATGAAGTATGTCATGTCTGGACATAGGAACAGGACAATTTGACCACATTATGAGACAATTGCTTTTGGCTGGACTGAGACAAAGAAAGGGACAGACTGGCAAGGTACCTCCATATATTTGTGGGAGACATCTATCAGAATATAGGATCTCCACTGGCACCAAAGAAGCAGAGTTGACTTAGTGTTGACTGAATAGCCAGTAAAGCTGTACCAATTGCTCAGATCATGAAGTGTCCAAGGTACTCAAAATTTCGTAGATGGTAGAAGTTGCTAAAAGTAAGTGAAGCCAGAAATACGTGGTCTTGAATTTATCTACACACATGCACAAAATGTAGGTAACCAGCAAGGTGCATTAAAGATTTTAATGTAAGTAGATTGGTTCAACTTTATAGGTATCACTGAAACTTGGTGAGATGGAACTTATTATTTGAATGTGGCTTTGGAAAAAGACACACTATTCAGAAGGAGCAGAATATCTTAAAGGGAAGAGGAGGTAAAGAAGAGATGCATATTAAAGAAAACATATGGAGAAGCAGAGCCAAGATGGCAGAGAAAAGGCAGAGAAAAGACTCACCTGAGCTCTCCCAGATTTTCCTTCCAAACAATTTTAAATGTAATCTCAAAACAAATTCTGGAGTGGCAGAACCCACAAAAGGCTGGGGAGAAACAATTTTCCAGACCAAGACAACTTAGGAGGTCAGCAAGAAAGGTCTATCTCACTGAGGTGAATGTGGAGTACAGTCCAGCACAGGCTGAGCCAGCTCAGACTGGGTGCCACCAAACTAGCAGTAAGCTTTAGGGGGGAAATGAATCAGTGGCAGCAGTGGCATCTTCCAAATCTCTCAGCCCACAGATGATATGGAGGTTGGACAACTGGTCAGCAGGAGATTAGAAGGATCCCTTTGTTGGTACCAGGGGCATTGCCCATACTGGATCTGGGTCAGTCTTGGGTCTCAGTCCCAGGGCAAGGAGGAGCACTAGCATACCAGAACAGTGAAGTAGGGACCCTGGTTACAGTTGCAGGGCAGAAAAGAGGGTATGGTCTCTCACAGACCAGAGTATAGGCCAGGAGAGGAGTAAAGCTACCTTTCCCTAGATCATACAATCTTGAAGAAATGAAAACTTACAGGTCCCCAGAATTATTTATGGAAACAACTTACAAACACCCTGAAGCTTATGACAGTACCCCCTCCACCCTGGAAGAAGACCCCCCACTTTAGCATAGAGTTAAAAGTCAAGAAATAGACTGGAAAAAATGAGCAAACAACAGAAAAATATCCTGACTATACAAAGTGATTATGTTGACAGGGAAGATCAAAACACAAAGTCAGAAGAGGACAATAAAATCAAAACAGCTACATTCAAAGCCTCAAAGAAAAATATGAATTGGTCTTTGGCCATAGAAGGGCTCACAAAGGGTTTTAAAAATCAAGTAAGAGAGGTAGAGGAAAAATCAGGCAAATAAGTTAGAGTGATGCAAGAAAATCAAGAAAAAATAGTCAATATTTTGGTTAAAAAGGTACAAAAATACTTAAGAAAATAACACCTTAAAAAACAAACTAGGCTAAATGGTAAAAGAAGCACAAAAATCCAATGAAGAAAAGAATGCCTTGCAGAGCAGAATTGACCAAATGGAAAAAGAGGTAAAAAAATTCACTGAAGAAAAGAACTCCTTAAAAAGTAGAATTGGGCAAATAGAAAAGGAGGCACAAAAGATCACTGAGGAAAAGAATTCATTAAAAATTAGAATTGGGCAAATGAAAGCTAATGACTTTATGAGACATCAAGAAACAAGAAAATATATGTAAGATCTAGGAACCAGGAGGAGGAAGCAAGGTGGAGAGAATTTAAGCTTAATGGAAAGAGAAACAAACAAACAAAATTATGTCCTCTGCCCATTCAGAGGGAAGAGATGTTTCAGTAAGAAACCACAAACTTTCTACAGAAGTATGGCCCACTATGATTTTTTGGACACCTTCTGGAGCTCTATGCCAAAAGTAAGAAAGCTGATAGATTTTTGATTGATTTTAATAATTTTATTCTTTCAAAGGTAGATAAATTGAAGAAGGAAAAGCTATTCTGGAGTTAATTCTTTTTTTATGGTTTTTTTTTTCAGAATTTATATATTTTTAGTTTTCAACATTCATTTCCACAAGATTTTGAGTTCCAAATTTTCTCCCCATCTCTCCTCTATCCCCCATCCAAGGTAGAAAACATACTGATTACCCCTTCCCCCAGTCTGCCTTGTCTTCTATTTTCTTCTGGCCCCCTTCCCCCACTTCCCCCTTAGTAGGGCAAAATGGATTTCTATACCCCATTGCCTGTATATCTTATTTCCCAGTTGCATGTAAAAACAATTTTTTAACACTTGTTTTTGAAACTTTGAGTTCCAGATTCTCTTCCTTCTTCCCTCCTCACCCACCCCCATTGAGAAGACAAGCAATTCAATATAGGTTATACATTCTCGAACTAATTCTGACCAACAAAGAGGAACTGGTTATCAAAGTAGAAATGATGGCAACTTTGCGGGAAACTGATTGCTCCATCTTAGAATTCATGATGGAGGAAAGGAAACCTGGACAGAGGTTGGTAATGAATTTCAAAAAGTTCAGGTAGAAGACTGTGGCAGCCCAAGAGGGATGAGAAGCTCAAGTGTGAAATTCCAGGGCTACCAACAGAAACAATACCAGTCCTTTGTGCTATTTTAACATTTTTATCAATGACTTACTTGGATGAAGGCATAAATGATATGCTCATCAAATTTTCAGGAGACACAAATCTGGGACAGATGGTAAACATATTGGATGATAGGATCCAAACAGATTAACAGACTAGGACAGTGGAACAAATTAAATGTTAAGATAAAATTTAATGTGGCTAGATGTAAAGTTTTATACTTGGATTCAAAAAAATCAACTTCACAAATACAAAATGGGAGAGGGGTGTCAAGACATCAGTTCATCTGAAATAGTGAACTAAAAGTTCTAAATGAATTAACAGTATGATAATCAGTGGCCAAGAAAGCTAATTTGATCTTAGCTTTGCTGAGGACATAGTGTCCACAAATAAGAAATGATGGTCATTGAGTCAGTCAGACTGATAAACAAGCAGTGGTTAAATGCTTGCGATGTGCCAGGCACAGTGCTAGGTGCTCAGGACACAAAGAAAAGGAAAATCACAGTCCCCCCTCTCAAGAAGTTCACATTCTAATGTGGAACAGACAACATGCAGATAATTATGTCCATATAAGGTGTCTACAGCACTGGCTACACTCTCATTCATTTCCCTTCAATCACTGTCATAGCAGAGGAGTTGGAGCACTCCTTGCTCTCCATGACTGATTCCAGGTTCTCCCTCCACCTCCTTCTCCAAGTAACCTCTCCTTGCCGGAAGTTCACTCCATCCATATTGGAGGAGAAAGTGAGGCTGGTGACCTTGCACAGCCCTTCCTCACTGAAATCCGTCAGTTGAAAGTCATGTCATCATCTCCCTGATGTCATGGTCCTCTTCAAGAATGAATGACAAGCCACACATAACCACAACAATTTACCACCTAATCAAAATTCTGTGAGCTGTTGTTTACTGACTTCCAAAACATTCTCCTTCTTTCCTCACTGAGTTCTGTGCCTGGCTTACAGTTTGTCTCTTCTTCTCCTGCTGCTAGGAGTATGCTAGAGGTCTTGAAAATATATATCAGTACTCCCTCAGCACCCTTCTCTCACAATTCCTCGATTTATTCATTTCATATGGTCTCCTCCTTAACTCCACCTCAGCTACACACAAAGATAGTCATACTCTTGATCTTGCCATCACCTGCAAATGTACCATTTTCATGTTCATAAATTCTCAAATTCACATATCCAATTCATTTGTCATTCTATGAAAACCCAAAATCCTGTTCTTTGTCCAGTCCCTTTATTCCCTCTCTTCTTTCCCAGGCCCTTGCACTGGCTGCAGTCTCTTCCCTGCTCTATCTTGATCCCTTGGTGAACCAGTTCAATTTTGCACCATCCTCTTGAACCCATTTCCTCTTTATTGTATCAGTGATCAAGCCTCAGCTTTGGATAGCTCCCACCATCCACTGGTTTTTTCCCTCATACATGTGCCACTGAATAAAGCTGGATGAAATCATGAAATCATGCTGGCTGAATATACTAGAGATTCATATTTCAGAATTTCAACAGGACTCACTATGGCAAGGCCATTCTTGTACACCTCCCTAATGAATTCGCTATCCCACTCTTTCCAGCAACCCTTTTAAATCTTTTTAGCCCTCTCCAAGTTTTCCATAGCTCTCCTTTCCTGCACCCTCTCAGCTGAGAACCTTTAAGGAAAAAGCAAGGTTATTCATCAAGAGTTCTTAGTCAAAACTCTCCCTTCTCTTCTTCTCTTCTCCTTGTATTACCCAAACGCCTTCTCTCACTGCAGACAGAAATTAAGCCATCACCTTACAAAGGCAAGCCTCTCTACATGCACAAGTGACCCCATTCCAGCTCATCTTCTCTAGCAGATTGCTCCCTCCATTATGCCAGTCTTTCACTTATCTTCATTCTCTCATCTGCTGACTACTTTTCTACAAAATATCTGTGTGCTTCATCAGAAAACTTCACTTGATCCATCTATCCCCACTAGCTAGCAACAATAATGACTATGATGATGATGATGATTGCTAGTGTTAATACAGTACTTATTATATGCCAAGCACTGTGCTGAGTGCTGATCCTCAAAACTCCTAGGAGGTAGGTGCTATCATTATCTTCATTTGATAGTTGAGGAAACTGAGGCAAAGGTTAAATGACTTGCCCAAGCTCACCCAGTTGGTAAGTGTATGAGGCAGGAATTGAACCCAGGTCTTCCTGACTCCAGGCCCAATGTTCTATCCATTGTTCTAATCTCTTCTTTTTGTGACTAAACTTGAGAACATTGCCTGTAATTAATACCTCCACTTTCTTTCTTTTTACTGTCTTCCTTGTTTGCTATAATCTGGCTTCTGAGCTCATTCTACTGAAACTGCTCTCTTCAAAGTCACCAATGATTTCTTAATTGCCAAATCTCATGACCTTTTTTCAGTCTTCATCCTTCCTGCCCTCTCTGCCCCTTCTGGTGCTGCCCTTCACTGCTTTCTCCTTGTTACTCCCTTCTCTCTAGCTTTTCATGACTCTACTTTGCCTTGGTTTTCTTCTACCTGTCCTTCTCAGTCTCTTTTGCTGATTTTACTTCCATCATACCTGTTGTATATGCCCCTTCTCTCCTCTGCCACTGCCACCACCCCCGTGGAGTAACCTATTACCTCACACCTGGACTACTGAGGTAGGCTGCAGGTAGACTCCCTGTTTCAAGCCTCTCTCCTTTCTAGTTCATTCTCCACTCAGCTGTCAAGGTCAAAGTGATCTCCTTAATCTGACCATGCCATTCTTCTTCTATTCAGTAAACTCCAGTACCCCCTTTCTCCTCCAGGATCAAACATAAAATATTCTATTTGGCATTCAAAGCCTTCACTACTTGAACCCCTCCTAACTTTCTAGTCTTTTTATACCTTACTGTCCTCTGTGTAACAGTGACAATGATCCTTGTTGTTTCTCAAATAAGATACTCCATCTGCTGACATGTCCCGAGGACATTTTTAAAATTTCTTTGTTTTTTTAAGGCAGTTAGGTTTATGTGACTTGCCCAGGGTCATGCAGCAAGTAAGTGTATGAGGTCAAATTTGAACTCAGAGCCTCCTGACTCTGTCCTGACTATGCATTTTCAGTGACTCTCCCCATGCTTGGAATTCTCACCCTTCTCATCTCCACCTCCTGGCTTTTCAATTTCTAGCCAAAATCCTATTTTCTTCAAAAGTCCTTTCCTGACCCTTCTATTTTTATAATTAATTAATGTTTTTAGTTTTCAACATTCACTTCCATAAGATTTTGAGTTTTAAATTTTCTCCCCCTCCTGATCCCTCTTAATGCTAGTGCCTTCCTTCTATTGATTATCTCCCATCTATCCTGTATACATTTTGTTTCTACATAGTTGTTTTCATGTCGAATTCTCATTAGACTGGCAGTTCCTTGAGGACAGGGACTGTTTTTTACCTTTCTTGGTCTCCCCAGTCCTTGGACACATAGGAGGAGTTCAATGAATACATACTGACTGAGTCACCATGCCCCTTTGTCCTCTCCATCAACCTCCTCCACTACCTCTTTGCCAACCTCCTCACTGGTCGAACAGAAGACCATGTCTTGGAGGAGCTTTCAGCACAGATCTCTAGCCTCAACTCTTTTGTGAAAGGACCAGCCATACTTCACTTCATTCCTTTCTCATTAGCTGCCTCACTGTCCACACTAGCACCAGCTGCCTCCCCTTGCATACCCTTTCCTTCCCCTTCCAGCGTGGAAATGCAAACTGTGATCAAATCAGTTCTGCTATTATTCTTGGGCAGAGAATGTCAATCCAGTGCCACTCACTATCTCTGTAACTATCCAGCCCAAAATGCCTTAGCCCTGGATACCCCATTAGCAATTTCAGGGTAGGGACTGTCATCACTTTGTATTTTTACCCCCAGTCCAAACTATAGTGCTTGGCAGAAATGCTTTTTCATTCACTCTCCTGCTTAAGACCTGCCAATTCCTCATTGCCACTAGAATGAAATACCAATGTCTCTGTTTGGAATTTATCACCTTTAACAAGCTGGCCCCAAGTCTACCTTTCCAGACGTTACTCATTATTCCCCCTCCTGAGCTCTTTACTCTGGGTAAATGGATCTCCTTGCTTTTCCCAATATATGACATTCCATTTCTAATCCCTTTTTAAGGGCACATGATAACTGCCTGCAAACATCTGAAGAACTGTTATTTGTAAAGTTCTATGTACAACCGAATTATTACTATAATCATCTATGCCTTGTGTCTCTTTCTGGTGCTCCCTTATTAAGTGGGAGTTCCCCACATGCAGGGGCCATGTCCTCTTTTCTGAGTTTTTCAAAGGGCCTAGTACAGGGTAGTATACTTAGTGAGTGCTTGACAGATGTATTTTTGTTGACTGATTAACTTTAGAGTAACAGTCAAACCACAGTTGGCTGCTATTTCCTGTAACAGAAACTGTCAGGATGAGTGTTATATAAATTCACAGCAAACCTACCCTTTTACCCTTGCTAAACCAAGAAAGAAACCTAACTGAAGGGAAGAAAGGGGAGGGAAGGCTGGGTCTCCTTTACCTTGGCACAAACTCTACTTCTCAGTCCCACCCTCTCCCCCACGGTAGGAAGAAGACCTCCTTAGAGCCAAAGAATAGGACATAGAGCAGGTAAGTTGCAAAAGGAGAAAATGCTTATAGTTGATAGCTGGCAGGAACCTTAGAGAAGTCTAGTCCAGCCAGCCATTTTGGTAAGGGTGCTGAGAGCTGGAGAAGTTAAGGGACTTGCCTAAAGTCTCAAACATAGTAAAGGGCAGGACAGAGATGTAAAAAAACTTACCAACCCTAGAAGCTCTGACTCCCAAGCAGTCCATTGCTTTTGTCATTCACTATACTGACCTTTCCCCCTTTTATTTTTTTTTAATTTTTTTTATTTACTCATTTACTTTTAATGTACAAGATTCAGTTCCACAATCACTTGAGTTTCAGA